>OX393576.1:44356984-44773524 GCA_947652605.1 Elmis aenea
GTAGTCAAAGGATAAAATTATAAGTGTCTTGTTTTTTCTTTCAATTGTTTCAAATTTAGCTGTCTACCTTCATAGCCTACTTAAAAATATTACTTTGCCCTAATAATTAACAATAAAATCGCGATATCTCGGAAAATATCAATTTTAGGTGAAAAACAGCCTGAATGTTTTCGAAAGATAATTAAATTTTCTATAAGACGGTGTAAAAAAATATAGGGTGTTGTATTTAAAAAAATGAGTTATCGATGTTTAAAGTTTCACAAGTTTGACCAAGCGTAAAAAACGCCCTGTATAATATTTTAAAAATGTTAGGTGGTGCAAAGTGTTACATAATCTATTGTCAATCTTATCTCCAAGCGAATTTCTTCAGACTTGTCAAAGTTTTCAAATGTTGAAAATTTTTGAAAATACTGTATTTTCATGAAAATGCAATTTTCACGAGAACGGTTGACTTAAGACCCATATAACCTTTTACATTTTTTGAAATAAATTTAAAGAGGAATCCAAAAATGTAAAAATATACAGGGTGTTCCATAGAAAAAGTATAACTTTGATATGGCATTTTTTTTGGAGCACCCTGTATATTTAAAAATATTTTTTAAATGTAGCTCTTATTGACTTACATAATCTAACAGCGACAGAAATTGGAAAATATAAACCGTTTCGCCATAAAACTTCGACGCGTCCATCGTGACTCACCCTGTATATTCTAAAATCTAAGGAAATTTCTTTTTCAATAAAATCAAGGCCGACTTTTTTTAGTTTGCTTTATATAACAAACATGAATCGTCACAAAATATCTGAATAAGGAATCAAATTCTACTTTAAACAACTATTAAATAAATATATACTGGCACACACAGTTTTTTTAAATCAAGAACTAATTAAATTTTTAATATCGTCAAAAGTAAAAGTTTTGCCTATAGAGGAAAAATAAAAACTGCCACAACAAATCCCTTAACGTAGGATCAGGGGTGGGCAAACGGTCGATCGCGATCGACCGGTCGATCGCGAACAGTTCGACAGTCGATCGCAGTCATTTTAAATAATTTACTTGGTTAATTTCAAATATTTTTATATATATACATATGTTAAGTATTTTGCAAAATTAAAAGCAATAAAAATAGTAAAAATTACATTTTATTTTCGACGTTGTCGTCAAGCACGTTACTTTCGCAGCAATTGAGATTCAACCCATTTTTCGAAGTCGATCCCGCATAAATAAGAAAAATTAATGTCGATCATACCAGTATTAAGTTTGCCCACCCCTGACGTAGATGAATTTAACCCTAGAACGCATAGGTGGCGTCGCCCGCGACACCACCTATTTATTTATTTAGTTTTTAATGTTTTATTTTATAGTTATCATATTTATATCTTTTAGACCTTTTCCTTTTATTGATAGTTCTCAAAATTATTTACGGGGTTTATTAGATTTTTTTTAGTTAGGTGGTGTCGCATATGACGCCACAAATGCATAACGCATAGGTGGCGTCGCCCGCGACCACCTATTTGTTTATTTAGTTTTTAATGTTTTATTTTATAGTTATCATATTTATATCCTTAGTACCTTTCCAGAGGACTCTTTTAGACATTTTCCTTTTATTGATAGTTCTCAAAATTATTTACGGGGTTTATTAGATTTTTTTTAGTTAGGTGGTGTCGCATATGACGCCACAAATGCATTAGCGTGTAATTTATGCGCCGAACACCGACATGTATTATGTGAAAATTGTTTATTGTAAATATTATTACTTTATCAGTTACCTTAGAGTTACAATTTAATTTGGATTGAAAGTTTATATTCTGTTTTTTAAATAAACGTTAGTATAATCAATTCATAGTGCCTTATTCAGCAAAAAAGAGTGGTGACGTATACGACGCCACGTATGCGTTAATGTAACTATTTTAAAAGTATGCGTTCTAGGGTTAAAAGTTGCCCTAGAAACCCAACTAAAATGTTTCCTAATTATTAAAGTTATGAGAAACCTACTCTACAAATTTGGACATCCCTGTAAAGACTAAGGTTGTATGTGACTAGGTATGAACTATTTTCTTCAAAAATTTACAAGCAATATTACGTGTACAATGTACATGTAAAATGTACAGGGTGGTCTAATGTCGATGCCCATACATCAGGGTATCTCGGTTATTATCAGAGATAGAAAAAAATACAAGTACGTAGTCTCGATTTATTTTTTCGATAGAAATTCATTGCCGTAAACAGTTTTTTGATATCTTTTTTAATTTTCGAAATATAGCCAAAAACCGATTTTGGCACTTTTCAAAAATGTTAAAAATCTCCCTTAAACAAAACGATAAAGAAAAACTTTTAAAATATTTTTGGCATGGTTTTTTGTCTTTAATAAGATAGCGATGTTAAATTTTTTTTACTTATACGAATATTGATATATTACACCTAACTTTCTTATTTTAAATGGCAACCATAGTTGGCTTTGACATGAATCGAACGCTTCTTTTTTGCGCTTTTCAAAAATATATAATTTGCTTATGGTTACCATTTAAAATAAGAAAGTTAGGAGTAATATCGATATTGATATGAGTAAAAAACAATTGAACATCGCTATCTTATTAAGGACAAAAAACCATGCGAAAAATGTTCTTAAAGATTTTCTGAATTTTTTCGTTTAAGCGAGATATTTAAAACATTTTTTAAAATTGCCAAAAATTGTTTTTTGTCTATATTTCGAAAATTAAAAAAAATGTCAAAAATCTGACGGCAATGAATATCTCTCGAAAAAAGAAATCGAGACTACTTACTTAGTTTTTTTCTATCTCTGATAATAACCGAGATACCCTGTATGGGCATCAAAAATAGTCCACCCTGTACAATGTTATTAATTTATTTATAAGACAGTAATTTTAAATTAAGATTTCATAGGCAGGAAACATAATTAATATTATGGCTAGAAAGAAATTTAACAGTTTGTTAATCAAATACATAAAAATGTATCATCCACCTCGAGACATATCTAGGACACGCCATTTAGATCATATATCTTATGAACTGCACAAATGCTGTTTGAAATATAAAGAACAATATTTTTATAACACACACGTGCTATGTAAGCAACACTTCATATCACAAGTTGTAATAAATCAAAAAGTATCCACCAAAAGCTCCTTCACTCCTAATTTAATAAGTTATTGTAATCATATTTGATTTCTGTTTGTTTTATTAGCACGAGATGGAGGTCGCCAACTACAAAATTTAACGCCCGATCAAAGAGCATCGTGTGTACATACTCTAGCAGATCTGTTAGTTGCTAAACAAGCTGATATCTTGGATGCCAACGCAACGGATTTAGCTGAAGCAAGAAAATCCGGTCTTGAGTCTGCTCTTTTATCGCGACTTTCACTTACCCCTGGTAAACTGAAGAACCTTTCTATTGGTCTCAAACAGATCGCGGATTCTAGTCATAACAACGTAGGCCGTGTACTAAGGAGAACGAGGTTAGCTCAGGGACTGGAGCTTAAACAGATTACAGTACCCATAGGTGTGCTTTTGGTTATCTTTGAGTCTCGACCCGATTCCCTACCTCAAGTTGTGTCTCTTGCAATTGCTTCGGGTAATGGGCTTCTGCTCAAAGGAGGCAAAGAAGCGTCGTATAGCAATAAGGCCCTAATGGCATTGGTAAAAGAAGCTCTTGCTACGGTGAACGCGGAAAATGCTGTATCACTAGTAAGTATTTTTTGTGAATTGGTAGATTAGGGACATCTATACAATACAAACTCTATTATACAGACTTTCTACGGTAACTCCACAGCTGTAGGGATCCCAGAAACTATAATACATAGATCTATTTTATCGAATAAAACTTTCAAATGTTTGTGAAATTATTATGTACTAACAAATATGGAAAAATTGTACTTTAAATAATGCCGCTGCATTAATCAATCGTGCTTTTTGTGTTGAAGTTATATCAAAGAGTTGGTTTATTTTAATTTAACATCAGGTTGCCATGACTCGCATTAAAATATAATGTTTCTTGGTTGCATTATAAGATTATGATCTACATTTGAAATAAGAGTATCGTTTGGCTTTTCATAAAAATAGGAGAATTTATTTTAAAAAACCCTTTTTTAGGGACTTTGTTAACATATAAGCTTAACCTTTCCTCTAATTAATGAATTGAAACAAATACATGTAATATTAAAAGCAATAATTTTTCAAATGATTGTCATTTCATTGTCTAGGTTTCTACTAGGGAAGAAATTAGTGATTTACTATCCATGGAACAACACATTGACCTAATAATTCCCCGAGGTTCAAGTGAGTTAGTTCGCAACATCCAATCCCAGAGTCAACACATTCCTGTCTTGGGTCACGCCGAAGGAATATGCCACGTTTTTGTCGACAAAGAAGCCGATTTGGACAAGGCTCTGAAAATTATACTCGACGCCAAATGCGACTACCCAGCGGCTTGCAACGCAATGGAAACCTTGCTCATCCATGAGAGTTTGATGGATGGAGATTTCTTCACGAGTGTTTGCAACATGTTGAAGAATGAAGGAGTTAGGATTAATGCAGGTCCAAAGTTGACCCAGATGTTGACATTTGGACCACCACCAGTAAAAACAATGAAGTTTGAATATGGTGCTTTGGAATGCTGCATCGAAATTGTTGGAAGTATGGACGATGCTATTCAACATATTCATAGGTATGGAAGTTCGCATACAGATGTCATCGTCACAGAGAACGGTAGGTAAACTTTTTAGAGCTTGTACAAACACAAACCGCTAAAATACGGTATTATTTCAAATACAGTGAGCTCGCGTTATAAGCAACCCACGATATAAGCAACTCGCGTTATAAGCAACACTCGATATAAGCAACTATCGTATCAAAGTACACGATATAAGCAACTGTCAGTGTGACAGTTAAAAATACAAATATCTAAAATACTATTGCAGATATAACAATGAAATTTTGTATCTGAGCGTTATGGTATTTTTCGGATTCGATGGAAATATTAAGGTTGCAATGCGACTTCCGGTTCAACCGGAAACGGACTCAAACTTTGAAATTTTAAATAGAACATCTGTATATTTTTACATTTTTGAATTTGTCTTAAAATTTACTTTAATAAATGTAAAAGGTTATATGGGTCTAAAGTCAAAAGTTTTCGAAATATTTACATTTTTACGAAAATTTTGAGTGATATAGCACTTTCAGTTTTTTTTTAACATTCAGGTTATTTAAAAGGGCAGTAAAATATCGTGTGAAATCTAGATTAACAATAGATTTTTAACAATCATTTTATTTTTAGGAGAATATTAATATACAGCGTCATTCAAAAAGTCTGCAACGAATGGAAAAGTTTTTTATAATTTTTTTCTCAGAAAATTGTAGTCTTGATAAAAGTTGGTGCATGGTCTAAAACTAATTTTAAGATGAAAAAAGTTCAATAAAAAATCATATGACACTAGATATTAGTGATTTTTAAAATACTTTAAGAGATACAAAAAAAATTATGAGGGTTAAATTCTAATTTTTATTTTTTACGAAATTTTAACATTCAAAAAATCAAAAACCATTAAAATCTAGTGTCATGTGACTTTTTATTAATTTTTTTCATCTTAAAATTAGATTTAGACCATATACCAACTTCATTAGGAATAAACGTTTCAGAAAAATCGATAATAAAAAACTTTTCCCTTTGTTGCAGACTTTTTGAATGTTAAAATTTCTTAAAAAATAAAAATCTGAATTTGACCGTCAAAATTAAAATCTAGACTTATTTTTGGATTCTACATAACTTTTTTCCTACACATTTTTTTTTAACTCTTAAAATAAGGGCCCTTTACACTTACAAATATTTCAAAAATCGGTAAAATCTAGTGTTCTATGACTTTTCATCAAATTTTTTAGCCATAAATTAATTTTAGACCATGCATCAACTTTTATCAGGAATAAATTTTTTTAAGAAATTAATAATAAAAAAAATTCCATTTGTTGCAGACTTTTTGAATGACGCTGTATAATAATATAATAAACTGGTAGGTGAAATTACTAAAATTGTTTGGCCTTATATAATTTACCAAAGACCATCAACTTCAATTTAATAAATCACGTCAAATTTTTTTATTCGAGAGATGTACAAGTACATAGATCACGACTAAAGGTACGTGGCACGCGCGTATTTCGTTTGACATAGGTACGTACAGATCACCATAGCAACGCGACCACGATCGCGTTGTTATGGTGTAAACTTTTATTTTTAGTTTTAGTACTAAAAACAAGATTTATTTATGTTAAAAATCGAATCGTTTCTATTTCTATCATATAAGCAACTTTCAGGTTATAAGCAACTTTTAGATCGGAATTGGCCGCCGTTAGTACAGCGCGAGCTCACTGTACTTGAAAGAAAATCATCAAAACCGTACTAAATAAAGTTCTACTAGTCAATATTTATTTAATCCCTTCATTATAATATATTAATCACACTGCAGCGTTGATACTATGCGGGAGATTTCCGAAACTTTTGATTATCTCGTTTTTCGCGAATTTATTTCATTATCTATTGGAGAAGTTTTTTTACGTTCCTATAACACATTAAACTCGGTGACGTACAACATTATTTTCCTATTACAGCTAAAATTGTTGAACAGTGTCATATTTAATTATTCCCAAACTTAACCTTTTGCAGATGACAGAGCCAAAAACTTCTTGAAAAAAGTAGACAGTGCTTGTGTATTTCACAACGCCAGTTCACGTTTCGCTGATGGATTCCGATTTGGATTAGGTGCTGAAGTTGGCATTAGCACTGCTAGAATACATGCACGAGGTCCAGTAGGCGTGGAAGGGTTATTAACCACTAAGTGGGTTCTTAACGGCGATGGTCATGCAGCAGCAGATTTTGCAGAAGGTGGAACTTGCATTTGGCTTCACGAATCTCGTCCACTTTAATAGTTGCATTTTGTAAGAGTGTATGCAACTCTATCGTTTAGTTTTTGTAAATAATAATGTATATACTAGTTTAATTCTGTTTAAATAAAGAATATTTTAAGACAAAGTTCGTTAAAAAATTTGATACATGTAAGATAAGTACAAGATAAAGAAAAATGTAGTCAAGCCGGCTAAGATGATGGCTGGGATATCTATAATGCGTGACACGGAGTAGGTGCGCGAAGATGGGATTGTTCTCTAAAGCAGTGGTTTTTTTGGTTGCGCACTCTAAAAAAGAAAATCACAAAAGTTTCATTATAGATTTATTTAAATTATGCTGTGGTAATAAAAATATTAATTTATTACGAATTATACTGCGCTCCCCACTTTGGAGGCCACTACTCTAAAGGGTTGCGTTTTTCCTCCTGTAACTAAAGAATCGCTAGCTTAAACTTTATAAAAAATTAAAACCAATTTTTATTAAAAACAGATTGACAAAAAACGAACCCACTGTTAATTTTCATTTAGTGACCTTTTCTTTAAAGCAAAATATAGTAATAACAAATAACTTTTTATACGCTGATGAATTTATAAAAAAAAACGATATTTTCTGTGCAGGATTAAAAATCCACTATTTTAAGCCCGCTAGACCTTGCAGAAGCTTATACAGGGTTCTCGTTTTTCGCGGCTCACTATGGGGATCTCGTAAACGGTAAGAGTTACGACTTCGGTTAAATTGGGGCAAAGTTGTATATTCAGGTGCTTAATAATTTGACGCAAACAGAACTTATTTATCTTTTTTAGTTTTTGAGATATAGGGAAAAAAGTAAAAAAGTGGATTTTTGTTTTTTGCCCGTAACTTTTTCATTTGATGTCGAATTTCATTTCTGTAAAAACTTTTTCATGGCCACTTTTTGCAAGGAATCAGAATCCCCAATTATATTTTCCATGCGACGTTTCGTTTTTTTTAAACCATCATCAGGTCAATTTTTTCTTATGGACGCTATTTCTGATTTTAACGCCAGTTTGTAGAGAATTTTATTCTGAATTCGAAAATGTATAACACTTGGCACTTTTTTGAAACCACTGTTGTTAAAAATGGCTAAAACAAATATTTTATTTAAAACAAATCCTAATCGGCATGGTAAATAATTTTCTTTGTCCCTTTTTTCTTGGAAGCAGGTAATTAAACTGCATTAAATTACTATTAAAGGGATTTAATTAAATATTTAACACAAAACGAAAATAGGTAGGTATTTATTTATTTATTGGACGAAAAAAAACAGCCATGCCACCCATGCACGGTCACCCAACCAAGAACAAACTTAACTTGTCAAACGAATGCATTGGTTACATCTTTAACGAGTTATGCCCTTTATCTGCATTAATGGCTTCTAATAGGTAAACAGATTTTTGGACGTTTTTTAAAAAGTATGAAAACTTATATTTGGTTACGAAAATTTTGTTGCACATTAAAATATGCCAAATAAGGGATTAAATGTATTAGTGTATTTTATTACTTATAGTTTAGTGTATCTTATTACTTAACCGAGGAAAATATTCTAAAAATATTTGCTAATAAGTAAATAATGCATTCTCAACATATTTTTTAATACCTCCTTTTGTTAACGAAATGTCAATTTTATTAATTAAACCTAATCTAAATCACTATGAAACAGAGAAAGTGGCTATGATTTGTGAAATAAAATATAAATAAATGGTTATGAAACGTCAAAACATAATAATAATGAATAACAAATAACAAATAATTTTTAATATAAATAATTCCTAATACTACAACCTATAACAAATGCTGAAAATGATGTCCCCTAACTTCTAGGCACTTGTTGATGCGCCTTGATACTCCTGTAGAAGTAGCTCTCAGAATGTCGCGCCTTCTTACCTGAGCAAAACCTGCCAAAATGTTCCCTCGCAGTTCTTCAGTGTTTTGTGGGTTTTGATCAACCCCATAAATCACATCTTTTAACCTGCCCCATAAAAAAAATCGCAAGGGGATAGGTCGGGAGATCGAGCGGGCCATTCTACCGGACCCCTTCTCCCTATCCATTTATTTGGAAACATTTCTTTTATAGCGGTTATTACACGGCCAGCTGTGTGTGCAGGCGCCCCATCTTGTTGCCACCACATATTTTGCAAGCGATTAAGGGGCATATCATCTAGAAGATCCAACAAGCGGGTCCTTATAAAATTATTGTACATTTCGCCAGTTAAATTTCTTTCGTAAATAATTGGTCCTAATAAAACATCGTCAAACATTCCCACCCACACATTCAATCCAAAACGTACTTGTCCTCTCACTTCCCTAAACTCACGCGGATTCTCACGAGACCAATAGTGTTCGTTGTGTCTGTTGAACATTCCTACATTTGTAAACTACTTGCATTCATCCGTCCATATAATGTTTTTAAAAAAATTTTCGTCTTCATTCACCCGTTCATTCAACCAATTACAAAATTCCACCCTTCTTGCTGGATCTCCATCATGCAGCGTATGACTGACTTGAATTTTAAATGGTTTAAAGCCTTCTTTATGCAGTACTCTCCATACTTTATCTTTGGAAATGTTTATTGTAGTACCAATTTGAGAAGTTGAAGCTCTAGGGTTATTTTGAACCTAATAATTTTAAACGTAATCGTTACTAATAGTTTTTTATTGGTCTATTTTGTAAATGAATGTAACTCAACTTACTTCTTGTAACACATCATCCTTTATTTCATCACCAATTCGATCTCCATACGCTTTTCTCGGTATACTAAAAGAACCGTACTCCATTAAGTTTTGATCCAGCCTTTTAAAATATGTTCTATGAGGCTGTCGTCTTTCTGGATAGGTCGCCTCATAATTCCTTAATGCTAAGTGTGCATTGTGATGATTACCATAAAATATTTTAACCATATCTCGTTTTTCTTCATTTGTATACATATTAACGATTTGAACAATGATGACAAAATATATTATGCAATAACTACAGTTTAGACCAAATACAAGCCGTTTTGACGTTTCACGCGCTTTTTTTTTTTTTTTAGATGTCAAAAAACATGGTCACCTGATCTGATTCATGGTGCTAAAGAAAAAGCTTAATTAAACAATAAACATTTTGAATGAAATAAAATTGACATTTCATTAACAAAAGCAGGTAAAATACACTAATACATTTAATCCCTTATTTGGCATATAAAAATGTGCAACAAAATTTTTGTAACCAAATATAAGTTTTCATACTTTTTAAAAAACGTCCAAAAATCTGTTTACCTATTAGAAGCCATTAATGCAGATAAAGGGCATAACTCGTTAAAGATGTAACCAATGCATTCGTTTGACAAGTTAAGTTTGTTCTTGGTTGGGTGACCGTGCATGGGTGGCATAGCTGTTTTTTTTTTCGTCCAATAAATAAATAAATACCTACCTATTTTCGTTTTGTGTTAAATATTTAATTAAATCCCTTTAATAGTAATTTAATGCAGTTTAATTACCTGCTTCCAAGAAAAAAGGGACAAAGAAAATTATTTACCATGCCGATTAGGATTTGTTTTAAATAAAATATTTGATTTAGCCATTTTTAACAACAATGGTTTCAAAAAAGTGCCAAGTGTTATACATTTTCGAATTCAGAATAAAATTCTCTACAAACTGGCGTTAAAATCAGAAATAGCGTCCATAAGAAAAAATTGACCTGATGATGGTTTTAAAAAAACGAAACGTCGCATGGAAAATATAATTGGGGATTCTGATTCCTTGCAAAAAGTGGCCATGAAAAAGTTTTTACAGAAATGAAATTCGACATCAAATGAAAAAGTTACGGGCAAAAAACAAAAATCCACTTTTTTACTTTTTTCCCTATATCTCAAAAACTAAAAAAGATAAATAAGTTTTGTTTGCGTCAAATTATTAAGCACCTGAATATACAACTTTGCCCCAATTTAACTGAAGTCGTAACTCTTACCGTTTACGAGATCCCCATAGTGAGCCGCGAAAAACGAGAACCCTGTATAGAATCATGGAACTTGCTGCAATAAAATCAGTAACAAGCTTAAATATTATTATGTAACTCCTTTGATGAACAATATATTTTTAAGAAAAAACTTATTTCTTTTACGGCATTATTTATCAAAGCGATTAGTCATCTGCGGCTATGTAAATTATTTTAACCATTTCATTTCGTTACTTTCTACATAATCTGATTATTTTCAGGCTATTCACGTTTTTTGTATTCGCTTTTTTAGGTTCGTTAACCAAATTGAAAGAGTTCATACCCATCCTAAATTGTATCCATAAAATGAAAAGCATTGTCTGAAAATTTTATGTGGTCACCGGTTTTTTTCATTACAAAACGATTTAACGGGTATAATACTTCTAATAAAAGCAAATTGCCAGCTACAAAAATAAAACGTTTGAGCAAATATGAAATACATGTAATTAAAAATTGTTATTGACAAATTTGGTTCAACATAAAATTGATGTTTGTTTAAGCGATAGATTATAAGCTGCACCAGAACTCATTCAGTGATCATATTTTTTATATTTTATTCACATTTTAACAAAATTCATAAATGGATCAATTTATTATTTGATAGATGTTTAAGTGTAAGATAAACAGCTATGAACGAAATAACAAAATGGATGTACGAGTGCGTGTTTTCATATAATCCAACTAGCAATAAAAGAAAGCCGTAGAACAAAAATAAGACTTTCTACACAACTTCAGCACTTTACACTTAATCCAAGGAAAAAATATAGGACTTCAGTAAACTAGACATCAAATGCTATCTTTAGCTCATTATTGGCGGTAAATTATTTTTTTTTTTTAACAAAAAGAAGTTGCTGGATGCTAAGTCGGGGCGGTAAGGTGGATCCACACACAGTCTTAAATTACAGCCTGAACATTACGTGCTTTAAGGACACTGCAATTGTCTTAGATTTTTTTGCCGCCAAGATGACGGTATTAATTAAAAAATTTTGTAGGTTCATCATAATTTATTTATATTTTTATTGTACATTCCATTAATATGACGTAATGAACTTTTATACTCCATAAATTTTATATTTATAATTATAATAATGATAGAACTCATTATTTTTATTTTTGCGAACAGTGTTGAAAAAAGTGCTAAATAAAATATCTTTGTAATTAATCAAGATGATACTATGGTTAAAATAACTGTGTTGTATTAAAAATTGTATACTGTCTAAACAGTTGACTTCATCATCTTAGACACATGTGCGAAGAGGTCGGATCGGAGAAGGTTCGAGCGTTTAAATGTTACGTCAAATTGTCAAATTGTCAAATTTTGACGAAATTCTCGCTCCAGACAACCCGATTTAAATGTTGCGTGTAAGATTTTGGCACGTTTTCCTTAATATCTTTTCCGGACGATTTTTTTTGGGAATTCTTATATAGCCTATCTTCTTTCCATGTTCCTATAGATTGTCTGTGCCAAATTTGGTCAGGATCGGATGAATGGTATAGGAATGCATAAAGGACATACATACAAACATACATTCATTTTTATATATATGTAGATAACTTTTTAAGCTTTATTTAAAAAAATTACGTGGTTCAGTTTATAAGTTTAATGTTTTATGGACCGGCTACTACATCAGAGTTACCCCATTTAGAAATCCAGGTGAAGATTTAGGTGACCAACCGCCTATAATTCATTTATGAATGCTTTTAGTTAACGTGATGAAGATACGAAAGTAATATATATTCTGATTAAGCAGACTTCAAGGTATGGACATAATTTATCGTACTCGTTAACAATATTTTAAGAAACATAAATGATTTATAAAAGCCAAAGATTTATGAAGTATTTTACGCAGCGTTGCTAGCGCAACTAGAAATTTCAATCACTTTCTAATATTAATAATTCTTGCTAACTTGCTTCAATTTGATATGTGTGGATCGTACGGTACAGTAACAACGGGGTTTCCTAAGTTTTTTTTATTAGTTAATAAAACTAGTTTAAGTTAATACAAAAAATAATGACATTTTAAGGAATACTTTTTTGTAAATCATATACAGGGTTTCCAAATTCGAGTAAATGCATGGGGATCTCGCTTATCTTAAGAGCTACGAGGTCGGTTAAATTAGGGCAAAGTTGCGAAATTAGATGCTCATTAATAATCCAACGAGAAATTGGAAATATCTCAAACGGTATCCGAGAAAATTAGGAAAAACTGGAAAATACGATTTTTGAAAATCGTCTATAACTCCTTTGGACTTTTGGAGTATGAAATATTTTAAATGTGTAGAGACATTGCTCAAGCCACTTTTCAAGCCGAATCGAATAGTGGTCACAAGTTTTTTCTAGATTGATTCGTTTTTGTTTTATGACAACCAACTTTATTTTTTCTTATGGGCGCAATTTTTGCTATTTACATAATCAAATAGAATTTATTTTTCTGAATCCATTGATGTATCACACATGGTATTTTACTTTTTCTTTCATTGTCAAATTTCAAAAAATACGTTTTAAACAATAACCATTATAAATCAGGTTGGCCGGTCATTGTAGTTTATGTTGTTTCCATGACAACCGATCAACAAACTAAAAGTTTTGAAGGCCTGTTAGTCGTAAAAATGAACTTTAATAACGAAGGAAAACGCGATATGCTGCCCATAAGAAAAAACAAAGTTGGTTGTCTAAAAACAAAAAGGAATCGACCTAGGAAAAATTTGTGACCACCATCCGATTCGGCTTAAAAAGTTGCTTGGGCAACTTTTTTACACATTTAAAATATTTCAAACTACAAAGGAGTTTTTAACGATTTTCAAAAATAGACTTTCCAGTTTTTCCTAATTTTCTCGGATACCGTTTGAGATATTTCCAATTTCTCTTTAGATTATCAATAAGCATCGAATTTAGCAACTTTGTCTTAATTTAACCGACCTCGTAGCTCTTAAGATAAGCGAGATCCCCATGCATTTACTCGAATTTGGGACACCCTGTATAAATAAACCCTGTATCTGTTTATTGCATATTGGAAGATGGGCGAACCGTATTTCTCTTTATTAAAGATTAATTCGAAACTTTGTACCCTACCTATTTTTGCGTACCTGTTTTCTGGCATACGTAATAAAAGTTCCAGTAATTTTCGTCAGTTTTCTTCCAGTTTTTCATCATACCTTCCACTCCTAGGCGTTTTTTAATTTAATCATTGCTAAGTCTATCAATTAGTCTATATCCCTTTATTCTCATGAACAACCTCATCTCCTGAGTGTCCTTTACTATGAACAAATCATAAGCTACACAAGGTCCTTTATATGTACCAGAAATTATCTGTGTTGCAAACTAGTGAGACTTTTGTCATTTGCAAAGCATGATTTTAAATAGTTCTGATAAAGATGTTCTTTGGCCTTTGAACAAAGTGTATGAAAAACTTGAAGTTTTCGGGAACTGTAGGGAATAGACAAAAAAAAAACAGTATAATACAAATATTACATAAAAAAGTAAACATACAAAAATGGTCCCCTAAAAATAAGCAAACGCACTATCGAAAAGACATTTGCTTTGATATCGTAAGACGAAACCTGGATATTTTAGTACCGTTCTGAAATAAAGACCCAATCGGTACACTGGATAACTCCTGAATCGCCAAAATGAAAATAGTACGGATTAACATTTTAAAAGTAACGGCTATGTAGTTCATTTTCTTTGACACCAGGGGCATTAATATGATCAAATGGATGCATTAGGATTAAGTGTTGTGTTACTCATAGTCCTACTATAAGGTCCTGACGAAGCTAAGAAAACGCGTATTCAAAAAGGCGATTTTTGTGAAAGAAACATTCTCTGCAACAAGATAATTAGATTTTTTTAAAAATTTTTTTAAAGCAGTTGTAGCAAGTAAACGAATTCTAGGGCTCGTACATCCTCAATACTCGCCGAATTTAGCACCCAGCTTCTTTTTGCTATTTCCAAAAATTAAGTGAAAAGAATTAGGTAAAGTCAAAAGCGGTGGACCTGCTAAATAAGTTGTTTGTTGAGCTACTGCACTGCTTCAAGCGATGGAAGACTCATACCCAGCGGAATGTTGAAACAGAGCCGAGTATTTTAAAGGGGATAATTGTTAATTTGTAAAATTTTGGTAATTAAGCGTATTGTACCCTACCAATCCCGTATATAATTAGCAAAACCTCTTTAATTGTTAAAAACAAACTTTAACCTGCTCCCCATCTGTAAGCAGCCTGTATCTATTGCGGTTTAGAAGTTGCTCAGAGTAATTCTCGGATTTCTGGCATACTCACATCCCTATTTTATTGTTCGGTTCGTTTTGGAGCTGTAACTTCACACAAATTTAACTAATTTAAATTATGGGCTGTGCGCTCAACTTCTACAATTTTCTAAGCTATAATTACACAAAATACCGTAAAATTTTTACATAAATTTTAATAATCTTCCGACTCCTACTAAATCAAGTTGTTACTAGGAAACTATAGGCAACTTTTCTTAACTTATATTTTATGCACATGTACTGTAATTATTTATTTGCTTAAAGTTGCAATTTAATCAAAACTTTTCCTGTGCAACTAAAAACATATTTTGCAGCAAAATTAAAAGCACAAAACTTAACCTTTGATCCTTCACGAGTATAATTTTACCTGAATACATTATTTGGCAGAATCGTTAGTTAACTCCCAAGAGAAATTGGATGATTTCAAGATTCACCACATCACTACCTGCGTGCCTAATTTGTGCGGTTCCTCGAGAGACAAGGACTGCTAACTAAATCAAAGTCTCTGATGCTTCTTACATTATAGAAAAGCAGCTTAAAACTGCTTTAGGAAATAATAAAATAGTCTGTTTAAATATAATTTTTAAAACCATCAAGTAATCTGACGTATAATTTATTTATAGACAAATACGACCAAATTTATTGATATTCAGTGTGACTCAGTCATAACTTCTATAACGTAATTCCGGGAGAGTTGCCCTACTGGTAGAGATGCCTTGGTTTTTCAATTTTCGCATGCCAATGACAGATGTCAAAATTTGTTCCGTGATTGTTGTTGACTGGAAGGTAAGTATACTGCCGTTGGCAAAAATTTTGGGTGGTGTTTTCAACAAAAGAATGAGTTTAACGATTTTAATATTGAGCTATAATGTATTAATAACTTAAAGATACTGGCAATTCGATATTTACAATTTTATGGAATTCTTTTAGCAAGCTTCTCAAATACATTGCAAAGATTATTATTTAAGTAGAATACACCCGTGTCTTGTAAGTTCCATACGTATTTTTTTCCTGGGGTATTTGACCCGCACTAAAAGAGAGTTGCCCCATTTTATCGAGGTGCAGATACTCCGGTAAAACATCTATTCCTTGTACACAATACAACAAACACGGATCATTTTATCAATAAATACTGTTACACAAGAATCCTATAAAGACTATTTTGACATTATTTATGAAAAAAAAAATATGTTGAGATGCCTATGACGTATAAGAGGAAAACATCTGGTAAAACCTTCAGAACAAGTGAGAGAAGCATTAAGAATAAAATATTTTTAACATATGTGTTCACTGTTCAGGGATAAATCCCTTGGCTTGAATCGTAGCAAAGGTAATAGCTAGGTAGTAAGTCAAGTTGCAAAATACATTCTAACTTAAGTTCTCATTCGAATACATGCATCAATTCGATACAAGTTCTCATTCAATACCAGTCAAGTTGTAACCTTAAACAAACTTCTTAGTTCTTTAAATAAATTAGGAGTATATTAAAACAATTCAATGCGACTCTCATTATTAGTGGGTTCTAACTCCGAGCGCCGACGTCGAGCCAATTATTTTAAGAGGACGCACGAGCAGACTAAGCGTCGAAACGTTCGTCCTTCTTTACCGTCGTTATCGTCTTCGTACATAACGACGTCGTAAGTGTGTTAAGTTGATGTGATCGATTGAGCGTACGATTCGTAACATTACAATAAAAATATATTTTGGATTAAATATTTTTGGTTTCATTGATAGTTTAAAGCCGGGGCATCACTGCCATTTATTTGGGGCATCTCTAACGCAGTCCGGAGAGGTGGGCAGAATTTATTTTTTTTGTATCTGTTGTAATATTTAAATTTTGAAAGTCGTGCGTTTTTCTCGATTGAATTGCCTATGCATTTCCATTTTTTCTGAAACTAACAGTCAATTTTCATTAAAATGTGATTTTCTGGCCTTAGGTGGGGCAACTGTCCCGGAATTACCCAATTTTTGTTACAGAATATTAAGAGGGTTTCCAACTCTTTTTAAAAATGACTTTAGATTTTAAACGTAACCATATTTTTTAAATATATTAAATTTTAAAACTGTAATTTTCATGTTAATTTTCGTTTTAAATAGCTTACAATATTTTCCAATGGATACTTAATGAGCCATTTAAAAAAAAACTGTTTTAAAAACGGCGAAAACCCTTAGGAGAAGTTTAGTCGGTTTTTGACCAAGCTACCAAAAATATGTCCTAACGAATGTAAACCAATTTTGTTGTTTTTTGAATAAGGGATAAACGATAAACGATGCTGCAAATTCACTGAGTTTTTTCAACGGCATCGCGTTAAAATTAATTGCTCAGTAATTAAACAACCTAATTGTTGTTAGATACTATAAAAACAACGTTTAACAACTTTGTTAATTTTAAGTACGCTTTGTGCGGTCAGAAGAATTCAACCGCACCTAATGCATAATGCATGAAATCGAAATAAACGAGTTGTAACATACCTAATATACAAGGTGAAGCATGTTTTTGACAGCAAGGAATATGGCAATCCTTTTTTTTTTAACACAAATGCCCTTTGTATTACACTTTATCCTAAAGCAATCCAACTCTACGTCGTCTTTTATTAGCTATGCATATTTAGCAATTGTGGGACTTGTTATGCCAACAAGATTTGTGTTTGATTACACTGTCAATAAGCCAACGGAGGCGTTAATAAGTTTGATTATAAAACCCAAAATTTACTCAAATATGTTTTAAACAATTTCATTCGGTCGAAAACGAGCAAAGGCATAACATTACCCAAAAAAAATAGGCATGTAAAGGATATATTTAAAAAAAAGTTGGCATAAAGCTGAAATTTACAAGTATTTACTCAAAACTTTTTCAGTTTTTAATGCGAAGCATTAAGGAAAAGTAAGATCCATTTTGATAGGTATAGAAAAGAAACTGAAAGTTGTTTAAAATAACTTTCATTTTGATAGGTTAGTCACACCTTAAACTACTTGTTTACATAGTTTCCGCAATTATTAAGATATTTATCGTAACGGAGGAATACCCTTTTCATATAATTAAGTCGCCACACTAACACGGCTCCTTTTACGTCATCTTCGCTTTTCTTACACTTCCCGCCAATTTTAAAACATTTTTCAATTTTCTTAATGTTTACAGAAAATTTTTCTGAAATAAATTACAATTTGCTGTACCTTCTTATTTTTAAGAATTACTTTTAAACGCACCGTTTGCAATAAGCTTAAGCTAGATAATTGTTTATTGATTTATAGTTGAAAGAAGTACCTACTTCAAACTAAAAATACAATATTTGATCATGTTTGCATAAAAGGTTAGAATCGTCTTTAAAACAACTTACTGACTGACTTACGATAGAAGTGTATAGTTTTGCTCTAAATGTCAAGTTTCTGTAGTGATAGATAGAATAATAGAATAGACAAGATTTATACACTCAAAGACTTATTAATATGTTATAAACTCTGCAAGTCGCATGCGTGGTTTATTTATTCAAAGATATGGAGTCTTCGCTTGTTAAAAGATACCAGTAATAAATCTCAATCTACATACAAGTCTTTTATTCCTGCAAATGTTTACTGAATGACATGGGCCCTTTTTATAGCTTTTGGTTGATTTTTTGTTACATTTTTAATCAACTGATATTCAAGCTATCCTAGTGCCAGTAAAAAATACAAACAATTTTAAACTAAAACGATGTTTCAATTGAAAGTTTATACGACACTTCCTTTTTTTTATTCTAACTGCAGAGAAAATCCAGAAGAATATACAAAATTTCAAAAGCTTTACCCGCAAAGCCACTTAGGTATTGCTTATCTAGACAATCAGTTTCAATTTCTCAAAAAAAGTTTTTTACGACGCTTGTCCCGATCTCTTTTATCAACAAGATCGATGTTTAATTTTGCTAATATAGAAGATGCATTACCAACTGGCGTATCTATTGTTTTTTATTACCTATTCGGAATTTAGACTCTAGTCCTTTTTAACCAAAAACAAATCATTACGGAAAGTTCAAGATATCCAAAGAACTCGGATTCATTAGGATTCGTGAGAGATAATTATTTACAAAAGCACTTGTTTTATCTTCAGCAACTACAGTCATCCTTTTTTATCACGTTAATCCTGTAGCCTTTACAAGTCTAGTTTTAATGTGTTGAATAAATCTATAAAGCAATTAAAATAAACGAGATATGCGTTCAGGAAATGTACAAATGTTATTGCATTGAATAGCACGAATGGTATTCAAAGTTTGTCGAAAGACTCCAACTTACATGCTCCTTACTTTTGCAAACTTTTACATTTGTTGAAATAACTCTTAAAACTTTTAGAAAAGTCAAAGTCTTCCACATTAAAAACGTCGAAACGACCAGATTTAAATTTTTATATTTGCCTAAATTATTTTGTTTAACAACGTGGAATTATCGAGTTGTCGAAATAAATTTTAAACCCGTAAAGTATACTTTGTGATCAAGTATGAGTGTATGTTAGTTTAAAACCACTTGTTACTCACAAAATTGTGCAATATTGATCTGAATAGGCAGAGCCGCAGCATGCATATGAGGCGCCTTTGTGCAAACTTTTAAAAAACCGACCCCCCCCTGAATGTAAATAAAAAATTAAACATTTTTGTTATTAATAGGTATATACAGTATAAAGAATAATAAGACAAAACAAATATATCGCATATAAAAAGTAAAATTTAAAATTATACCTTTATATAGGTAGGTACTAGGTATGTATAAAGAATGGACAGTAGGTACAAGATAAGCTTGATTAACCTGATATATCTATAATGATAAAACGAACTATACTATAATGTCACCAGAAGTTACAGTCCTGTTAAAGAAATTTTGGATTCTTATTCAATAAACCCGAAACTTCGAATTAACTGTATACTTTTATATTAGCAATGCAAGTACTTGGCCAAAATATGTAACCATAAAAAATAGAGATTGTTAAGTTGAAAATTGTTCTCGTCAAGTATTAGGAATTATCCTAAATACGCGATAAACGATTTATTGTTATCATTGCAAAATATTTAATGATCAAAATTAGCAACTTACTAATAAATATGTTGTCTTGATTGAAAACGGTTTAAAATATAGCGAACTTAAAATGTAGTTAAATAATAAATGTTCGATTGATTCAACACAACAAGATTATTCGAAACTAAATACGTATCGGAACATCACAACAACAAAAAATGCTAATTATATAGACTATTTATACTTAGCAACCTGGTTGTTTGTTTACAGATGTTTGACAGTTGTAAAATATATTTAAGATGAGCCGTTTTGGAATAACTTCCATAGAAGAAATACAAAAAACTGTTGCAAATATAACTCCCAAAAATACTGTTGCATCCAAAACGTCAATATGGAAACAATTTGAAAAATTTTGCAAGGAAAGGAGTTACGATTTAAATGCGCTACAGAGGTTGTTAGTACGCTATCGAAAATGTTAACAAATAATAAACGAAAATATTGTACCTAATTATTTTTGGTATCTTATTTGGGAAATAGTCTAATCAAATATATTTCGGAACATTATTTTGCAGGAAAAATTTTAACTCAAGTTTGTTACTTATAGGTAACATCCCTCGACAAAATGAATGACAAAATCCCTCGCCTTTGGCTCAGGATTTTGTCATGTCGTTTGTCTCAGGATGTTACCAAAGTAACAAACTTTTGTCAATAATTTTACCGGCAAAATAATGTTCCCTTAATATATTATAACTGACTATTCCCCTCATGGTCATATAAACTGATATAAACCAATCACTTTGTCAAATTATAGTCACGCCTTAATGTTTTGACCAATCACGTTCATTTTTAAGCGATAAAAGCCCTAGGGCTTTTTTCACCTCCAAAATAGCGAAAACATCCCGTTGTCATGTCAATTATATCCTTAGCAACCTGGTTGTTTGTTTACAGATGTTTGACAGTTGTAAAATATATTATTTAACATGAGCCGTTTCGGAATAACTTCCATAGAAGAAATACAAAAAACTGTTGCAAATATAACTCCCAAAAATACTGTTGCATCCAAAATGTCAATATGGAAACAATTTGAAAAATTTTGCAAGGAAAGGAGTTACGATTTAAATGCGCTACAGAGGTTAGTACGCTATCGAAAATGTTAACAAATAATAAACGAAAATTGTACCTAATTATTTTTGGTATCTTATTTGGGAAATAGTCTAATCAAATATATTTCGGAACATTA
Organism: Elmis aenea; assembly: GCA_947652605.1. Classification (NCBI taxonomy): domain Eukaryota; kingdom Metazoa; phylum Arthropoda; class Insecta; order Coleoptera; family Elmidae; genus Elmis; species Elmis aenea. The sequence continues at coordinate 44,378,371 of OX393576.1, forward strand.
TTTTGCAGGAAAAATTTTAACTCAAGTTTGTTACTTATAGGTAACATCCCTCGACAAAATGAATGACAAAATCCCTCGCCTTTGGCTCAGGATTTTGTCATGTCTTTTGTCTCAGGATGTTACCAAAGTAACAAACTTTTGTCAATAATTTTACCGGCAAAATAATGTTCCCTTAATATATTATAACTGAAAATTTCCTTCACCTGTCAAATTTGCGTTTTTAACCAATCACTAATCTTAAATCTTCTAGAGACTACCAATAGGAGCAATATTACACAGTAATAATTTTACATTTCCCTCTCAGATGTTGATCCTTCTGTAAAATTTGCGTTTTCGACCAATAACAAACTCAGATTTCCTAGAAACGACCAATAAACATAATCATACCCTGATCATACCCTTTTTGCAATTAACAGATTTTCATGAGTTAATTGGTCGTTTCTAAGAAATTTGAGTTTGTGATTGGTCAAAAATATAAATTTGGAGAGGGAATTAAATATTTTGGTCTTGATAATTTTTTGACAAATTTCGGCAACCAGTAGCGTTACTTTAATATGAATTAAATCACACCCCTGAGGCACCACTCTGACAGTAATTGTAAATTTTAACATAACACACATTTAATTTGACAGGTAGGTTAGGTGAAGGTAATTTTCTGACTAAATATGACTCCTGCATTGCAAATAATCTATAATTTTTGACAAATTTTCACTCATGCAAGTTGAATTTAAAAAAATCACTTGTGCACTTCGTGCACCCGTGTTTTTTTCAGGTCAACTTACATTCGGGCATATTTTCCAAAAATTATCGATAATTCTCATTTTATATTATATTACTACTGATAAGAAGATATAAAATGAAATGATTCATCTTATATCTGAAGCCATAAAACGAAATATTTTAGAAATAAAGAGTCGAAATATTATCCTTTAATTCTTGATACCACCCTGGACTTAAGCCACACAGAACAATTGACTATTGTTACTAGATTTGTTAATCGCAATAAAGATACAAATAGCGCCAAAATTATAGAACATTTTTTGTGTTTTCGGTCTGTAGACTATACAGCGTCATTCAAAAAGCCTCCAACAAATGGGAAAAATTTTTATTTTCTCAGAAAATTTTATTCTTGATAAAAGTTGGTGCATGGTCTAAAACTTATTTTAAGATAAAAAAAAATTAATAAAAAGTCATAGGACACTAGATTTTAGCGATTTTTTAAATATTCGCAAGAGTAAAGGGCCCTTATTTTAAGAGATACAAAAAAGAAATTATGCGAAAAAGTTATTTAGAATCTAAAAATAAGGCTAGATTTAAATTTTGACGGTCAAATTCCAATTTTTATTTTTTAAGAAATTTTAAAATTCAAAAAGTCTGCAACAAATGGAAAAGTTTTTTATTATCGATTTCTTAGAAAATTTTATTCTTGATAAAAGTTGGTGGGGAATATTTCAAAAATCGTTAAAATCTAGTGTCCTAAGACTTAATTAAACTTTTTTTTATCTTAATATTAGTTTTAGACCATGCACCAACTTTTATCAAGAATAATTTTTTCTGAGAAATCGATGATAAAAAACTTTTCCATTTGTTACAGACTTTTTGAATGTTAAAATTTCTTAAAAAATTAAAATTGGAATTTGACCGTCAAAATTTAAATCTAGCCTTATTTTTAGATTCTAAATATAGTCGAAATAGCACAATGAAGATTTAAACTTATCCACGACATAATAAATTAAAAGAATGGAGTGATAAAGATCTATTAAAAGACTACAAAGATTTACACATAAAACTGAGCGTCAATAAAAATTCGGACGTTCGGGATATTGACCGTACGATTTTGGCCTCACTAAGTGTATTTGTATTTATTAAAATAAATTAACAGAAACGTTTCCAAATACTGCCATTATATTGCGTATTTATTAACTGTTATCCGGAATACGTATATTCCGGGGAAATTAGTTTTTAAAGCTAAAATTAATAAAAACAACAATGTCCAAAGAACGGTTAGGAGGATAAATATTTCATAAATAAAATATCATAATAAAGTTTGGATGTTCAACTGCAATGTTTGTTTGAGAATGCGTATCAACTACTTAAAACTTTGTACATTTAAATTACCACAAAAATCAAAATAGGAAAAAATAGAGATAAAAATACACAATAAGGTTTAACTACCTAGAATTTAGTACTTAAATGTTGCAAGATCCCCTATCGTAAAATTGTATTTCTTAAAATTCTGAACTGAATGATTTAAAAATATTTTTTTTTGCTCTATAATGTATAACACTGAGTTCAACTGTCAAGTTCCTGATCTTTTTTCATAATTAATTAAAATGTCTTTGGCGTCTATTTCGTCCGAATCTAGATATTTGTACCTATTAATCGGCAATTTTTATTCTTCCTTTTTCGCCTAAAATGTTTGTAGGTTTTGTATTTTTGATTAATCTCGTATTAAATATATAAAGTGAGTAGCAAGCTTTGTTGAAACCTTAATGCCTTGTTACAAAAATCATCAAAACAATATTTAAGAGAAGCGGTTAAGCTTTTCACTGGTATTTATTACATACGTATTTTAAAATTTTTACTTTGTTTTATTAACTAACAACCAGGGCATGAAACCGGTTTTTTAAACCGGTTTAAAAAACCGGTTAACCTTTATTTTTTGTCCAAAATTGTGATTTTTAACCGAAACCGAAACCGTTATTTTTAAAGGCAAAAAAAACGGTAACCTTTAACCAAAATAATAAAAAACCGGTTTTTTAAACATCTCTTTTTATTAAAATTATTTTGAAAAAATACAAAATCTGTATTAAATGTGATTAGTTTACCAAAAGTAATTACTGAATGCTTGATTGTACATATATTATAAAATTATAAATAGATAATATCTTTTTATACTTTGCATTCCAAATCTGAATAATGTTAAAAACCGGTTAAATTAACCGGTTTTTTCAAAACCGGTTTTTTACGGAAAAACCCGGTTTTTCAACAAAAACCGTTATAAAAATAAAGTTCTTGAATTCGGTTAACCGTTAACCAAATTTTTTTTCGGTTTCTAGCCCTGCTAACAACGCGTGAAATTTTAAAGCGCCCTTTAATTGAAGCTAATAACTAAATGTTTAAGACAGTGTTAAGTACTAGTCGTAAACCTGTATATAATCTACGGCTAAGCAATAAAATATTTTAAGATTCAGAAGTAAAATGCATATATTATTATTTATCGAATTCAAAAATACTTGGAGCGCGATAAAAAGACTTGTTTGAATTCTCCTTGTTGATAAGGATCAAATTTGGCAGAATGCAAAGGAAGTGAGGTAGCTCACAACTGAAAGATGATGGCACTACACATCGATGTGGAACAAACGATTTCAGATCTGCGACATCGTAATAACGCAGCTTTTTAACTTGCAAAATCGTCAGCGTACAACTGAAACTTGAGATTCGTTCCGCAACATTAATTGCCATCCGGAAGAAATGAAAGAACGTACAAGAAGGATGAAATTGCAAATGATCTTGAAATATTCTCTCAAAAATATAAAACAATTCAAAATCTACTGTGTTGTTAAAAAAACAATATTTAAAAAATAATAAATGATTTCATAAACAAAAGTACCTACAGGTAATTTTACAAACTTTCGAATAACATTTTTAATGGTAAACCTTAAGTTAAAAACTCCTTAAATAAAACCACCTATCAAATGTCATACAGAAGAGAGTCGCCTAATGGCCTAATGCGTACTAGTTTCTCAACAGTAAGTAAATGTATAAAATAAATGTGCACTAAATAAATACCATACGCTAAACATTCACACATTCCAACCTGTTTTGTGGCTTGCTATAAACTTTTGAATAGTCAAGTACGTTTAATGTTATTTTATGGAAGAATACTTTACATTTGTTTTATTTAAATGTATTATTTATCCGGAAAATAAGATCGAAACTTTTGATGCATTTTTTTTTTCTTAAATCGTTTTGTAATTGTACCAGTATGTGTTAATGAAATTTGTAAATGAGTACCAAAGAGGTTCGATTAAAAACATCCTTTTTTAAAGCGTACGTTTTACATTAGACTTATCACCTTATCAGAAATTACATTGTTCTTGGCAAAAGATAAAACAAGTTATAGTATACATCTTAAACATTAAGATAAAATGTCCTGTTTTATTGTGTATATGTTTATACTTTATTGTGATAAATAAAAGATAATAACTCTTTAGTAGTGCAACTCCACCGAACGTTGTCTCCCAGCACAGGCAAAACGATGTGTGATGCTAAGCAATTTTATAATTTTTATTTTATCTTAAGAGTGCTTTCTCATGATAAATAAAGTCAATATATTAATATTTATTATAATAAACTCGTTTTTTACGTATTTGGTTTTTGATTGAATTGAATCTTAAGAATTGGGCGAAATATACTTTATTTCCTAAGGTACAAAATTTACTTAAGGAATTATTTTATAATCGAAAATAGCTCAATATAAATATTTTTCATGAGAAAAATACATTAATTAAGACTTGCTATCTAAAAACACCCCATATCAGGATTATTTCTTTAAATCTCTATGTAGGTACATCAATTTCAATGAGTCATTACGAAGGTAAATTTAAATTTATTAAGATTACAAAATCTAAAAAACGGTAAAAACTACATCCGATTTACAGATATAACAAAACTGTAAAAGTAGCCAAAAAGCAGCGGGCTATGAAAAAGTTACCTATGTATTCAGTTTTCTACGGGAGTATGAACCTGATCAATCCAATCGAGCTGGATGCACAAAGCACAGTTAACAACGAAATTGTACACAGAAAAATGTTTGCCTCTAGGGTTACAACACTGTCGTTTTGACTCGAAGAATTTGGGTTTTGTTTCGGACTCCGATTTTCAATACAATTTTTCGAATTAATTCCAGAGCAAAAGTAATTGGCAAAGAGTGCACCTCAAAAATTAAACATGAAAATTTACATGTAGGTATCTGATTTTAATATGATTTAACTGTGCTGCCATTTAAATACAATTTTTTGGAGGTATCTACTAATGCAACTTTTTCTTATATGGGTGCACCTGGATAATCACTATATTGTATGGGAGGGCAATCAATATGTTAATATCTCTGATATATTAAAGTCATATTTACAATTAAACTGTTTTGGTTGTTTTTAGGATATCTATTAACCGGACACTGTATGCACATTTTTACTTTAGATTTTACTAACCACGTAAAAACACACTTCTCTGCCAATTTAAGCAACGGTCAATCTCTAGCGGTTTCCGCCATCCCCATGCTTTTCATGTTAAAACATTCACCCTGTATATCGTCTGTAAAAATCCAGTTGTTCTTGCATGTAAAAAGTTATGTCTGGTGGGTAGTTCACACGTAAAATGTTAAGCATATTTGAGCGTCGCGACATCAAAATAAAAATGGTCGCTCTTGTAACTGCAGCAACGAGTGTTGTAGAGCAAGTAATGATTTCGAAGTCGCTATATTCGGGAATAAATGTGTCCCACAAACAAGGATATTGTTGATAATGCTCTAAAATTGTTGGAACATCTATTGAGGACATAATAAATTGGAAATAGATGACAAACAAATGTATATTATTTGTCTATTATGACAAATACGCGTTGTCAAAATATAAAATTATGGTCAAGTCTTAGATCATATAAGCTACATGGATAACACAACACCATAGAAATATAGTTAAGACAATGTTGCCGACATGTACAACGTGCCTTTTTAAACCTATCCTTTCTATATTATGTGGGCCCAATATACGCTATCTTTGTTTTGGGCCCGGGCCCGCTGTCATCGTAGCGCAACCGTGATAATAACTGTAACGTACTTCCTACAATCCTACCTAGCCTATTCTAGCGACTGAGCGTGAATGACATTTAGAATTTTTTGCTATTAAAAGCGTCGTTTAATTGAATCAATTGATTCTAATAAGCGGTTTACTGTATTTCAATAAAACTTACTAATTCTTATCTAATGTTATTGTATCCTCCCATATTTGACACGGAAACATCCGAGTACATTGCATCTACTAGTAGTTCAAATAACGCTTTAGTTCAAATTTCGCGCGTAACCATAGTAACGCACACGATTTTACTCGGTGGACCCGGAAAGCGAGAGAGAAATATACTTTCATATGTGTTAGAAGGAGATGCAGTATAATTGTACGTCTGGAATATGTGTACAACATAGTTGCATTGTGGTAGTGTTATCCATGTAGTTTATATGATCTAAGGGTCAAGTACATCAAAAGTTGGCAGTTGATGTCAGTGTCACGATAACGATAGTGTCATGGCGCTAGCGTCATGATTTCGTGGCATCGCGACATCAGGCTGTTCAGACGACGACATTTGATTCCACGGCACATAGTGCCACGACGCTAGTGTCACCGTGTTAATTATACCCTTAAAGGTACCACTATTTTATTAGGTTATTGTGTCGTTAAGTATGTTTTTGGCATAAAATACATCTTCCTCATTTTCATATGTTGCGATTGTTTATGTGTTGGTATTTTAACCTCATCCGTAGGTCATATTAACACTACAAATATCTTGAGGTGCTTTTAAACTACAAAATTAAGTAAGAAACTGAGAGTTCCGCTCATTCTTTACGTCTACAGATTGAAAACCAAATTAAATTTCCTCACATTCTCAACGCCTTTGAAATCGAAGTCAAGAGCATAATGTCTTGGTTATTAACGGTCAAACTTCAGCGACATCCTAAAAGTTTGCAGACGGTTTCTGCAACTCTTTAATAGATATCTTAGACTAAACCTGAGAGATAAAACCAGCAAATGAATTTAATAATTTCTTTAGTGACGATAATCTAACAAACTGATTATCAAAAAGAAAACAAAATTAATTTTAAAATGAAACCACTGCCGGTAATACATCGATTTATTTTGGGAAGTCAATTTGTTTAGGCGTTTAGTGTTTTAATATCCTTTAAATGTAATGAAAATTCTTTTTTATTAAATAAAAGACTATCTATTAAGGGTGAGGAAATTTGATAGATACATTTAACTGTAAAAGTAATTTCAGTAATTATCTGCTCTGAAAAGGCTATGCAATACAAACTTTAATTTAAATTAAAAACGGCAACATCAAATGATAAATAAGCTTTTTCAAAATGCAATTGGAAGTTTCTTCGTTTACACTAGACGGCATTAATTTTGTAACGTCAAGAGGACTTTAAATTTAGCTTAACTTCTCAATTTAATAATTTCTTAAAGCGAAATTCATTTTACTGTTTAGGGTTTACTAAAAGATTATTGCAATAGAACGTTTTTTGGCCAAAACGATTATTTTATTTTTTATGCACCTTCAATTTCATACGTTTAAAGGGTTTAGTTTTACACTAAAAATTTAAAATAAACATGAATAACTCAAATGCGTGAAACATTTTTACATAACATATACAAATCTTGCAACCTTCACTATACGATTTAAGAAATACTGATTGTTTTATCGAGTTAAATTGTATTTCAATATATTTCATGTTTTATTAATGCATAAACAATGTATTAATTAATGAAAATAAGGTTAGTCCCTGTGTATTTCAATGTAGGTATTTGACATGTAACCTTTCTCTAAATTTTTTATTGCAATGCTTATAATAATTCGTGTAGGTACCTAAGCCTTTTTAGCACCGCAAAGTTTTATTTTTTTTCCCAGAAAATATTCTGCAATAGCAATAGGTTTTAATCGCTTAGGAAAACAACCTAGAAATACTTTGAACGTAGAACTGTTTCTTATAAGAAATTTTTTTTTTTTTTTAGTATCTTTTGTGTAAAATTGTGTTAAGTTATACTGTTGAATAAAAAAGTAAAAAATATTATTTTAATGTTTTATATTTTCTTTAAACGGTGACTTTCGAATAGTGCGGTATTCATGAACCTGCAATTTACCGTTATTGCAAAAAAAAGAAATATTTTGTTATAAAATGATAAAAAGCCAAATAATGGTTTGGTTACGAATTCTTGCCACATTCACTGCATCTCCCAGCTTTGACGAAAAAATATTATAATCATAACAAAATAGATAAACAAAAGCTCTATTACTTCATGCAAAGTAAGAATCTGTTAACATGATGCTTAGAAGAAACTGATTATTGTCAGAACTTTTTGCAGAAAGAAACGATAAAACTTAATCCCTTAAAAAAAATCGTTGATATGTTGTGACACATGAGTTGCATAAGGTTTTACACCTTGTTTTTTTTTTCATGGCCTACTTTTTGTTTTAATGTATGACATGTAACAAAAATTAAAAACCTGCAGTTTCGTATTGTTGAAAATAACTTCATCAACCTTTGTATATTTGCAATGAGAAAAATATAAGGAATTTAAATAAGTCAAAGTCAACTATAGTTTTCATTTAACCCTAGGTTTACCGTTAAATTTTTCACCCTTCGTTTACCGTTATCGTTAAGGTACCCGGGTAGTTTCATTTATTTTGTGATGAAAATATAGTATTTTTCAAATGATACTATAATTGTCTCAATTTTCATTTTGGAAAATAGTTATTATTGTTTAAAATGTATTTATCTACAACATTTATTATTCAAAAACATTTGTTATTCAACATTTGTTATTCATAAACATTTATTATTCAACTTATTATACAAAAACATTTTTACTCAAAAAAAATTATCTTTCTAAAATATTACTATTAGCATTATTAAAAAACAACTAAAATCAACTATAAAATACCACACTGACGTTTAAATGACATTTGTTGATTAAGATTTTTTTTGTTTTCCACGGCACACTTGAAAATTTTGTGAAACCTAACCTATTTTAGTTAAACTTTTATTTTTTATTTCATATTAGTTTTGCACTAAAATTAACATGATTACATCATTGAATTCAGAAAAAAAGTGTCTACCAGGTTAAGTAAAAAAATAAATAAATAGATGGTGGTATTTGGAAAAAATATTGACTATCGTTTGACATTTAAGTTCAACTTGAAAAAAATTGAAATCCAATTCATTTTATAGTATTTGAGGAGCCATTTCATTTACTTTTTTGTTCACTAAAATCGGACCACAAACAACGGAGTTACAGCTTGCGGCGTTTTTTTTGTGAACTTGTATGCATACCGTTCCCGTAATGCCATACGTTTCGAGTTTCCGGGAACGCTTTTATTGTCACCATCGTCATGTCTTCTTTTACTAATGATGGAATAAATACAAGAAATCTATTTCAAAAAAACAAACAAGTACACAAACAACATACCATGGCAATTGACCTGTTGCGTTTGATGGTCCAGCTACTTCGTTATCCATAATTACAAAACTAATTATTGTTCACTTCACTAATCTAACTTCATTGAAACTGAATTCTTACTCGCGACACAGTCAAAACAAACGAAAAGTGTGTCCGACAGCTCAAATACCAAGCCGCGCGACGCGGCGCCTTGTACATAACGTTTAGTACCCGGGTACCCTAACGGTAAACGGCGTATAAAAATAATTCAAAATGATTTACTAAAAATCTAAAAACGCAATTCATTTTAATTTTTTACATTATGTGTACAACATGTAGATTTAAGATGTCAGAGACGTTCAGGGTCCCAAATCGCCCCTAACACAAAAAATCAAATCAGTTAAAACGAAAAAGTTACCCGGGTACCTCAATGGTAAACCTAGGGTTAAAAAGAGATAGGTTTTTAACAGAAAGTGTAAAAAAAAGTTTAGTGCCATAAAATTCTACATAAAAATGTCTAAAATAATCTACAAATTTTTTTGATATTTACGAAGATGTGACATATTATAAATATGACAAAAAACAGTATTTTTCCAATATCTCAAGATCCGAAAATAATAACGCTTCAGAGTTTGACTCAAAAAACTGTACATTTTTTGCACCCTATCCGTTTCTGTATTTTTAATATTAAGCGAGATACTCATGTAATCCCATCGAATTTGGACCACGCTGTACACCCATTATTACTGACGAACTTTGCAGGGTACATAAATAAAACAAGCAACGTCCTCGTTATATTTGTGCGCATTTTGTTTACGCTTTGGCGTCCTTTTTATTAATCGAAGTTACAAAATAGCGACACTTTTTTAATAGAGATTTAAGCTCTTTTAATTAATCTTCCATACACCACCGTAAAACACACACAGACTTTAATTACAATAATTACAATCGATTATCGTTCAGGGCTGTCCAAGCTGCTAAATATTCAAATAAATTGTAATCTATTAGCATACAGTATACGACAGGAATGAGCCTTTAGCTCTTTAGCTGAATAAACGACGAAGGAGTTAAAGATAAGAGTTTTAGGCAAATAATGTATTGCTTTCGGAATTAGTTCGATTTATCCCGTGTTTATTATTAAAAGCCGTAAAAATTAACTGCCTTTAAATACATTTGCCTCTTTTTGTATTTTAAACAGGCGTCAGACAACTTTTTCAAATAACACTAGAATGCTTTAATTTGCAAATCAGATTTTAAGTGATTGTATTTCGATTTAATTATTTTTTAATCGCTGAAAACTAAACGCCCCGTAAAAATAATGTTACCGTTCTTAAAACACGTAGGTACAGTTTAATAATTTAAAGTTAAAAATTACTATCACAATAAATACAATGTTTAGTCTTACTTTTTAATTCAAACATACAATAGGTGACGTGTAGGTATAGTATAAACAATCAACATACAATTTAAAAAAAAATTGATAATGTTCCCAAATAGACAAAAAATTAATAAACTGCATATAAAATGATTTTTTGCCAAACTTTTTTTTATAAACATTATTAGATTATTACACTAACATTACGAAAGTTAACTTCACAGATAGACATACCGACTGATTAATTAGCCAATTACATCAAATCGATCGAATGAATCTGCTTAAGGCCTCTACTCACCTACCAATTTATCGGTACAACCAACCGACCATTCCGATAAATTGTTTAAAGTGTAGTCTGTCACCCGACCAAACCGACAGTTGGACACGTTGGAACGGTCGGGTGGCCAGACCATCCAACAAGCCAACCGCCCCACCACATTCCTCTAGATAAGGACTATTAAACCGAAATTTTAACGCTATTTATAAATTTGTTATCCGCAAAATGGCATCAGAGCCAAAATAATAAAAAAAGTTATGACTGGTCGGGAGGTGTGTAGACAACACCCAACACGGAGTTTCCGACGGTCGGCTCCGACAAGTTGGATAATGAGTAGAGGTAGAGGCTTTTATTTTACTGTATAACTTCAATTCATAAAAAAGCTGTACTGAAAACAAAATAAAGTCAAGGCCTAATTGGACTAATTGAGCAGTTAAATGATATGTTAACAAAAGTGTATAAAATGAAACTAAGCAAATATTTAAGATCAAAGCAAATCGTTGAATGTGGTTCAACGTAAACACTCTACTACGCCTTTTAAATTTTAACTTTGTCCCACAGATATTTGTACATAACTTGAGGCGGCTAAAAATAGCTAAAAGGCAAGTTATTTGCATTGTAAGTATATTTATCGTTTATACTTTTAAAAGCTAGTGAAATGTAAATAACATTTTATGTACAGGGTGGTCCAATTCGAGGGGATTACAGGGGCATCACACTTACTATTCAAGATAGAGAAACGGTTAGAGGTTTTTTATTTTATAATATTATAATGATTCATTTCCGTAAATCGTATACACAGGTAAACTTTCAATAAGCGTTTCATCGGGCATACATATCCCTACACTTTACCTGATAAAGAGTGCGCATGTACAGGGTGGTCCAAATTCGATAGGATTACATTAATATCTCGCTTAATAGTCGAGATAGAAAAACGGTCACCTTACCAAAAATGTGCAGTTTTTTGAGACGAACTTAAAATCGTTTTCAAAAATATTCCATCATTTCCTGTTCTTAAGGTATTGAAAAAAAGAGTGTACTGTGATATCTATAATGTCTTATCTCCGTTATTGTTGTAAATATCGAAAAAGTGTATAAAGATTAATTTTAGATATTTTTGTCAAATTCGATTACACTAAAAAAATATTTTTCGCTCGCCGGTAAGAAGTTATGACACAAACTTACCTTTTCTTTAATGAAATCTATAGTTGGCTATGACCCATTTGGCAATTAACCTAATTCTGATATCTCGTATCTGCCTATCTGCCATACGACCAGGATGGGGACCCACCAACAAAGTCAGGAGATTGGTGGAGGAAAAAACTCGTAGGGGCCAACCAGTACTGATTGGTTGTGACGCAAATGCGCACCACATTGTATGGGGGGCCGTATGGGGGGCCGTTACCCTTAGCAACGGCCGAAAAGGAATTTTTACGGCCGTTGCTAAGGAGAGGGCCGGTAATGCAGTACATACGCCGTCATCTGTCAGTGACAGAATGTCACGTAGTTTCTAACCTATAATTTTGAAAATTACTAAAAATTTAAGTTGTTTTTAATTCGATCGCACAAAAAATGTAATATGCACCTCGGCCAAAACGTACTTTTTCGGCCTTGCCTGTTTGCGACTTCGTCTCGGCCAGCAAACCAGACGCGGCCGAAAAAGTTACACTTTTTGGCCTTGATACATTAATAACTATTATACATTTGCTTTTCCGATATAAGAGTAATTGATACAGATTTTGATTAAAATAATTTTTTATACACTCACCTACCGGGTGTAAACAAAGTGTGGTACGCCCCCTTTTTTCTCTTTAGTTTTGATTTTAGATTAATGAAATTTTAGACATATGATATGTGCAAAAAACCGGATTTTTTAAGCACGTGCATACGATTGTTTCATTTCCGGTTTCGCCGGAAAAGACCTCATATTTGTTATTTTAAACAGAACACCCTGTATGCTTTTACATTTTTGGAAAGAGGAAGCGATTATGAATACAACTGCACTATTTTGGTTAATTTTTATAACCTAAAATAATTTTTGAACTAAAATTTAATTTTTTATTGAGTTTTAATTTAATGACTGTGTACCTAATCATTTTTTTACCACCGCAATGACATAAAACATGTAAACAAGCATTGGCTTGTTTCCACAGCGATCTTCCGTAGCACCTTTGTTTTTGTTTTGAATGATTTGTTTTGTTGCAGTTACGCACAGTCTACTGCGATTAATCGGATCTCTTAATAACTCTTTACAATATTTGAAGTTTTTGAAGCAGACTCTTAATAAAAATATAAGTTATTGTTATTGACGGATTCGTTAGAAGAAACTTCATCTAAATAAACGCTTGTACTACCATAGTTCCATTTAGAAAAATTTACTTTTTGTCAAAAACCGATTCCGCAACCTTCAAAGCCAATTAAAGTAACTCAAATGTCAATTAAAATTTACAAAAACGTTTTTTAGACAATTGTTGACATAACAAAATTTAATTTATGCTTGTCACGGTACACTTAATAAAAAATTAAATTTTGGTTCAAAAATTATTTGAGGTGATAAAAATTGACCAAAATAGTGCAGTTGTATCGTTTCTCTTTCCAAAAATGTTAATATATACAGGGTGTTCCATTTAAAATAGCAAAGTTGGGGTGATTCCAGGCGAAACCGGAAGTGAAGCATTGTGTGCATGTGATCAAAAAACCAGGTTTTTGCATATACTATATGTCTAAAATTTCTTTTATCTAAAATTAAAACTAAACACCCCACCAACACCCGGTAAATTGAAAATTAAACAACACAAAATCTTTATCTACGAGTATTTAAGTGATAAAGTGAGATGTCAGTGACATTGTATAAATTTTTGCTTCGGCTAGGATTCAATTTTTCAAAAACTCATAACAATGGCCGAAACGTCGAGCCTTATGTAATATAAACACAGGAATGCGCAAAAGTATAGAAACAGATAAGTAGTATCTAGAATACTATTGCAGACATAACAATGAAATTTTATATCTGAGCGTTATAGTATTTTTCGGATTTGATGAAAATATTAAGATTACAATACGACTTCCAGGTCAACCGGAAACGGACTCAAACTTTGAAATTGAAAATAGAACACCCTAAATATTTTTATATTTTTAGATTTCTCTTAAAATTTACTTCAAAAAATGTAAAAGGTTATATGGGTCTAAAGTCAACTGTTTTCGTTTGATTTACATTTTTAAGAAAATTTTGAGAGATACAACACTTTCAATTTTTTCTAACATTTAAGTTATTTAAAATACAGTAGAATTTCGTTTGAAAATAAGATTAACAATAGATTACTTAACAATTAGCGCTAGCTACAGTTTTAAAATATTATACAGGATGTTTTTTACGCTTGGTCAAACTCGTGATACTTTAAATATCGATAACTCATTTTTCTTAAACACAACACAACACTTTTACATACAGTCTTGTAGAAAATTTGATTGTCTTTCAAAAACATTAACCATGTTTTACACCTAAAACTGATATTTTTCGGGATATCGGGATTTTATTGTAAATTATTTGGACAACGTAATATTTTCGAGTAGGCTATGAAGGTAGACAGAGGTAATTTTGAAACAATAATTGAAAGATAAAAAGAACAAAGTTGTAATATCATCTTTTCCTTACGAATTTTCGAAATAATTCCAAGACCCTACAGATTTTTGTCAAAAGACGTTTAGTAATTTTCTCAATTTTCAGTTATTGAAAAACGAAAAATTAATATTGATTATATTTATAGATACAGAATTTTTTTCTCTACGAAAAACCTATTTTCACTTTTTTTAAAGAATAATTAGGGAAGATAATTAACGACTTTTAATATTTTGCCATTGAAATTGCTATGTTGGGTGATAGAAGTCTACACCCTGTATAAAGAAAGATTTTAGACACTGGGTTTGCTACAACTTACACCTTACGACTTTTACTTTTTATTATTGTGACAAAAGAATAATTCAGCGATGAACTTAATAAGGAAGATCTATATCTAGTGCCCTTGAATAGTTTTTATGTTATATTGATGTAAATATTTACCTGGGGTGGCTATAAAACACTAAACTATTAAAATTTGTACTTCTGTCTTGAACTGTACAGATTTTTTATCTTTTTATGCTGCGAGACCTAGTTTGATCAACATTGTAAAATCTATTAACACAAATTTTGTAACTTGTGTTTAATATCATCCACAAGGCTTTAAGTGAGGCACTTTTTGTTATCATATTATGGTCACTTTTTAATTTTGGGTTACTACGTATGTTTTACTCTGTGATAGCATATGTTCAAAGCTTGCGGAAGCATAAAGATGTCAAGTACATTCAAAATTTTTGACGAACTAAACTTAATTCAAAGGTTTGAGCATCAGATATAGCTACCTGCTACATAATGCATATTAAGATTGTGTCTTCTTATCATTGAACATTCACGCTTATATCACGTTATATTCGATTTTGTTGTTGCTTTAAGTTCAACTGTTTAAATATGTAAGTTACATATTGGTTCCCAGCTTATTCAGCAACTTGCAGCGGCTTCTTATCATCAACACTTTGCGTTTCTCAGTAATATAATATGATACCCGTACAAGATGTAAAACTCATGTACTTTTATAATCTTGTAATTTTTATTAGTTAGAATCTAGCCTTCAGCTAAATAGTATGTATTTTGGATTATAAAACCTTTTTTAAAAAGACCTTACGGTAAAGTAGAAAAGTAACTGGCGCAGTCGGTAGGATTGGTCAAACGAATATTAGTGAATATAATATTCGGTTCGTTTCAACGATTGATTGACTATTCCATAAAATAAAGTTAAGTGCAACCTTAACGTAAAACTTCGAGTGAAGTGACAAGTTCCTATCCAAAGAGGAAGTCTGTAAAGGAGTACTCACCAGTCCATAGTGGATTAAATGGAAAGGATAACAATTATTTTACTGTAAGTACCTATGTCTTTTAGAGGTAATCCAAGTCACTACAATTCTGATAGCTCAATTGACCAACAAAGTGATTCTGATTCAGACCTAGATCAGCCCAAACCTAATTTTTCAATTAAAAATAAAGTAATCGACAATTCAAATAAAATGGCTGTCCTTAAACAAGAATATTTAAACATGGTTCCTGATTTCAATGGTGAAACAGAACTTTTGCCAAGATTTGTCGAAATTTGCGAAAAATTAGTCAATAAATTTTACAGCACAGCTGATGTAAATGACTTTCAGAATGAATATCTGATGTCAAGCATATTAGCAAAAATTAAAGGTGAAGCCGCCTTAAGTATATCTTCTTGTATCATTAAAAATTGGCAAGATTTAAAAAAAGCGTTATTAACTACTTACTCTGATAAAAGAGATTGTTTTACTTTAAATATAGAAATGACAGAATTAAAACAAAGTAATGAAACGCCTTTTGAATTTTATAATCGTATACAACATATTTTAAATCTGCAAATTTCTTACATTACAATGCATGGTAGCCCACAAGAGATACCAGTTTTAACTTCATTTTTCCGTAAATGTGCTTTACGAATTTTGTTACGTGGACTAAAAGAACCATTAAGTTCACTTATGCGTGCTAAGAATCCATCAGAATTAAACGAAGCATTAAATATGTTAACTAACGATTTCCAATTAGAGCCACAAACTCAAAAAACATTTAAAAGTAAATTTCAAACTAAAACAAACTTTTATAAAAACCCACCAAAAGTGAATTATTTACAATTAACTAATTATGCTCATAATTCACAAAATCCAAACCCGAGTACTAGTAATACTCAAACAAATTATTTTAATAAAAATAACAATACTAATTATGGAAAACGTGCAGAACACAATGCTTTTGCATCGAATCCTAATCAAAGATTCCCAAAACCAACTCCAATGAGTGTATCGACTAGAAATACTTATCGACAATTTTCTAATCAAAATTATCGTCCTAGCCATAATAACTTCAGACAAAGTAACCCAAACTATATTGTCGAAGAATTAAATAATATTGATGATCAACCTTCAGTTGAATTTCCTGAAGAAAATGTTTTTTTTCACGAGAAAGCCTCGGACCCAGTTTTGAATTAATGAACTTGATTAATAAAGATAGCGAACTACCGTACATAATATTATCAGAAAACAATTTAAAAGTTTTAATAGATACAGGTAGTACAAGATCGTTTATCAAACCTGAAATCGCAAAAAAGTACTTTATAAATGCAATTCAAAATGACCCATTTCAAATCTCTACAGTAAATGGCAAATCGATTGGACATTATAGCGCAACTATTCAATGTTCCAAATTATTTAAATTACAACATAAGTTGAAGTATTATCTATTTAACTTTCACAAAAATTTCGATATCCTATTAGGTCTCGATAATTTAAGAAGTTTGAATGCAATTATTAATTTAAACGATAATGTTTTATATACGCCTAGCAGTAACATAAAAATTAACTTTTATAAATTATCACATGTTACTAATCAAATAACGGTAAAACCAAGATCAGAACAAGTGATAAAAATTAATATCAAAAATATTAAAGAAGGCGACATTATAATACCATATAAAAAACTTAATGACCTAGAAATACCTGAGTGTGTTACTACAGTTAACAACTACCAGGCTATTTGTACTATACTAAACCCCACTGAATGCATATCAGTTGCGGTTATTGAACCATTAATAGTAGAGAAGTTCGATGAATACGAACACTCCACTTACCCGAACTTTAATAATTTAAATACAGAAAAACTTAAATTCGATACGTCAAAAATTCGTACGTCTCATATGAACTCCGAAGAAAAATATACTGTAACTAAATTAATAAAAGAATATTCAGATATATTTCATTTGGAGAATAATCAGTTAAGCTTTTCGAATCAAATCAAACACAAAATTAGAACTACGGACGAAATTCCAGTTTACACTAAATCATATAGATACCCTTTTATCCACAAATCAGAAGTTGAAAAACAAATTAAAAATATGTTAGATCAAAACATTATTAGAAACAGCAATTCGCCTTGGTCATCCCCCATCTGGATCGTACCAAAAAAATTAGACGCCTCAGGCAAACAAAAATGGCGCGTTGTTATCGATTATCGTAAATTGAATGACAAAACTATTGACGACAGATATCCACTTCCTAATATCACAGATTTACTTGATAAATTGGGCAAGTGCCAATACTTTTCAACTTTAGATTTAGCTAATGGTTTTCATCAGATAGAAATGCATGAAGATGACATAGCCAAAACAGCATTTAGCACAGAAAATGGTCATTACGAATTTTTGAGAATGCCATTTGGTTTAAAAAATGCGCCTGCAACATTCCAAAGGGTTATGGACAATATTTTACGCGGTATTCAAAATGAAAAGTGTTTGGTGTATTTGGATGACATAATAATTTTCTCCACATCACTACAAGAACATATTGATAGACTAAAATCAGTATTTCAAAGACTCAGAGAAACTAATTTTAAAATTCAATTGGATAAATCCGAATTTTTACGGAAGGAAGTAGCATATCTTGGACATATTGTTACTCCCGAAGGTGTTAAACCTAATCCAGACAAAATTAAAGCTATCCAAAATTACCCTTTACCTAAAACAACTAAACAAATTAAAGGATTCTTAGGTTTATTGGGATATTATCGTAAATTTATTAAAGATTTTGCTAAACTAACAAAGCCACTCACCGTTTGTCTTAAGAAAGATGCTCAAATCACTTTTGCAGACCCTGAGTATATAAAATGTTTTAATTTATGTAAAAATCTATTAATTAATGAACCGATATTACAATATCCGGATTTTACTCAATCATTTAATTTAACTACAGATGCCAGCAATTTTGCAATAGGTGCTGTATTGTCGCAAGGTAAAATAAGTTCTGATTTACCTGTAGCATATGCAAGTCGAACTTTAAACGACTCAGAACAAAATTACACAACCACAGAAAAAGAGTTACTAGCAATAATATGGGCAGTTAAATACTTTAGACCCTATTTATTCGGTAGAAAGTTTAAGATAGTTACTGATCATAAACCCCTCCAATGGTTATTTTCCCTTAAGGAGCCAAATTCAAAATTAATTAGATGGCGACTTAAACTAGAGGAGTATGATTATGAAGTAGTTTATAAAAAAGGTTGTTTAAATAAAAACGCCGATGCATTATCACGCATCGAACTTAATATGAATGAAACCCAAAAACATTCGAAAGGTATATTCGAATACATGGACAATTTCAATGAACAAATGAAAAACGTAAACACTCCAAAACACAATGATACCGAATCATTAGTGGTAGAAGTGGAAAATTTAAACGAACGCGAAAATCTAAACGATGACGAAACTGTACATTCAAATCAAGATGAAAATCCTATTATAGGCATTCCAATCACTGAATATCCAGTAAACTTTGGTAAAAATCAGATTGTTATCTCAGAAACAAATTACTCACCATCGTCCCCTTCAGTCATAAAACTTTATAAAGACAGGCAAAGAATTCTAGTTCAGTTTTCCAAGAACAACTATGAAAAAGAAATAATTAATTTTATTAAAGAATTTATAGTACCCAAAGTCAAATATTACACTTATTTTGAAGATCCGTTATATGAAAAATTCTGTAACATACTTCAAAAATATTTTAAAAGTTCAAGCATCAACATGATTAGGTGTACTAAAAAATTAATCGATATTATTGACGAAGACGAAATAATACAAACGATAAGAAATTACCATGAAGGTAAAACAAACCATCGCGGTTTAGACGAAACAGAAAATAGGATCAAAATTTCATATTATTGGCCAAATCAGCGAAAGTCAATCCAAACTTTTATAAACAATTGTGAGATTTGTCAAATAACGAAATACGATAGAAACCCGTTAAAACTTAAATTTAATATAACCCCTACAGCGGTTAGACCATTCCAAATTTTACATATTGACAGTATAACACTAGAGAAAGTTAAATTCTTAACTATAATTGATTCATTTTCGAAGTACTGTCAAGCATATAAATTGAATTCGTCCCAAGGTATTGAAGTAGTTAACAGTTTAATAAAATATTTTACACACCATTGCATACCAGAACAAATTGTTTCTGACAATGGTACAGAATTCAACAATTCAATGCTAAGAGAACTACTAGATGTTCATAAAGTAAAAATTCATTTTATTAGTTCTCAACATCCCGAATCAAACGGCCTTATCGAACGTTTTCACTCAACATTAATTGAACACATAAGATTATTAAATAATCAAAGTGTCTATAAAGACGAACCAATCGAAATAAAGGTAAATTATGCACTATTAGCATATAATAATTCTATTCATTCGGTAACAAACCTAAAACCGTATGAAATAATTTCTGGTCATTTAGGAACAGAATCTCCGTTTGATATAGAAGTAGATAAGCAATTAATTAATAATTATATTTTAAGACATAGAGATAAGGTTAAGTTACTTTATTCGCCACATTGCCCCTATATAACAATAGGTATCATATTATGTCGATAATTTTAATAACGATAGTCACCAAAATTCCGCGAGCGGCGTTCGGTAGGTACTCGAAAGTTATTCGAGAATCCATAATATGAACCCCCTGACCGCGCCAGGGACGGAGCAGGAGGGGGTAATGTGAAAAAATTTGTAAGCGTCCTATACCTAGATCTCGCCAACGGGTGACGATTAAGAAAAACTGACCCCGGTACTCGAAGATTAATGCGACTGCGACAAAAAAGTTCCATTGGGCCACCCCTCGAAAACGTACAGGGACGGATTCAGAGGGGGGGTCCCAAAACCACATTTTTTGAGGGTTTTTCCCATCTGACGAAGAGCACGTGTTACTTTCGGAAACTTTTGTGACGGATAAACTTGACCAACCATGGGACCCTCCCGACTGTACAACCGGGTTTCAGTTGATGACGTTTCGACGCCGAAAATCGGTCTCGAATGTCGAAATTGTCGAGAAAGATGTGACCATAATCTTTAATGGGACTGTCTTGGCTGCCTGGTTTCGGCCGGAGGCCGAAACCTTGCCAGTATCCAACGTCTGCAAGCGATTGCAAGTTTTCGGCCGAAGGCCGAAAACTTGCCTGTACCCAGCGCATGTTTTCGGCCGAAGGCCGGAAACATGCCAGTGTCCAGCTTATATTCTTTAATAGGACTGTCACGGTTGCCTGGTTTCGGCCGAAGGCCGAAACCTTGCTAGTATCCAACTCTTACACCCTGTTTCGGCCAAATGTCGACAACGATTCGGCTTTACCGTAATTCCAAAACGGTTCGAGCTACAGACATGCGGTTTTGACTAACATGTAGGTGTTGTCGAGGGGAGTTTTTTAATACGAAGTTTCGAACTTTTTGGACCATCTTCAGGTTAAAATTAACTTCATTTATAACTTGAAAACCATTGCAGATAGGAATGTGCGGTTTTCGCTATTGCGATGCTACTTTTAAGCAAAGTTAAATTTTATAACGTTTCTAATTAGGTAGACCCATCTTCAGGGCTACAATTTCGTATATCGAGAACGGGTAGAGATAGAAACGTGCGGTTTTCGTAGTTTATTAACTGTTATCGAGTAGACGAAAAAGATTTGGAGTTTCGAATGTTTCGTCACTCTTAAGACCATCATCAACTTCTACGCGCCGCGTTCTTTCTACGCGCACCGTTTTTTTTACTTTGAGCGTTCTTTCTACCTTAAAATAATTTATCCTTTGAGCGTTCTTTCTACGCACACAATAATTTTCAAACAATCTTATACAACTTTTCGCCACGTTGCCCCTATAAAACAATATAGTTCATATTATAACAATAATTCTAAACACGATAGTCACCAAAATTCTGCGAGCGGCGTTCGATAGGTAAGTGATAGTTGACCCAGGATCCGAGAAATAATCTTTGTGACGGCACCAGGGACGGAGCAGGAGGGGGTAATGTGAAAAAATTTGTAAGCGTCCTATACCTAGATCTCGCAAACGAGGAAAGATCGACAAAAACCGTTTGTGTCACGTGACAGTTTAGCCGACTGCGACAAAAAAGTTCCATTGGGCCACCTCTCCAAAACGTACAGGGACGGATTCAGAGGGGGGGTCCCAAAACCACATTTTTTGAGGGTTTTACCCACCTGACGAAGACCACGTGTTACTTTCGGAAACTTTTGTGACGGGTAAACTTGACCAACCATGGGACGCTCCCGACTGCACGACCGGGTTTCGGTCGGCCGCCGTCTTCAGGTCCGGAATGCCGATTTTCGTCGAAATTTGGCGTTTTTTCAAAACGGTGTCGTTCGTCGACCCGTGCAGATATCGCGATGCGGTTTGTTTTGTTCGATAGTGTCGGTCAATACCTAACGAACGACGTCGGGAGCGCCGACGCCGGGCGACGTTTCGACCCCGAAAATCGACGTCGAACCCGAAAATTTCGACCCCTCCAAAAACATAAATGCGGCGCTAAAAATGAAATTTTGACGTTCCCACGCGATAGAGCGTAAAAAGTTAGGGCCGGTGTGTACATGTCACCAGGACCGTATTTCGCCGTTTTAGCGGTCAAAATCGACGTCGAAAATCGGCCAATGGAAATTGCACAGCCGAAACGGAAGACCGCCCGGGTTCAAAACCTTCGGATTCGGGAAGTGGTAGGCCCAACTAAGAAATACCTTAATGGCGCCGACCAGATCCGACACCATCTTCGTGTCGAAATCGACTATCGAAAAAAAAGGGGGCCCATTTTTTTCGACACGTTCCTGGCCGAACGGATCGGCTCTGGAAAGAGGGAAAAAAGACGTTTCGGCTTCAGCTCGACGAGGGCTATCCGAATCCGGTAAAAAAAATTCGAAAATCGCATTTTTCGGCGAGCCGATTTTTCGGCTTCCGACAAAAAGTTTCGGCATCGAAAAACGGACCGCACCGTTGGAAAGAGCGTGTCGAGTTGCATAAGACCGAGTTTATCCCGAAAACGGTTAATGACGTTTCGACGCCGAAAATCGGTCTCGAATGTCGAAATTGTCGAGAAAAATGTGCCTATAACCTATAATGGGACTGTCCGGGCTGCCTGGTTTCGGCCTTCGGCCGAAACCTTGCCAGCATCCAGCGTCTGCAAGGGACTGCAAGTTTTCGGCCGAAGGCCGAAAACTCGCCTGTACAGCGCATGTTTTCGGCCGAAGGCCGGAAACATGCCAGTATCCAGCACTCACATTCCCGGCAGCATGGATTCGGCCGAAGGCCGAAACCATGCCAGTATCCAGCGCATACTTTCCCGGCAGCATGGATTCGGCCGAAGGCCGAAACCATGCCAGTATCCAGCGCATACATTCCCGGCAGCATGGATTCGGCCGAAGGCCGAAACCATGCCAGTATCCAGCGCATACATCGTTGGCAGCATGGATTCGGCCGAAGGCCGAAACCATGCTAGTATCCAGCGCATACTTTTCCGGCAGCATGGATTCGGCCGAAGGCCGAAACCATGCCAGTATCCAGCGCATACATCCTTGGCAGCATGGATTCGGCCGAAGGCCGAAACCATGCTAGTATCCAGCGCATACTTTTCCGGCAGCATGGATTCGGCCGAAGGCCGAAACCATGCCAGTATCCAGCGCATACATCCTTGGCAGCATGGATTCGGCCGAAGGCCGAAACCATGCTAGTATCCAGCGCATACTTTCCCGGCAGCATGGATTCGGCCGAAGGCCGAAACCATGCCAGTATCCAGCGCATACATTCCCGGCTGCATGGATTAGGCCGAAGGCCGAATCCATGCTAGTATCCATCGCTTACAGCCTGTTTCGGCCAAATATCGACAACGATTCGGCTTTACCGTAATTCCAAAACGGTTGGATCTACAGACATGCGGTTTTGACTACCATGTAGGTGTTGTCGAGAGGAATTTTTTAATACGAAGTTTCGAACTTTTTGGACCATCTTCAGGTTAAAATTAACTTCATTTATAACTGGAAAACCGTTGCAGATAGGAATGTGCGGTTTTCGCTATTGCGATGCTACTTTTAAGCAAAGTTAAATTTTATAACGTTTCTAATTAGGTAGACCCATCTTCAGGGCTACAATTTCGTATATCGAGAACGGGTAGAGATAGAAACGTGCGGTTTTCGAAGTTTATTAACTGTTATCGAGTAGACGAATAAGATTTCGAGTTTCGAATGTTTCGTCACTCTTAAGACCATCATCATTTTCTACGCGCCGCGTTCTTTCTACGCGCACCGTTCTTTTTACTTTGAGCGTTCTTTCTACGTTTCAATTATTTACTTTGAGCGTTCTTTCTACGCACACAATAATTTTCAAACAATCTTATACAACTTGTTCGCCACGTTGCCCCTATATAACAATAGGTATCATATTATGTCGATAATTTTAATAACGATAGTCACCAAAATTCTGCGAGCGGCGTTCGGTAGGTACTCGAAAGTTATTCGAGAATCCATAATATGAACCCCCTAACCACGCCAGGGACGGAGCAGGAGGGGGTTATGTGAAAAAATTTGTAAGCGTCCTATACCTAGATCTCGCAAACTGGAGACATCGTAAAAAAACGGGCCATGGCACGTGACAGTTTAGCCGACTGCGACAAAAAAGTTCCATTGGGCCACCCCTCCAAAACGTACAGGGACGGATTCAGAGGGGGGGTCCCAAAACCACATTTTTTGAGGGTTTTACCCACCTGACGAAGAGCACGTGTTACTTTCGGAAACTTTTGTGACGGGTAAACTTGACCAACCATCAGACCCTCCCGACTGCACAACCGGGTTTCGGTTGATGACGTTTCGACGCCGAAAATCGGTCTCGAATGTCGAAATTGTCGAGAAAGATGTGACCATAATCTTTTTTAAGGGACTGTCTTGGCTGCCTGGTTTCGGCCGGAGGCCGAAACCTTGCCAGTATCCAGCGTCTGCAAGCGACTCCAAGTTTTCGGCCGAAGGCCGAAAACTTGCCTGTACCCAGCGCATGTTTTCGGCCGAAGGCCGGAAACATGCCAGTGTCCAGCTTATATTCCTTAATAGGACTGTCACGGTTGCCTGGTTTCGGCCGAAGGCCGAAACCTTGCTATTATCCAACTCTTACAACCTGTTTCGGCCAAATGTCGACAACGATTCGGCTTTACCGTAATTCCAAAACGGTTCGAGCTACAGACATGCGGTTTTGACTACTATGTAGGTGTTGTCGAGAGGAATTTTTTAATACGAAGTTTCGAACTTTTTGGACCATCTTCAGGTTTAAATTAATTTCATTTATAACTGGAAAACCGTTGCAGATACTAATGTGCGGTTTTCGCCATTGCGATGCTACTTTTAAGCCAAGTTACATTTTATAACGTTTCTTATTAGGTTGACCCATCTTCAGGGCTACAATTTCGTATATCGAGAACGGGTAGAGATAGAAACGTGCGGTTTTCGTAGTTTATTAACTGTTATCGAGTAGACGAAAAAGATTTAGAGTTTCGAATGTTTCGTCACTCTTAAGACCATCATCAACTTCTACGCGCCGCGTTCTTTCTACGCGCACCGTTTTTTTTACTTTGAGCGTTCTTTCTACCTTAAAATAATTTATCCTTTGAGCGTTCTTTCTACCCACACAATAATTCTACAACAATCCGCTACAACTTGTAAAAAGTTAAACGAAGATATACAAAATAAGAAAGAACACACAATCAATAAATTAAATGAAAACAGAGAAAATGTTGTTGAAATTCCTACAAGAGTATTTGTAAGAAACAAACAAAAACAGCAAAAAACTAAAAATAAGTTTAAGCCGGAAACTATAAAACAAGTTAATTCTGAATTAAAAACTGCTAAAATAATAACAAAACATTGTAACACAACTGAAAATATTCACCTTTCTAATATTAAAAGACCCAGACAAAACACTTATCAATTTAAAAATATTCCAGGTTCCTTTCAATCGGACAAGGAGCAGAAATAAAAAACGTCACCCAAAACTTAGGTATATTACCAATTAATTTAGGAGTAGCTAAACTACAACGCACGAAACATACTTTTGTACATTATTACAGTTTAAAATCGTTATTTGAAGAATACGACAATTTAAACACCCAATATGAAAATTTAAAATTAAGTACTTTAAATGATAGCACTTATAACAGAGAGTTCGACAATTACGATAAAATTGTTCGATTTACGCAAACAACGATTAATGATAAAATTAATAATATTAATATGCACTCACCCAATATTAGAAATAAGCGAGGTATAATTAATGGATTAGGAACGGTGTTAAAGACATTGACTGGTAACTTAGATGCCGAAGATGGCGAAAGAATTAATAAAATTCTAAATCACATGCAAACCAACCAACAAAAAATTCAAAGTCAACTAAGTATGCAGTACACTGTTAATAACCAAATCATAAAAATATTTAACGATACAATACAAGATATTCAACATAATGAATTAGTTTTAAAATCAAGAATTTTACAATTAAATGAAATATTAAAGAATGAAATTGCACATCAGAATATTCTTTTTGCAAAAGATATTTACAATCAATTAATAATACTTTATAATGCTATATTAAATATCCTACAAGATATGGAAAATTCTTTAACTTTTTGTAAACTACAAGTTTTACACCCAAGTATAATAACAATTGATGATCTGTTCTTAGAACTACAAAGAATTTCTGTTTATTATAAGAATCAGTTACCATTTGAATTAAAATATGATAATATCTTAGATTTCGAATCTATTATTGAAGTTAACTGTAAGGTTCAGCCCAATCAAATTATTTACTTTTTATCAATACCCATTGATTTTGAAACAGAATTTAATTTATATTACTTATTACCAATCCCCACCAAGTATGAATCACAATTTATAACTATAATTCCTGATGTCAAATTTTTATTGAAATCCAATGATAATAAAATAATACCTCTAAGTGACATTTGTACCAAAGGTAAAATATTTCAATGTCCGAGTTATTTACAAACAAACCACCTGTCGCTATGCGAAAAGCAAATTTTATTAGAAGGACACTCAAACCAGTGCCGCCATGTGGAATTGGATATTAAAGAAAATCACCTAGAAATAATTCCCGAAATCAACCAATACTTGGGAGTATTTCCATTGGAAGAAAATATTATTATCAAGTGCCAACAAGAAACCGAAACGAAGACACTTAAAGGAATTTACTTAATAAAACAAAATTCCTGCAAACTATACTGCAATCAACGGGAAATAACATTTCGAGACGAAACATTTGGCAAACCATTAGTGATCAACGTCCCACAGCTAACACCCATGAAAAACAAAAATGCTGATACCAAGATAAATTTAAGAACACTAAATTTAAAAGAACTACCGTCAAATCCTTCCACACCTATTATAGAACAAGAATTTAAATATTATGTGCCAAGTGCATGGACAGTGATTGTGTACATAATACTCATAATTATCGGTTGTTTCTTAACTATAAAGTGTATCAAAAATAGAAAACAGAAGAAAAATCTAAATCAATCAATCAAAACGAAAACAGAAGAAAGAAAAATCAATCTTCCAGAGGAAGCTAAATTCTAAGGAGGGAGGAGTTACATATTGGTTCCCAGCTTATTCAGCAACTTGCAGCGGCTTCTTATCATCAACACTTTGCGTTTCTCAGTAATATAATATGATACCCGTACAAGATGTAAAACTCATGTACTTTTATAATCTTGTAATTTTTATTAGTTAGAATCTAGCCTTCAGCTAAATAGTATGTATTTTGGATTATAAAACCTTTTTTAAAAAGACCTTACGGTAAAGTAGAAAAGTAACTTGTATATATGTGAGACATTGGTGTTAGGATAATATCGGATAATATATTACTCGCATATACCTACTGGATGTACAAGAAAAACATTATATTCCAATTTATAATATATAATATCAAATAATCCTCGGTTAATCATAAATATTATATATGGAAATTTGCTTTTAAATGATAGTGAATATAATTTGTACACTATATGTTATTTTGATACATTTACATTAATCGCGATAGAGGTGAATAAGCCTTTTGCAAAATAAAATATGGTTGGCTACTTTATTTGCGATTATAATGTTGTGTTAGTTAAATAACAATATTCAAGTTTACACGAGAAATTTTAACCCGTATTATTTTTATTAATAATCCCCGGTTAACGTATCAGACCTGCTGGGGTGCTTTTACGCGTAATTACAGAACATTAAAGCCTATTTATTTGTGTTTGTTGTTCTATCACCATTTTAAAACAATCAAATATCTTATATTTTACAGTTATTACAATATAATCATAACCACTTCGATACGAAAATTTTTATGGATATTTTTGCTACTAAATAGTGGTTCGAAGTTGATAAAATTGTTTATTAACATTGATTCTTGAAAGCGAATCTTGAAGGAAAAGGTAGAATGCATTTTTAACGTTTAGAATAATGGTATAATATAACAAACTAAATTAAAAAATCATTTACGTTATTATCTATGACGAATCTCTGTTGTTAAAAAACTAAAGAAGTTTCGAAATGTCGCATCTAATTGTATTTCGGTTTTGGGGATAAGGTGTGCCACCACTGCATGCTCAAACGTGTTGCCTCCGGGCTAAAATAAAGTACCCAAGTTTTGTTAGTTGTCAAAATTGAGTCCAAAAATGCATCTTCTTGTTCATATCGCTGCAGCAAGAAATAAAACGATGTGCAGAAGATTCATTTTATGTATTTCAGTCAACACACGTGGGATCCACCTGGCGGTCACCTTACGATATCTCGAGTGTTTTTTTATAAGTCCTTGACCTTTTTGTCACTAAATATGAGTATTTCATAATTTCATGAACCTATACCTTCCAAAATCAATGCATTACCTTTTTGTCTATTCTCTTGGTTACCTGAAGTTACAGCGCGTCACACATGAGGCTCATTTTTTTACAAAGTCAACGGCCAATTTAAAAACACAACTTGTTTTAGACAATTCTTTTCATATTGTGCAAAGTAATAAAAACTCTAGTTGAATTTCCGCCATCTTTTGCAAAAAATATGATGATAATAATTTTTTCCACGCTGCAGTTTCAGACATAGAATTTTAACTGTAAAAATTATTAAGAAAAAATTAACAAGTTATTATGGATGCGCAGACAAGGGTCACAGCGCACCCTTATATCAGTTCGTTTTTAAATTATTTAAAAATTAACAATTAAAAAAGCATCCTGGTTAAATTTAAACCTTTTCTATAGTAATTAACACGATAGATATTGAAGACAAAATAAAAAACTGTTAAGGTTTTATTGCAAAACAACATTGTCACAGAAAATATAAGCGATTGTTAACTAATTGAAGTTAAAGTTAAATAAACAAATAAGTCAATTGATTCAAGCATTTATCAAACACTGTATAATAATTATGTGATGGATGCTAATAAACAAACTTTTTGAACCGCACCTTAATTTTTATGTAAGTTTAGAGCAACATCTTCACGAATATAACCTAGATTATATTTTTTAAATCTAAATAAGGTATTGACTTAATTTGAATTCATTTTAAACAACCGCTGTTTGTAGAAATGTTAATATGATATATAGGAAGAAGTTGGTGCCCGTCAATTACATAAAGATTCTTCTGACCTTCACTAAAAAGTAAAAGTATTCCATATTTGGTAGTACAGAAATAAATTTGGGTCATCACTTGCAATGTAGTCTAAAACTGACTTAAATGTTAAGCATTAGCTGTTTGTTGGTATTAGTTTTTCTAAATCACATGTCATAAATATGACTTAATAAAAATAATTATTCACAACATTTTTATATTTTTATAAAATGTCATTTGTGAATAGCATTTGCATATGCATATATTTGTTTATAGTCGAAATAAAACGGTGTAAATAAATTAAAGGGTGACTTGTTTTAACTAAATAAAATGACGATCTTTGGAATATATGCCCCTAATGACGATGAAACAACCCTAACAAAAGACCAGCTTTTTGAAGATCTTCAACTCGCTTTAGACGACACTGGAGAAAACAGAGAAATAATTCTCATGGGCAACTTCAATGCTCGTGTGGGAAGTAGAAAAAATGACAAAGTAGTGGGCCAATATGGCGAAGAACAAGTTTACAACAATGGTGATAGGCTTGCGGACTTCTGTGCACAAAATATACTGAGGAATGAAAATTGCTTCTTCGAACATAGGAATATACATAAATATACGTGGTCTCAACACACCAGACATTTAAAATCTATTATTGACTATATTATAACAAGTCAAGAGAAATCTACCAAAGTAAATGATGTAAGGGTATACAGAGGACCTGAATGTGGTTCAGATCACTATCTAATAAAAGGAATATTCTATTTTCCATATACCTCAACAAAAACAGAACAAAATCAAGAAGTCTCTAAGAAAGAACTAATAAATATTGACGGAAAAAAAATATAACATCAAAAACTTTAAAGAAGAATGTATTAGATATTTATACCAACAGCGGTTAGATCAAAAACTAACTGATACTGAATTTAAGGACGTCGAAGAAATGTACGGACATATACAACAAGCTATACGCGTAGCATCATACGAAGCTTTAGGTGTAATAGAGGATTTAAAAAAACTAGCAAGAAATCGTGGTGGAATGACAAGATCGAAAAAGAAGTTAAAACCAAAAAACAGGCATATTTTAAGTGGCTCAGCACTAGGGCAGAGAAAGACAAACAAACGTACATTGAGAAAACAAATGTAGTTAAGAGACAAGTACGAGTAAAAGAAGAAAAACGAAGAACATGGGACGACAAATGCCGGGAAATAGAAATGTAAATCGGAGGACGGAGGTGTACAGACGCCTGGAGGTTTGTGGAGAATGTACGAGCTGGCAAGAAGCAAATACCATTGGAACGAATATCTGCCAAAAAATGGGAAGAATAATTTGAAAAACTACTCTCTGAAAATAGGTCCCAATTTAGCGAAAAACACACACCTAATATTATTATAGACGAAGAACCTATAGAAATACAGACAAATATGGTAGAGAAAGCAATAAAAAATCAGTTGCGTGTGTTACATGTACATACATAGGTTATGCACCGATGTACAGTGGCCAGTATTCTTATGAATATTTAATTAAAAAATTGTGGATCCATCTTTATCTGAACTATGGTGGTGTAGGTACATAATTCAGGCCCATCCTGTACATATTAAATATTTTACTTTGAAGATATATTTTGTTTCTTTTTATTAATTTCTTTCTTTGCCAAAGGCGCCAAAAACATTGCTACGGCTACCAAATCTGTTGTGGATGTAGTTGATAATGTATGTGAAATTTATACTCGTATGAAGCCCGGAACACTAGGCGTTGGCCGATAATAATTTCTGATTATTGTATTGCATTTTAAAATATATTGTATGTAACTATACATATTTCTAAATTGAAAACAACTATTTAAATTCTTTAATTTTATTCACCCTCATTTTTTATTAACAAAATATATCTCGATGATAAAGATAAATTAACGTACATATCTCCGGGATACAATGCGACCAACGATGTCTCTGTGGGTATTGCAACCTACGGAGGCTTAAGTTATCCTTATACAACAATTATATTTGTTTTTTTTAGGCAGTGTTTCTTAAAATGTGCTCCACGGACCCTTAGGGGACCCCGAGTCCTTTTAAATGGGTTCCTCGAACTTTTTATTACATTTGAAAACCATTTAAATTTGTTTGCCAAGCTAAGTTAAAAACAAGATATTGTCTACAAAACAGTTCATTGGGGTGCTCTGTAAGCTATTAATTTTGTTATGGTCCTCAGAGTAAAAAGTTTGAGGAACACTCCTTTAATGCGTTAAAATACAAAGAAAACCATTTATCAAATAAAATTTTATATAATTAAAAGTGACATATTTACATAAATAACATAAATAATTTCTGAGACTGTTACATAGGGTTGCTGCAAAATATTTATATTTAGATCCTGTTGCGCAAATTGCATTAAATGGTCGAGTTTCACTGGTATACATTTGCTGGAAAAATTCATTGGAAAAAGTCCAATTTTACTTATTGACCTTCACAACTCAGCTACACTCTTCTATACGTTCAACATACTCGTAAATATCGTTGTTTCAGCTCTGCGTCGCATTCTTTACATCGAAACTCTTCACAGTTTATTAAGATTTTAAAGCGATTGCAGTCAAATAGGGAATACGTTCGTGTGAGGTTGCTGAAAGAACCTTACTTCACTTAAAACTTTCGTTCAAGTTATCGCCTATTCCTGCTCAGCGATCGTCGCAAGGGAGCAGCAAAACGTATCTGCTTACGCAGTTTTGGTGATGGTTAACATATTCGCTTATCTAGTACATAGCCACCCCCGCCTAAACAGATATTTGTTGTGTTATAAATAATGCATGACTTACAAAGCCCCCGTGACAACTAACTTTTTAGGATATCACGGTTGAGGTATCCACACATGAAGAACATGTGTTTGTGCCTAACATTTTCTCACGTTTACTACATTTAGCAAATCCCCTGGTGAGTTTTAGTTATTTAAATTGTAAATAGCTTAAACATACCAAAAATATTTTAAAATATCAGTTTTAGTTAATATTTCTATTATTGTTAATATAACAGTTCAATTTAGCATTTTAATGTAAAAATCGTACATGTTATACAGGGATGCGCAATAGTATGGAAACAGACAAATATCTAGAACACTTTTGCAGATATAACAATAAAATTTTGTATCTGAGCGTTATGGTATTTTTCGGATTCGATTAAGATATTAAGGTTGCAATACGACTTCCGGTTCAACCGGAAACGAACTCAAACTTTGAAATTTTAAATAGAACAGCCTGTATATTTTTACATTTTTGGATTTCTCTTAAAATTTACTTTAAAAAATTTAAAAGGTTATGTGGGTCTAAGGTCAACCGTTTTCGTAAAATTTACATTTTTGTGAAAATTTTGAGCCACACAGCACTTACATTTTTTTTTTACATTAAAGTTATTTAAAAAGGCAGTAAAATTTCGTTTGAGAATTAGATTAACAATAGATTAATTAACACTTTGCACTAGCTACATTTTAAAAATATTATACAGGGTGATTTTTACGCTTGGTCAACCTCGTAAAACTTTAAACATCGATAACTCATTCTTTTTAAATACAACACACTATTTGTTTTTACATAGTCTTGTAGTTGATTGTCTTTCAAAAACATTCACCATGTTTCATACCTAAAACTAATATTTTTCGAGTTATCGCGATTTTATTGTAAATTATTCCGGCAACGTCATATTTTAGAGTAAGCTATTACATTGCCTGAATAATTTACAATAAATTCGTGATAAATCGAAAATATTAGTTTTAGGTATAAAACATGGTTAATGTTTTTGAAAGACAATCAACTACAAGACTATGTAAAAACAAATAGTGTGTTGTATTTAAAAAGAATGAGTTATCGATGTTTAAAGTTTTACGAGGTTGACCAAGCGTAAAAAACACCCTGTATAATATTTTAAAAATATAGCTAGTGCAAAGTGTTAATTAATATATTGTTAATCTAATTCTTAAACGAAATTCTACTGCCTTTTTAAATAACAAATGTTAAAAAAAAAAAGTGCTGTATGGCTCAAAATTTTCACAAAAATGTAAATTTTACGAAAACGGTTGACCTTAAACCCACATAACTTTTTACATTTTTTAAAGTAAATTTCGAGAGAAATCCAAAAATGTAAAAATATACAGGGTGTTCTATTTAAAATTTCAAAGTTAGAGTCCGTTTCCAGTTGAACCGGAAGTCGCATTGCAACCTTAATATTTTCATCGAATCCGAAAAATACCATAACTCACAGATACAAGATTTCCTTGTTATATCTGCAATAGTGTTCTAGATATTTGTCTGTTTCCATACTTTTACGCATCCCTGTATATTCCTATTAATTAATTATGTTTCATGAAATATATTTATTAATTTTTATATTCCATTAATCAAAGAGTTTATTTATAATATTGCGAATTAACGATATCATATTTACTGTTTATTTATACAAAGCTTTAGATAATTTCAAATTAAAAATGAAGAAAGTGTAATAATAAGCAACGGACTAATGTTAGTGGAAATGATTGTGCTCCCACTACGATGCTAAAGCCCAAGAAAGTCACCAGAAAAGCAAATTTAAGAATTTATCAATCAGTAATTCGTCCAACAGTTCCCTATGCATGTAAAACTTGGATTTCAAGTGAAGACCTAAAGATAAAACTGGAAGAATAGGAAAGGAGTCATAAAAGAAGGAAACTGATAGAGGAAAATAACGAATCAGGAAGTCATGAAAAACTAACAAAAAAATAACAAAAATTACAAGCATGCAAACATTAGAAAAATCAAACATTATTAGTATTTCAACAAATAACAAGATAAAAAAATAACAAAGAGTTTGTTAGAAAGTAAAGAAGGCATAACGTAAGAGTACCACTTTAGTTACAGATTTTTTAGCTCATCATTTCCAACTTAAATTTTATCTGGTAAACGAAAAACCACTGGTAAACAAAAAACTAAAAACATTTTTTAGCTTGTGCTAAAATTCATTATAGCTGATAAAAAATAATTTTTATTAATCAATCGGTATTTAAGCCAATGTTTCTTAACCTTCTTGTATTTGCGGTCCACTTTTATATATCAAATTTAATTGCGCCCTCCTTTTCCTTATAAATTTTTTTTGTGCCACCCTTCCAATTCTATTGTATTGCCAAAACCTTCTATTTTTTTTTATTTCTTACTTGTCTTTGGACCGAGTGCATTATTTTAAAAATGTGTGTTTTTGTTGGTGCCTTTTTTGCCAATGGAAACTTAAAAATACATTGAAATCCGGAACACTATTTATTAAGCTCACTAAGAACCTGTCGTATGCGTGACTGCTGCCATTTTCAGTATGTATTTAATGTTATTGTGTTTAATCAAATAGTCTTAATTTCGAACAACGTTAGTTGTGAACAAGCGCATGCGTATAAAAATACAGCGACAGTTCTTGCCTTCGTATTTACTTTTAACGTCCACTAACTAGTTCATGATTTGATTCCATAACTGCTGAAACATCCGACTAACGTTTGATGGACTATCAGAGACTGTGCTGGAACGTGATATCGTGACCGTTCATCGGATCGTACTTACAATAAGCCTTGCCTAAAGAGACCTAAAATTAAATTAGAGTAAAGATATAAAACTGCACCGTGTTTCCACTTAAAAAATATAATAGATTAGGCAAAAACCCAAAGTAAATTTTTTATTTCTGAATAACTTTTAAACTAAGAAAGCTATGTCTATTTTTATTTCAAATTCAAATTCAACACCAAATAACGCAGCTTTCTTGCATTTTAACGAGCATCATGGATCCTTTAGGAAAGATAATCTATATTATACAAAATAAAAAGTTATTTAAACTTGGACCCTATATTAATTTTCTCATAAAAGTCACATACATAGTGACCATAAATCTAAAATGTTTGTTGCTGATATACCTACACAACGCTGGAAGCTAAATTTCAAATTTAATCATGGATTATGTAATTGCGTTACTAAATTATTATTATCATTAATAACCAACAATTTGCAATCCATTTATTCACATTTAACATGTATTGTGTCGATATAATTACTACTTCAATACAAGTATGTGCAAGGGCCTAGTTGTATAGGTAACCAAACCAATGTTACCACAAATTTCAATTCAAACAATACCTATAACATGTATCCTATCGTATGTCGATAATTTACATGGTACTTATTGTTTATTGTGTAGCTATGCGAACAAATTACATAAACACATGCCCTATACCGGGTGTAAATGAAGTGTAGTACACTCCCGTTTTTTTCTTTAGTTTTGATTTTAGATAAATGAGATTGTAGACATTTGATATGTGCAAAAAAAACGGGCTTTTTGAGCACATGCACACATTGGTTTCACTTCCGGTTTCGCCGGATAAATGACCCCAACTTTGTTATTTTAAATGGAACACCCTATATATTTTTACATTTTTGGAAAGAGGAAGCGATTTTGGATACAACTGCACTATTTTGGTTAATTTTCATAACCTCAAAAATTTTTTGAAACAAAATTTGTTTTTTGTTTAAGGGTGCCGTGACCTGCAAAAATTGAGTTTTATTATGTCAACAGTTGTCCAAACAATGTTTTTGTAAATTTTAAATGACATTTAGGTAACTTTTATCGACTTTGAAGATTGCGGAATCGGTTTTTTTTTAGAAAAAGTCAATTTTTTTAAATGGAACTATGGTGGTAGACTTACTAGCGCTTATTTAAATGGAGCTTCTTCTAACGAATTCATTTGATACCAATAACTTGTATTTTTATTAAAAGTCTTCTTCAAAAACTTCAAATTATTGTGAAAATTTATTAAAAGATCCGGTTAATCGCAGGAGACTGTGCATAACTACAACAAAACAAATGATCGTTGTTTTATGTTTAAACTACTATAGTCATTTAATTAAAAAGTCCAAAAATATTTGTAATCATTTTTACATAATTAGATTACAGCGATTAAAAGGATCTCTTAATAAATCTTCACAATAATTTGAAGTTTTTGAAGCAGACTCTTAATAAAAATACAAGTTATTGGTATCGGTGGATTCTTCAGAAGATGCTCTATTTAAATAACCGCTTGTACCACCATAGTTCCATTTTAAAAAATTGACTAAGTCAAAAAACTGATTCCGCAACCTTCAAAGTCGATAAAAGTAACCTAAATGTGATTTAAAATTTACAAAAACGATTTTTGGACAATTGTTGACATAATAAAATTCAATTTTTGCATGGCACGGCACCCTTAAAGAAAAATTAAATTTTGTTTCAAAAATTATTTGAGGTTTTAAAAATTAACCAAAATATCATTTATCTAAAAAACTAAAGAAAAAAACGAGGGTGTATCACACTTCATTTACACCCGGTATAATAGTATCTATTCATATCAATTGAATGCGTCACATATACAAATTCACCTCAACGCACTTCAAAACTGGATCCAAAAGTGGCGTATCAACATCAATGATCGAAAGTCGACATACATAACGTTCACGCTCCGAAAAGGCATTTGCCCACCAGGGCGCATAAACAACTCCTTAGTGCCGGTATTAAGTGTTGTGAAATATCTAGGGTTTCACTTAGACAACACAATGAACTAGAAAACGCACATTGTTAAAAAAAGGAAGCAAATGAATATAAAAGCCAAAGAAATCAACTGGCTCATCGGAAGGAACTCAAGCTTATCGTTGGAAAACAAGATTCTAATATACAAGGCCATAATCAAGCCCATCTGGACGTATGGCATAGAACTATGGGGGTGTGCCAGCAAATCAAATGTGGCCATAATCCAAAGATGCCAGTCGAAAATCCTCCGTTCGATGGCGAACGCACCGTGGTACGTGACCAACCTAA
The DNA here is from genome assembly GCA_947652605.1 of Elmis aenea. Classification (NCBI taxonomy): domain Eukaryota; kingdom Metazoa; phylum Arthropoda; class Insecta; order Coleoptera; family Elmidae; genus Elmis; species Elmis aenea. The sequence goes on from OX393576.1 coordinate 44,415,645, forward strand.
CGCTCCACACGGACCTTAAAATCCCCTTCGTCCTTGACGTCATCCACGAAAAGAGCGTAAAACACCATCTAAAGCTCGAGGACCACACAAACGCACTACTGGCTACACTCCTATCACCAATCTACGACAGACGTCTGAAAAGGCGTTGGCCAATGGCCCGGGAAAAAATTCATAGTCTCCCCCATCATCATAGGGGCCAGAGGGATATGGCCAAAGGCTAATCTAGACACGGAGAAGCTCATAAAGATAGATAGGAAATTAAAACAACAGATCATCAATGGAACACTCAAATACGGCTCATCAATCCACCGCGCATTCAGCCGAGCAGTGTGGTCACGACAGTAAACATCAAACATCAATCAGCAACACCAAAAGTGCATGATAACGGGGTGCAGTGCGGTAGTGAGGTGCAATATTGTGCGTCAAAAAGTGTCGGTAGCAAGATCACACGACCATTCTAAGACTGAAAGATTTTAATTATTAGGCAATACTTACCATGTAATACTTACTATAATGCACATACTTACCGTTAAGCTTAAGCTCTAAAATAAAATAAAATATTCTAAGTTTCATACGCTACACCAATTGAACTTAATAATTACTTATTTTAAGTGAATTGTTATATTTTTATTGTAAAATAGAAATGTCGATGTCAATAAGGCCTAGGCCTAAATGTATATTTGGATAAATATGTTATTTCTAGCTGAAGGGGATGCGTCGCTGGACGTTTGCCCCACCAGGCCAATGTTTGTTAGCACATCGGCCCATAGGATTTAAATATCCAGATTGCTGATTTTTGCAAAAAAAAAAAAAAAAATTGACTCAAGGAGCATGCTCCTTAAGTTTGGCCGTTACGTCATGCACCCTGTACATTTGTCGATTCAGTTCTTAACAGATCAGACAAAAAATCGTTTATAGCAACGAATATAGTACAAAGCTATTGAGAAACTACGGTTTTTTACTTGTTCTTAGCTCTAACTCTAACTTATAATAGCACAGAACGAGATGCATTTTTTATTTAATTTAAGGGGAAAAAAGACATCTAGGTGCAAGTAGAGCTTTTAAAACAGGTATTGGAAAGGCAATTGTTTTTATTTATTCGTTTTACTAAATCATAATTAGTTTTTAATAAAATAATGCATAACGATTAATTTATGAACGTGCAATTCAATTTAACGTATTGAGTAGACAATAATCGGTGAACAATGTAACAGTTTACATCTTAAGTATTGCATGTTGTGGGAATGTTGGTTAAGGCAACAATGCAACTGCAGAATCACAAAGCATTATCAGTATTTATTCAGATGTCCTTAATTTATCAAAATGTCAATAATAGATTACCAAATCAGGTAAAACTATTAAACTGCAATTAAATCGTTTAAATTAATTAAACTAATCCTTGATCGATCGACTGTGTAAATTTCCAACAAAGTTAGTCTATGATGGTGAATAATTCATGAGTATTAAAAATAATTGAAAGCGAAGACGAACAGAAAAATTAGTGTTATAGGATTGTTTAAGGAACGCTAATACATGAACTATTTGACGCACATGCACCAAATATGGACTAATAAATATATCAACCCAAGCTATAGCCGCTGCTGGAACATTGTACCGACATGCCTTACGGAAAATGACATTAGTGTCAATTGGGGCAATAGATATTGTCACATTAGTATTTTATTAGTATTTTTCCAAATTTATTTTATTCGATTACTTTTATAAGTTCGACGGCCGTCTGTCATCGTAGGGGTTTCAGGTAGTTTCCCCTACCTACTATAGGCAAATGCTGTGACAGTACTTCCACCTACCCTTACCTTACCCACCCTTTTCTTGTTCCCCGCCCCCTCCTCCCGGACGCTAGTGACCTCAGTTGTCGAAGCGTCCCTAAACTCTCAATTTAAAAAAAAAAAAGGCAAAAAAAGGGTGTCGGAAATCGTGTATGCGCAATCCTGTCCGAGTATGTCTGTGAATAACATTTCACAACGCGCGCTTTACCACACGCTAGTCGTTCAAAACGTGCAGTATACTGGCATAATGGTACCCACCTGTGCGCCAGTGATCAAAAGAATTAATCACAGATTTTATTGATTTATAATAATCTAATCCATGTTTATGGAATGTGAAAAGCGACGAATACAAAATTAGAAATTTGCGGGAGAAGTTTATAGTAAAATCATAGAATTTACAAGGCACAAGGTTTACAGGACGCAAATTAGGATTTCGTTGTCAAAAAAATTCAGAATCTAAGGGGGTCTTTTACAAAAGGATTAAAAAGATCCCGTGAATGTCAAAGAAGCAGATGTGGGACTACAGAAATATATACTTTGCAAATATAGTTTAAAAGCATCAGAATCATTTTCACGCAATAAATTTAACAATGGTTGGTGACCAAATCGTCAGCTGTATTTTTGACTCAAAACCTTCATTTCCGTCTTCTATTTTTTAACATTTTACTCAAAGCAGCAAAACCCACAGCCAGTGCGATATTTCTCCTTTGAACGTCCACTTCTTACGTAAAGAAAATTAAGAAAACCTCACACTGCCGCTAAAACTATGCAACTTGCGGGCCCTCCAGGGGATTCAGTTTCGCTAAGGAAAGCGTGCATGATTCAACCTTACACGTGCATTTCTCAGTTGTCACAATTTCCTGCGCGAAAAAGTGTGCAAGCATTTTTGTAACAAACTTCAATCGCGCGAGAATACTCGTACGGTTTTACCCACGCGTAAAAGCGTACACTGTATCGCACAGGAAAGGGTATGTGTGTAAAGGCGGCTAATGAAGCAGTTTATGATCTTTAATTTCCAAATTCAAAGAATGTAGAAAGTGGAAACCAACAAAAGAAGAAATAAAAAATACAATAAAAAGTTTTAAAAGTGATATAGCAGCTGGCATAGACGGCATCGCAGTAGAACTGATAAAAACACACGCGGACATTTTAGTAGAAATATTATTTGTTAACCCTGCTGTACCTACTGTTCGGGTATATATGACCCAAAATGAATTTTAATTGCTTATAATAAAATATCCAATGGAGATATTACTTTGAGTTTTTACGACTTTGTTACTTTATACTTAAGCACTATTATTTTGCATAAATGCATTTTTTATTTCCTTTTTTTTTTTCGAAGTTTTTATTAATGTACCGTTCGGGTCACTATGACCCGATGTGAAAATCTAATTGAATTTAAATAGCTATACAAACGTTTGTGTGTTTTACGAGGCTGTTTTACTGACGTTGATACAAGTCGATTATAATGTGCTCAGACATTACAAGTTTCGACAAGTTTTGACTTGTTTATTAGCCCTAGCTATAAAATAAACGAACTCGCATATACGCATTCAGTTTTAGTTGGGTAGTAAGTAAAGTGTTATAGTTTTACTGCAAATCGTAGACCTCTGACTGATGCTGAACTGCTTGAAGAATTATCTGACACCGACGAAGATTTATCGGAATATGAAAATCACACTAGTGACGAAGGTGAAAGTAGTACTTCTGACAATAATATCGATATTCCTGCTCTGCCTGTTGCTGCTATCCAGTGCATTCAATCAATTCAATCAAAGAATGGTACCATAGAGTGGTTATTGGAACTTCCACAGCAACAAGGACGGTTACCTTCTGCAAATGTTATAAAAAATACTCCAGGTATTACGAGATACGCTACTTCAAGAATAACAGATGTGAAAAGTGCATTTAAAACAATTTTCAATTCAAACATTGAAAAAGAAATTATAAAAATGACAAACATTGAAAGTGAACAAGTTTTTAACCAAAAATGAAAAAGTTTAGATAGTGCCAATTTTCAAACATACATTGGACTATTGTTACTAGCAGGAGTTTACAAATCGTACGGGGAATCGACTAAAAGCTTGTGGAATAAAGAAACTAGCCGTAACATTTTTCGTGCAACAATGTCTTTAGAAACATTTTGTACTATATCGCGTGTTATACGATTTGACAATAAATCCACCCGTCAAGAAAGAAGAAGCAGAGATAAGCTTGCGGCGATAAGAAAAATATGGGATAAATGGGTGGAAGTGCTCCCAAAATTATATTACCCTGATGAAAATATAACTATAGACGAACATTTAGTTGGATTTCGCGGCCGCTGTCAAGCAGTACATCCCAAGTAAGCCAATATGCAATCAAAATATGGACCTTGTGTGACAGTAAAACGTCATACGTCCTAAAGTCTCAAATATATACCGGTAAAGAATTAGGAGCGCTACCAGAAAGAAACCAAGATATGCGAGTAGTAAGTGATCTAACAACAGAATTGAGAGGACATAATGTAACTTGCGATAATTTTTTTACATCTTATAATTTAGGCCAATTTCTTCTCAAGAGAAAAATTACAATGCTTGGGACAATTAGAAAAAATAAGCCAGAACTTCCTCAAAATTTGTGTAATAAAGAGGTGCATAGTTCACCATTTTATTTTACAAAGGACACGACAATAGTAAACTGCATTCCTAAAATTTTATAATATACTCGATATCTCAGCTTATAATGCATTTGTTTTATTGACTGCCATAAATCCAGGATAGCACGAAAAAAAATTGACGAAACGAAGGTTATTTCTGGAGGAATTGGGAATGTCACTTATCAAATATAACTTAGTTAATAGGACACACATGCCAAGAACTGTAGAATCACGTAAAATAGTCAAAAACATGCAGAAAAGTACAAATCAAAACTCGGCCTCGGGATCTTCTGGAGCAACGGTTAGTGGTGTAAAACGCGCACGGTGTAAATTCTGTTCATCGAAAAATGATCATAAGACAAATATGTTGTGTTCTTACTGTAATAAATACATTGCAAGGTACATGTCACTTATATTTGCCCCAATTACAAAAAAAATTGAAAATGTAACATTTTATAGCATATATTTCAGACACTGAACTGTTATTTTTTTATATTTATAATGAGCTTAAGTTTATTTATTGCATTTAAAATATGTTTAAATTTATTTCATTCATTTACAATGTGTTTATGTTTATTTATTTAGTAATAAATCTGTTATAAAGCTATTTTTGTTATATTATTAGGTATCGGGTCATATGTACCCGAACGGTACAAGCGCGCAGCAAATACGAACAGAACAGCAGGGTTAAATAAAATATAACAAGAAAAGAGTATCCAAAGATTACAAAGAGGAAATAATCAAAACTAAAGAAAAAAAAAAGGGGTGTACCACACTTCATTTACACGCGGTATATACAGGGTTCTCGTTTTTCGCCGCTCACTATGGGGATCTCGTAAACGGTAAGAGTTACGACTTCGGTTAAATTGGAACAAAGTTGTATATTCAGGTGCTTAATAATTTGACGCAAACAGAACTTATTTATCTTTTTTAGTTTTTGAGATATAGGGAAAAAAAGTAAAAAAGTGGATTTTTGTTTTTTGCCCGTAACTTTTTCATTTGATGTCGAATTTCATTTCTGTAAAAACTTTTTCATGACCACTTTTTGCAAGGAATCAGAATCCCCAATTATATTTTCCATGCGACGTTTCGTTTTCTTAAAACCATCATCAGGTCAATTTTTTCTTATGAACGCTATTTCTGATTTTAACGCCAGTTTGTAGAGAATTTTATTCTGCATTCGAAAATGTATAACACTTGGCACTTTTTTGAAACCATTGTTGTTAAAAATGGCTAAAACAAATATTTTATTTAAAACAAAGCCTAATCGGCATGGTAAATAATTTTCTTTGTCCCTTTTTTCTTGGAAGTAGGTAATTAAACCGCATTAAATTACTATTAAAGGGATTTAATTAAATATTTAACACAAAACGAAAATAGGTAGGTATTTATTTATTTATTGGCCGAAAAAAAAAACAGCTGTCACCCATGCACGGTCACCCAACCAAGAACAAACTTAACTTGTCAAACGAATGCATTGGTTACATCTTTAACGAGTTATGCCCTTTATCTGCATTAATGGCTTTTAATAGGTAAACAGATTTTTGGACGTTTTTTAAAAAGTATGAAAACTTATATTTGGTTACGAAAATTTTGTTGCACATTTTTATATGCCAAATAAGGGATTAAATGTATTAGTGTATTTTACCTGCTTTTGTTAATGAAATGTCAATTTTATTTCATTCAAAATGTTTATTGTTTAATTAAGCTTTTTTTTTTAGCACCATGAATCAGATCAGGTGACCATGTAATTTGACATCTAAAAAAAAAAATAAAAGCGCGTAAAACGTCAAAACGGCTTGTATTTGGTCTAAACTGTAGTTATTGCATAATATATTTTGTCATCATTGTTCAAATCGTTAATATGTATACAAATAAAGAAAAACGAGATATGGTTAAAATATTTTATGGTAATCATCACAATGCACACTTAGCATTAAAGAATTATGAGGCGACCTATGCAGAAAGACGACAGCCTCATAGAACATATTTTAAAAGGCTGGATCAAAACTTAATGGAGTACGGTTCTTTTAGTATACCGAGAAAAGCGTATGGAGATCGAATTGACGATGAAATAAAGGATGATGTGTTACAAGAAGTAAGTTGAGTTACATTCATTTACAAAATAGACCAATAAAAAACTATAAGTAACGGTTACGTTTAAAATTAGTAGGTTCAAAATAACCCTAGAGCTTCAACTTCTCAAATTGGTACTACAATAAACATTTCCAAAGATAAAGTATGGAGAGTACTGCATAAAGAAGGCTTTAAACACTTTAAAATTCAAGTCACTCATACGCTGCATTTTTTTAAATAAAATATTTGTTTTAGCCATTTTTAACAACAATGGTTTCAAAAAAGTGCCAACTGTTATACATTTTCGAATTCAGAATAAAATTCTCTACAAACTGGCGTTAAAATCAGAAATAGCGTCCATAAGAAAAAATTGACCTGATGATGGTTTTAAAAAAACGAAACGTCGCATGGAAAATATAATTGGGGATTCCTTGCAAAAAGTGGCAACAAAAAAGTTTTTACAGAAATGATAATCGACCTCAAATGAAAAAGTTACGGGCAAAAAACGAAAATCCATTTTTTTACTTTTTTCCCTATATCTCAAAAACTAAAAGAGCTAGATAAGTTCTGTTTGCTTCAAATTATTAAGCACCTGAATATACAACTTTGCCCCAATTTAACCGAAGTCGTAACTCTTACCGTTTACGAGATCCCCATAGTGAGCCGCGAAAAACGAGAACCCTGTATACTTTAAAAAAATTATATTAGACCAGATGGCTTAAATGGAGGAGACATTATTCACAAATTTTATAGATTTTGAAAGAACATTTGACTCTTCAAATAGAAGAGCAATTTGGAAAATGATAAAATAATTTTTTTTTTTTTTTTTTTTTTATATCATTACATTTTACACAATCTGTCCTAGAGACGGACAATAAGTGTTTTTGTGAAATTAAAATTAAAAATAATTAATTGAAAAAAATTAAAAATAATTAATTGGCTTGTAAGCTAAAGCCGCACTGTGGGAGGGTTGGCTGGAGGGTAGATGGTAGATACACGCCGTCGCCTGGCGACAATTTGTTGTGAAACAATGCGCCTGGATTGTCGCCAGGCGACGGCGTGTATCTACCATCTACCCTCCAGCCAAAAATCCCGCAGTGCGGCCTTAGCTTTAGGGCTTATCCCAGTGGATAGTCCCTTTACTTGCCTATGTAACAAATCTTACTTAAGTAACAAATCTTACCTACGTAACAAAAAACTAACTTAAAAGAGGTTTCTAATTCTAATTTTTAGTCTAGCAATGCTAATCAAACCGGGTTGTGAGGTCTGATGGCTTGAACCTTTTTAGCCGCCTAGTTTCGCACTCTTTGTCCATGAGATTGTTTGCTAACTTGTTAGGGTGGACTTTTACTCGTTCAAATAATATGATTTTTTTTTCATAGAATACAAATGAAAAATCTGGATTTACTGGACGATATCTTTTTTTTTCCGTCGTATTTCCTACGTTTCGCTTATTTATCCATAAGCATCCTCAGGGCAAAAACTATTTAGAAATCCTTTTACGACAACATTATTACAAAAAACCAACAATTTGCAATAAAATTTCTTAAAACATGATACATATTAAAACAATTAATTACAATAATACTTACAATTAACGGTATTTTTTATAAAGACACATGGTGGCTCAGCCACATTACAGTTTTTGCGTAATATTAAAGATTTAAAATTGAAAATATTATAAGTAATGACAATTAATTGTTAAATGTCAAAACGTCTTGGTAATTTAATGGATTCAATAATAACAAATGCTAATTGTTTTAATATGTATCATGTTTTAAGAAATTATATTTTAAATTGTTGTTTTTTTGTAAAAGTTTTGTTGTTCAGCGCTTTGTAAATTGTTTTAGCCCTGAGGATGCTTATGAATAAGTGTAAACAAATGTAAATAACTTTTCTAGAACATTTAATTATTTTGTATTTATAAAAATTTAATATTTTTTCGAGCAATTTTCCTTTCGAGCAATTTCCCATTCGAGCAATTGTATTTCAAGCAATTGTATTCGAGCAATTTACCTTCGAGCAATTGTATTCGAGCAATTTACCTTTGAGCAATTGTATGCGAGCAATTTTTCCCAACAACTAAATGTGAATAGAAAAAAATACAAAAGTAATGAGAGTATAGTTCTCGTTGATGAACAATGGAAAATTTTTAATCGATAATAATTATTTTACCGCCCAAAATTTGGAACCTAATTTGACATGTTTTACCAGATATTTATAATTCAACCCATTTTTAAAGTTATTTACTACTTCATAAACACAACTACTGTCACTGACAAATATGCTGAAGTTTTTAAATTCTCAACCCTGAATATTAATCTAACGCAATTACCGCATGCATTTAACAGGACACTAATTTGAAAACTGAGAACTGGAAATTTAAAATGTAGATTTCTGGTGTAATATGGGCGAATTAATTTGATTAGCTACATGTGAAGTAGATCAGTTATTCTTAATGCCAGTATCCATTTAAAGCTGACTCTTTAGGATTCAGGGGGTCCTAATTTCTCAGTCAAGATCATTTATGCGACAATTTTGTAAGTAAAAAATTTTGCATAAAAGTTAATTGTCGTCATTAACTACATATAAAATCATTATCTTAATGTACAGAGCGTTTTATTTTTGCGGACTGATACGTAACCTGTTCGTATAAATAAAAAACTACAGTCTACACTACAGGGTGAGTCGCGACGGACACCACTGGTTTTATGGTGAAACGGCATATATTCTCCAACTTCTGTAGCAGTAAGATTATGCAAGTCAATGAGGGCCCCATTTAAAAAATATTTTCAAACAAACAGGGTGCTCCAACAAAGAGTAGCATATCAAAGTTATATTTTTTTATGGAGCACCCTGTATTTTTATATTTTTAAATTTCACTTCAAATTTACTTCAAAAAATGTATGACGTTTTTGGGTCTAAAGTCAACCTTTTCGTAAAAATTACATTTTTATGAAAATAGAGTACCTATGTACTTTTAAAAATTGTCAACGTTTGTAAACTTTGAAAAGTCCGAAGAAATTAGCTTGGAGATTAGATTGACAATAGATTATTTAACATTTTGCACTACCTATATTTTTAAAATATTTCACAGGGCCTCTTTTACGCTTGTTCAAACTTGTAAACTTTTAACATTGATAACTCATTTGTTTAAAATACAACACCCTATATTTTTTTACACAGTCCTATAGAAAATTTCATTGTCCTTCGAAAACATCAAGCCTGTTTTATACCCAAAGTTGACATTTTTCGTGATATCGCGATTTTATTGTTAATTATTAGGACAAAGTAATATTTTCAAGTAAGCTATGAAGGGTAATTTGACAGCGGTAATTTGAAACAATTAAATGAACAAAATAAGAAACTTTTTGCCTATCCATTTTTGACATTTTTAAAAAAAAGATGTAGTTTTACCATTCTTACGTTTAAATACAGGTTTCTTAAAATTATTTATGCATTTATTCATTTAGTGAAAAGAAATAAACAATTGTTAGTGTGGGGTTTTTATTAATTATCAGGCCAATATAATACAAACAGCCTTCAAAAACACCTATTAAATTATTCTAGTTTATATAACATTATAGGTACCTATTTCAATTAAAAAGTATTAAATTTGATAATCTACTGTTTCCATAAACAAAGCATTTTTATTTAATACTTAATTTTGGTTAGTAATATTTCCATCTAAATAAACAAATTGAGATCCTTCAGCTATTATTTTACGTTAACTTCAAAATAAAAACACATTTTGGATGAATTAGTTAATGACAAAATATAATTTTTAGATGAACCTTTTTTTAAATATTTTAATAAGGCCATCGAATAATTTACTTTTGCTTGGACACTGCATAACTTGAAAGATCATTTAAAACCGAAATCAAGTGGTTCCCGGGTAAGGCTAACGCGAAACTTAGTATTAAATAAGATTTAATGTTATATGCTGGATGAGCCTTCCATCAATCTTCATTTTCAAAATATGCACACACAATTTCCAAAATAAAACACTTCTTTATGTTAAAATGGATCAAGTGAGAGTTAGCAAGCAAACCAAATCATGTTATCTTCGACGGGTGCTGTCAACCAACTGCGTTGTTTAAAAACCCTCATCCTAAGGGATTTGCATCTCACATTAAACGTTCCACAAGGTAAGCATATGAAATAGCATTGGATTTAAAATTTAGTCCTAACCGTTATTTATAACCAATGTAAACCGAATAACGGGTAGTATTGCAAATAAATAGCGTTGTGACAAAACGAATTTGTATAATAAATATGTCCCAGCCGTACGAAACTGTAAAAGTTGTATTATATATTTGTATTTCAAGACAAGTCTGCAATAGTAAAGAGCATAGAAAAACATTACGCGAAACGTATCTTATGAATGTTTTCTGGTTGTATCAGTATTATTAATAATCTTCAAAAGCAAATATTTTTTATATAATTTGCCTTTTTATTGTCTTAAATGTTATTAACCGCAACACTAGCTAATGGAATGGATTTACAAGAAGTCACAGACAAACTACAACAAGTGTGTAATCCAATTTGTAACTGGACAAAGTAATACAAACGAATTAAAATCAAATCACATCAACTTTACCAATAAAAATATTTTGAATTGTCTTTCTAATATCTCAAAAGAAAGCATATTGCTTTATAAAAACAATGCAAAGTATCTTGACATAACACTAGACACCAAACTTAAATGAAAAGAGCACAAGAAAGAAAAAAAAATACATATACGCAGGGCCGGATTTCCCATAAGGCCAACTTAGGCTATGGCCTAGGGCGCAGTAAGCGGGGGGCGTATATACAGAAGAAATAACAACCAAATATTTACAAACTGTTCAGTATTTTTTTGAAAAGGCCACATAAAATTCAATACAACATTGGGACTATATACCCCTTAGCACTTTGCAAGTGGCTACGAGAAAAAGGACTACAAACAGTTTATCAAAACGATGACATTTTATTAAGAATGTTTGTCTGCTCGCCTGTGACGAATTCCTAGACTGAAAGGTCTTTTTCTTTTCTGAAAAGAATCAAGGATCATTAAGATCTACGATGAACCAAAATAAGTTAAATGCCTTTGCACTTCTTTGCATTGAAGTCGATTTAACAAGATCTGTCTACTTCAATGAAACTATTGAAGCCTTTTCATTGACAAAAGCACAAAGAAAGGAATTTTAGTAGGTATTTAAGACGACTTGAAGAAATTCGATGGAACGTTTTTTTTTTTTTAGGTGTTAATGTTATGCAATTTCATAAGTAGTGTAGTAGTGTAGTTTTGAATAAAAAATATAATCAAAGATTATAAAGATTGTATTAAGTGCTTATATGTTTTAAAAATAAACGATTACATATAAAATTAAAAGTTATAAATTAGCTTTTTAAGTGGAAGGGAGCGCAGAATTATGTGTTTTGCCCTAGGGGGTATAAATGTGTAAATATGGCCTTGCATATAACGTTTGTTCCAGCAACGCTATGTTCTATCCCATCTATCAGGGTTCTGCGCAGTATTAATATCGCGTTCCGGCAGGTTTTCTGATGGTCTAACAAACGGCAAGACGGTTGGTTGTTCCAGCAGCACTCGAACTAGTTCATGAACTAGTTCGCTGACGGTAGAAACAGTACAAAAATGAAAACATGAACTAGCGCTGGGATTTTTACACGAAGCGCTGTTCATAACTAACGCGGCCTCTGGTAGCTATGCACCGCCCCCCCCCCTCTTCCACCAATCCTATGTTAGTACTGGTTTTTTAAGATGTTTACACTTGCGATGCGCAATCTTTTATGGGTATATGGATCATATGGCTATGGGGATGTGCCAAAGAGAACCATCTCAAAAGTACACAAATTTTTCGAAATATAGTGCTACGAAATATGGTATGTGCGTAACAATGTTTTGCATCGAACCTCAAGATTCCGTATGTTGCTAGTGAAATAAAAAGTTTTGCAATGAAACACGAATCTTGTGTGTATTAAGTTAATAACATTAACACGCCAACGAAGAGGCAATCCAGCTTCTTGACAACGAAAACCTAACGTATGTTAACATGAGCGTGCAAAAGTTTTTAAGTTCCTGTCGTCCAGTTCACCGTCGCCCAGTTAACCGTCGCGTCGCCTAGTTGACCATCGTCCACTTCGACTCGCCCAGTTGACCGTCGCGTCGCCAATTTATCGCGTACCGTAGGCGACGATACCCTAGGGAGCCACGAAACTATTACGGATAATGTTTAGTAAAATCAATTGGATGTCTTTATTTCTTATTTCGTAAATATTCTCAAACAAGTAAACAAATTGAATCATTCTTTTTAGCAGTACCTACTCATACATTAATACTTACACTAAACTTCAAACTTTTCCAAAATACTAGAGAAATTAATTGATATGTGATCAGATTCAAAACTTGAATCGAAATTTTCTAGATATTTAAGAACTTTGGATTAAGCGACAAAAAATATTTTTGATTAAAAAACATGGCCTCAAATATTTTTGTTTTAGCAACGACAATCCTCTGTGAATTTTCATTTTCATCGTTATTATTAATTAAAAACAAGCATAGATCAAGCTTAACAATCTTTAGAAAATAATCTTGAAATAACAATTGCAAATAACTATAACGCCAGATTTAGATTAAGTGTAATTATATTCAAGCACATCCTACACATTCCATTTTTTTATTATAATTTTTTTCAACATTTTTAAATATTGTCTCAATTTTTGTTTAAATTTGTGTTTTTAATTATTTTAAAATGTTATTGCTCATACATTGTACATTATTAAATAATAGTTGTATTTAATAAATGTGATGAGCATAAACATTATTATTATTATTATTTCCGCGGAGGTGGTCCCCTTTCGGGTTCCTGTACTGCGACCTATTGGTCTATTGTACCCTCTGGTGATAGCCCCTTAAGTCCTGTGTTTTTGAAAAACTCCAGGATTTTCTTTAAGGGTGTTTTTCTTAGCTCATCTTGGTTGACTTTTTCCATCCCTAGAAGTCTGCGCCGATAGGGTGTGAATCCTTCACACTGGCATATTACGTGCAGAGGAGTTTCTTCTTCTTCTCCACATCCTCTACATATATCGGTCTCAGAGAGCCCTATTATGTAGAAGTGTTTGTTTAACCCACAGTGCCCTGTGACAAGCCCTGTGGCTGCTCTGATGTCTGCTCTGCTCATCCTGAGCATTTCTTCCGTCCTCTTTGGAGACCATTGACAGGATAGCTTTGGAATGGGCTTGTCCTGCAACTTTTTTCCAATGAGCATTATGCTCTTGTGTTAGTATGTCATTAAGACACCGCTTGGCTGTTCCATAGGATGTACCAACTGCGGGTTCTGGTCCGAAGAAAGGTGTCTCGCTGCCAATTTTGGCTAGGCGATCTGCCTTCTCGTTCCCTGGTATATTAGTGTGCCCTGGGCACCATACCAGTTTAACATTATTCCTGCTTCCTAGCATGTTGAGTGCTTGTATGCAGTTCAGAACAAGTCCTGAGTTTACTTCTGACGAACCAAGAGCTTTTAACGCTGCTTGACTGTCGGACACTATGAAGATTCTTTTGTTATCAAAATCTCTTTCTAATAGTGTTTCTGCACATGTGCATAGCATACACCTCAGCTTGAAATATGGTTGCACACTGTCCAAGGCTTACAGATTTGCCGTGTCTCAGTTGTGCTGCTCCCCATATTCCGCAGCCTGTTCCATTTTGCGTTTTTGACCCGTCCGTATACCAGACCAGGCCATTAAGCTCTATTTCATGGCGCTCCCATTGGTCCCGTGTTGGAATTGTGATTCCAAAGGTTTTCTCAATGGCTAGCGTCCTGTTTATTCTATCCGAGATCATATTTAATGTCGGATGCGTGTCGATCTCGTTGAAAATAGCTAAGTTCCCTTCTCTACGTCTCCCCCTCTTAGTGCTTGTGATTTGACCACAAGGTAAAGAGGAGGTAAGTTCAGCAACACTTCCATTGCCGCCGTAGGCGTTGTTGTCATCGCCCCGGTAATACTTAGGCAAGCCAGTCGCTGTAGCTTGTCTAATTTATTTCTGCAGTCCTTTATCTGTGTTCTGGTCCACCAGATCAGATTTGCATAAGTTACGATGGGTATGACCATCTTGGTGTATATCCAATATATCATCCTAGGTGTTAATCCCCAGTTTTTCCCAAGCATAAACATAATATGATAAACATTTATACAAAACAACAACTACTACTTTTTTTTATCAATACCTGGCACTCAAAATCAAATTCGGGGGCACCGTAAATTCTTGATTCAAGCTAGAGGACACCAATGGGTTAACTCTAGTTTAAGATTTAGTTAAAGAATGTAGATGCAAATAAATGGTAAGTTTTGTAGACCAGTTTTAATGGACCAAATGCGCCATTGGCGTATTAATTTAAAAAGAGAATTAAAAACTTTGTCAAGTGCTTTAAAGCACTAATAACAGCTTTCAACCAGCTTAAAACTTCCGGAAAACTGTTAAAAATCTGCATTTTTAGTTCATTACATTCAAAATTTACAGCATAAGTTTGAGATATCAATTGAAAAATAAGTTGTCTGATTTTTATATTGACTTTGTATTGACGAGTATTTCAATAATAAAATATTATTTAATAAATAAAAGTCTGCAATCTTATTCTCCTATTGAAAATTACTGATATTCAAAATTCCATTTTATTATTCATGTTCAATACCGTAAGGTATAAAAATTCAGTAATAAAAGCGCATTAAAAATTCAATCACATTCCTTTCGCAAACTTCTTTTATGCTGAATATATTCTAAATATATATTACAAAAATATGGGAGAAATGAAAATGTCCCATTTGTTGGCTATACATATTATACGTAGGTAAATGCAAAGTATGATGGATTTTTAAAAAACATACATATTTAATATTTCCATGCCTAAAATCCAATGTACCACTGTATGTATCAGTAGAAATGTAAGGTAAAGCTTTTCTGGCATATGAGTTAAGGGTAGTTCACACGGTGACATTTGATGTCGCGACTTTAAAAGTCGCGACTTTTGATGTCACCGTTTGAACGCCTAATGTCGCGACTTTAAAAGTCGCGACAGCGATATTGACAGTTCGACATTTGACGTAAGCCTACCATATTTTTATATTTTGACATAACAGACAAATAGTATACATTTGTTTGACATCGATTTCCAATTTATCGTGTCCTCAATAGATGTTTCAACGATTTTAGAGGATTATCAACAAATAGCAACTTCAAAATAATTATTTGCTCTACAACACTCGATGCTGCAATTACAAGTGCGGCCATTTTTATTTTGAAGTCGCGACTTTCAATTTGGGTAGTTCACACGGTGACATTTAAAGTCGCGATTTTAAAGTCGCGACTTTAAATGTCACCGTGAGAACTACCCATTAGGAGAAAATATTTTTAATATGCATACTCGTATATAGATGCGAACTCATTACAGCAATCGCAGTTTTTCGCAGCATAGTCTCGATTTTGTGTAGTCCAACCAGTCATTTATTGTGAGGTCTTCAGTTTCAATTTTTTTTTTAGTCTTTCTTTCTCCGATTTAGTTGATGCCACCTTAATACTTAATACTTTCCTACGCCATTGTAATTCATCTATTCTCTGGGCATGTCCGTACCATTTTAATCTTTTGGCTTTAATGGTCTCTATAATATCAATATTAATTCCCATATTTCTCTCATTTCAGCTTTTCTTTCTATTTCATTGCTTATGAACCGACAACTTCGTCAATTATTCATTTGCATCGCCTGTATCTTAAAGGCGTTATTTTTATTAATTACGCTTAGTTTGGATCCATAAGTAGCTATTTTCTACAACAGTTTTATACATTCTTATTTTTCTATTTCTGGTTATGTTCTTAATTCAGAGTATACCATGCAGCTGCCACATGGCCGCGTTTTGTTGCGTTTTGCTGATGACCAAGTTATCTTAACGGAAGATTAGATACGTAGATAAACAAAATGTTTAACAAAACCTATTCCCAGAATAAATTTGAAAAACTGATTTCAATATCGTCGATGGAAAGCAATTTTGCTGTAAACGCCAAACTATGCAAAAAAAATTTGTTGCATCATTTTTCTTAGTTTTTTTTTCTGCGTCGAATGGTCTTTATTTCATAAATGTACGACAAAAAATAAAAACTGTACGCTAATTCAAAAGTACTGTTATTTTATTCAACTTAAAAGAAATTTTGCAGTACAAGTCATTAAAATCGCTCCTTTTTCTAATGTTGGCGTATAAAGCAATCATGCTTTCGTCACTTTAAAAGAGATTTCGTCTACAGCAACTACTTAGTTTAAAGATGTGGTGTATACAGCATTTATGCGGCCCAAGTATTTTAAGTCATGCCGGTTACCACAAACATTAGGTTATCTTTTTAGAATATTTGGTTTGTAACAGCGATTTATACGGATACAATTAAAGGACATAAGTATTGTTTGTAAAGCATTTGCCTAGATCTAGTTATACTGTATTTATAACGTTAATACAATTCGAATAACTAAAGATAGATTGTTTTGGGGTTGTGATTCGTCAAAATAGTTCTTTGTGTAAGCAACGTACAAATGACGTGACCGTATGTGTTAAGTAAGGGTGTTTGTCACATCCATCTACACAATAAACGATTAAGAAGGTGCTCAACCCAACTTTAATTTGTATAATCAAACAATTCCTATTGCACAGGCAAAATATAAAGACCTAAATAATCTTGTGGAAAAAATATAATACCAAAGAATGATGCACATTAGTATATTAATTTAAAAACCAACTCAACAATACCTGATGTTTAAACGATACAGACGAAGAAGATAGTTATTAAAAGGAAGGTAAGAAGGAGATGATTGCAAATAGAAGCTTTAAAATGGTTTAGTTTTATATTACCACCTAAAGAAGTTACGTTTGATGCATTTATAGATTTATACTAGTTTTTGTTTAATAGAGGATCTTATTTATTTGTTGTTTTTTTTATGACTCTTTAAAGTCTAACAAATAATTATTTGTTATTAGTTTCTTTTTGTTCTTTGAATACCTCTTACAATTATAATCATTTATTTAAACGTGGTTTTTGTGAGCATTATAATTATAACATTGGTAAATTATTTAATTCCCATGTACTTCAAACAACTTATTACATACATACACTTTTGTGTATACGACAAAACAAATGAAATATAAAAGTTTATGTAGTTGCATTTACAACCCACCAAACATTCGTTTCTTTAAATTTTTTGTCTGTACTTCATTTAGAAGGCCACTATTACTACCCGAATTTAATTCCAAACATTGTGACATGGCGTTTACATTTCAATGGAGCAGCACTTTCAACGTGTGTTTTGCTGTAAGCGCCAAAACGCCATTAATTTATAGTTATGGACGATTTTTATTGTTCTAATAATATTCATTAAATTATTTGACACCTACATTCCTTGAACATTTTTTTGATAAAATCATTATTAAAAGTACAGTAATTATTTTTACAAAACTTAAATTGTTTTTTGCCTCTCCTGTAAAGTTGTAGTTTTGGCGTTTACAGCAAAATTGCTTTCCACCGACGATATGTAATTTTGGTTGCAATAAGATTTCTATAAGTAATTTACATAAAAATGTTTGTGAGCCCAATCCTAACCTATGAATGCGAATCATAAAACATGGCCATACATTAAACAGACGGACTTGAAGTATGGAAACAATATTTTTAACAAAAAATGAAGGGTAAAATTGGATATGAAACCCACAGTGAAATGCTAAAAGTTCAAGCAATAGAGCAAAACATCCAGAAGATTCAACTATGATGGTGATGGTAAAAGTATACTTTATTTTTGAAATAAAAAACGAAAACCCACCATATATTTTATTAAGTTTAAAAATTTATTTTCAAGAAAATTTCAACGCATTGTAAAAAATAATTAATTTTAAATTAATTACACTGAAAAAAATTCTAATGTAGCGGAACTTCCAGAAGTTTAATATTTTGTTACATACTTATTTATAAAGTTTTTACTGCAAAATAACGTTTTACATAATTCTTTAAATCAAAATTATTAATGATTGTGGATCGTCTCTCCTACAAAATAAAATTCACAGTAACGAGGTACTTAAAAGTTGCCCGAATATCAATATAAATCGCTTATTGTAGCAACATTAGTTAACACCAATTATATTAACAATCAAAAGCTTCCAACGAAGCGAGAAACGGCTAATTGTAAAAGTTTTATTATTAATGAAGACAACTTTACAAAACGACATGGAAGAATGCAGAGCAGCTCCTAACGTTAATTAAATATCGTATAATTGTATGCTTCTTGTAAATCAGAAGGTATGAATATTTATCATTTAATAATTGGACATTTTGTATCGTAACAGTCTCGTTTATTGCAAATTAACTTATCTTACATTATTTCATTGCATAAATTAAAACTCAAGCTTGACTTTATTTTACGTTAGATTAACTGAATTCGTTCGCAGATCAAATTACCTACTTAAAGGTTTTTGGACAAGTGTCAACATTTGATGTTTAACCTGTTTCACGTTGTAAAAAACGTTATTAATTTGACTGTTTTCGTTGCTAAACATTTGTTAATTACACAAATCGCAGTTCAAAACCTTTGGGAAATCATTAAATGCTAAAAGTGGAGTTAAAATTATTAATTAATTTTGTTTGGTGCTTGAGTAATTTGATTTTACAATTACTTTATTTTTATGATACAGGGTATGCTAGACCAGTGGTTCTTAACCTTTTAGTAGTCACGGGCCCCTAAATATCCTAAAATATTTTCGCGGCCCCCTAGTCTGTAGTAACTTAAATGTTACGATTTATTTAAGATGTCTCTCCGATAGTTCGAGTAAGATAGGGAGCAAAAAATATTTTTTTTTTAAATTTCAATATTTTAAAAATTTTTTTTTTTTTTTTTTTTTAAACTCCCAGCTTTTTTTACCACCTGTCCGCGGACAACAAGTAAATTTGTATACAAAGTTAAGATAAAATAAATCAAATCAAAACAAAAAACAAAAATAACATGTAGGCATAGTCATTCAGCAAATCCTGCCTCTAGTTTGCGTCTACAGACTTATTCTAGTCACGAATCACTATATGAACCTCTCACTGATATCTAGAGGCTTAAACCTCTTAAGCCTGCGTTTGTCGTTCTGTTCGTTGAGTAATCTGCGCACTAGTCTGTTTGGATGCACTGAAAGTTTTTTACTATATTTTGCACAACGTTTACGCGCTTCTTCTTTCACCGTAGATATCTGTAAGTCTCTTCTGATTATTTCATTGGTAACAAACCACTGGGCATTGACCATGATACGTAGCACCTTAGCTTGGAACCTCTCCAGTATAGCAATGTTGGAAGTTGTCGCGGCACCCCATAGTTGGATACCGTAGCTCCAAATCGGCTTTAGTACGACTTTATACAAAAGTACTTTGTTTGCTAGACTAAGCTGTGACTGTCTCCCTAAAAGCCAATACATTTTATTGAGTTGCAAATTTAGCTGTTTCCTCTTCGCCTCGATGTGCCCTCTCCACGTTAATCTCCTATCCAGGTGCATGCCGAGATATTTTGTTTGGGTACATTGAGGCACTTCTTGGTTGTTCAAGGTTACGGGCGGACAGCTGCCTTTTTTCATTGTAAAAGTCACATGGCAAGATTTTTGCTCGTTTACTTTAATCCTCCAGGTTCGGATCCAGCTCTGGATTTTGTTCATGTGCTCTTGAAGGATGGCTGAGGCCTTTGTAGGGTCTTTATGGGATGACAGCACAGCTGTGTCATCTGCAAACGTTGCTATGTTAGTATGTCTAGATAAAGGTAGGTCTGCTGTAAACAGCAGATATAGCACCGGTCCCAGGACACTCCCCTGCGGTACACCTGATTGTATTGGTGCTAGGTTTGTGTATTCGTCTTGGTGTTTAACATAAAATTGTCTGTCGCTTAGGTAAGATTTCAGTAGGTTGTACATATTATGCGGCAAATGTTGTTTGATTTTATAAAGTAGTCCTGGATGCCAGACTTTGTCAAATGCCTGGGACACATCTAAAAATACAGCTGAACAGTACCTTTGCTCTTCCAGGTCTGAATTAATTTGGCGAACTACTCTGTGCACTTGTTCTATGGTCCCATGCTGTTCTCTAAACCCGCACTGATGTTCTGGGATTAGTTGCTGTGAATGTAGGATCGGATTTAATCTTTTGAGTATGAGCTTTTCGAATACCTTGGACATAACGGGAAGTAAGCTAATTGGGCGATAGGAACTGACGTTTTCAGGAGCTTTACCAGGTTTTGCTATTAATATTATTTGGGCCACCTTCCATGATGTTGGGAAGTATTCTAATCTCAGTGCTGCGTTGAATAGCGCTGTTATTGTTCTAATGATGTTTTCTGGTAGCTCTTTGAGGATCTTACCAGTCACTAGATCCCAGCCTGGGGCCTTTTTTGCCTTGATATTCTTTAGTATTACATATTTGACCTCTCTTATCTTAAATTTTTTAATTGGCAGCTCCATTTGCAGGGGGGACGCTAGATAGTTGTGTATGATATTCTCCTCTTCTTTTGTAACTTCTCTAGGGAAGGGTGTAAAGGTTTTCTCTAGGTGTTCTGCAAATGTTTGCGCTTTTTCAGTGTTAGTTCGGGCCCAATTTCCGTTTTCTAGTCTAAGTGGTGGATTGCGTTGCTGCGGATGTTTGATATTTTTTGTTTAAAATTAAAAACGTTTTATAAATTTTTCACGGCCCCCCTTAAAATCTGTCACGCCCCCCCCCCCCGGTTAAGAATCGCTGTGCTAGACAATAAAAAATTATTAAAAGCATTGATTATCAACTCTTTTTTTGTAAATTAACACTGTGGCTGGCTGCCTGCGTGAATTTTAACTTTTTATAAAATTATTTAGGACCATTCTTAGGATCTTAGGTGATTATTTTATTTTCCATTTTTGAAATGTATGATAACGATGGATAAAAATGGATCAACCACAACCACATAAAACGAAAAAGATCATGGACTAAGCGGGTCGAACTTGCGGAAATCACTTCAAAAGCAGATATTCACTAAAGTGAGGTTATGTCGTCAATTTGGTGGGATATCAAATGTATTGTGTATTTTGAGCTGCTTCTAAAGAAGCAGACGATTAATTTGATTGTGCACTGTTGTCAACTGGATTGATTAACTGATGCCGTCACGTCAAACAGAAGCGTTCAAAATTGATGAATGGCAAGGTGTTGTCTTCAGTCATGATAATGCTAGACCACATACAAGTTTGGTTACTCGTCAAAAGTTGTTTGAGCTTGAATGGAATGTAATAACATATCCTCTATATTCGCCAGACCTTGTACCATCAGACTACCATTTACTTAGTTTTTTTGTAAAACGCCGTAAATCGTAAAAAAATAATTTTTAATGAAAATATCAAATTGTCCTTGGAACTGTTTTTGTCGGAAAAGAAAAGAAATGTTTTGAGTGAGGAATCATGAACCATGAACTTTTCTAAAAGATGGCAACCGTAGTCAAACAAAATGGACAAAACAATGTTAAAAAAAGTTTTTGTTTTCCATAAAAAAATTATCTCTTGTTTACACAGAAAAAAAGCAATTACTTTTTGCCGAACCTGATACAATACTACAAAAAACGTAGGTTATAATTTAAGTGGGCTGCTTTACTGGAACCACCCTATACATTCCATTACTGTTAAAACAAAAGTTTATTGCTCTTGGGCAGATTGCAGAACGGAGAGAGTTAAAAAAAATCATAATACAATAACTCTCACGAGATTTTATCAACATTTTAACATATTGATACACAAGATTTTAACCAACTGGACTTCGACAATTGTACCTCAAATGATATGTAACTAGTATATAGGTACTTTTTCTCAATAAATTTTGCTTGTATCTTGTTTTAAAATTGAATATACCTACATGCAGAATATTTACTCATAGCGTCTTTTAGATGTGACGCTCGTGATAATTCTGTACTATAATCAGAAACACGTTTACATGTGTGTTCACATATTGCCACATCCGCGGTTACATCGAATAACCAAAAAGACAAAACACGAACTAAGGTTCGATTTATTGTGTACAATATTATTTGCCAGTTTACTCACTACCAGTATCTGTAATTAATTTGATTCGAGCAAACAAACAAAAAATCGTTTACACACAGGATATTAATTGAGATGTAGAATAGCATAAATCCATGAATATTTATTTAAATATATTCTAATAATTTTGTAAAACAAAAGCTTGATTTATGGATTTAAAATATTTCCCTATTTTTAATACTAGCGATAAAATGAAATTGCCAAAATAACTGCAAAACTACAGATGTCGAAAACTGCACTAATTTAAATAAAACGTGTAATTCCATACGGTATTAAAAAACAAAAAAATCATTCATTACAGCAATTTTTTTTATAATCATTGTACTGCTAAAACGGGAGAAGAATTAGTGTATGACATTTGCAACCGATTGAGAATTTGATCTATGCCGATGACTTAGTAATACTAGCCAATACAGGAAAAGATCTACAAAGAAATGTTACAGTACCGAACGATGTTATAAGAGAGAACGGTTTGCTGATTAATACAAATAAAACGATTGTTGAACATAGAATAAATATTAGTACAGCAAATTGACAATTTTAAATACTTGGATTCAATAATTGACGCAAATGAATACATTAAACCGGAAATTAATGCAAGAATTAAAACAGCAAATGGGCTTTATCAATCTCAAGTAGAACTTTATGACAAAAAAGGAAATAAGTACGGATACAAAAGCAAGAGTACCTATGTAAAGCTTTATTTGCTCCTAAGTTAACTTGCGGTAGTGAAACTTGGGTGCTAGATGACAAAAGTAAAAACAGATTACAAGCAAGTGAAATAAATTATTTAAGAGCGGCTACAGATGTAACTAGAAGGGATAGAATTAACAATAACAGTATACGAGGTTGGGTTAAAGTTGACTCTGTGAAGTACAAAAATGAAAAATAGCCACCAGCTTAGGTGGATGGGTCATCTCACACGAATGAAAGAAAGTAGAATAGTGAAACAAATATGGAAGGGGGGGTGTGGACAAAAGAGAATAAGAGGCAGGTACAAAAGAACCTGGAATGGGGAAATAGTCAAGATAGTCTTAAAAAAAAATCTAAACTGGAAGCACGGAAACGTTAGCGAGGGACAGACGGAGGTGAAGAAATTTCTTAAAACTTAACACCTCTCCACCGTAGGGTAGAAAAGGACTAATAATAACTAAAGCTTATCGTACCGCTCAATAAATAGTAAAATCTGACCCTACAGTTTAATAAATATGATGAAGTTTATAAACGAGCAAAAATTTGCTTTGTATATCATATTTTGATGCAATTAATGTGTACAGAAAATTATGAAATATATTTGCACATTGATTCAGACAAACAGACACTTAAATTACTACTTATCACAAATATTTTTAGCGATTCACTAAGTAACAAAAATTAAATCTTGCAGAGGCGATGTCGTTCGACTATGCTTTGACGAACAAAAAAAAAACATACACGAACTCAAGAATATGCTCTTCGCATTGACTAAATTGTTCTACACACGTCTTTTTTTAAGCATTGTCACATCTTTGCATCGTTTTCTTTAACAAAATAATAATTAATTATAAATACATTTAGCAGTTATAAAGCTCAAAATTGTGTTCTTACAACGAGTAATACCTACTCATCTACAAATATACCAACTATACAACTAATTACACAATCAACTAAAATCTCATAATCGAATTAACTGCGACAACTTAAATTTAAATTACAAGTTAGCTGGCAGTATATTCTAATAGAATTATGAGTTTTAAGCCAAAAAGATTTGTAAAACATAACAGCCATCTAAGTTAAAATATCTTTTAAAACATTTACATGTTTTAAGTAAATGTATATATTGCACACAACGTTTATGAATTATTAGAAGCATCCTGACTGAAAAATGAAATTTCTCCAACTCTAACGCATTAGTATAATATCACAAGCAATACAATTTAATAAGCAGCATAAGAATAACATTAAAAACATGTACAAAAATGATACATTAACCAACTTGCAGTTATTTGGTGATTTGAATACACGTTTTTGACCGCTTAACAACTTATATAACAACATTCTCTCACTACTACAATAATTGATCAATTTATGTTGGCATAATTAAGTTGCAAACTTAGCAGTAGACACAAAGGTGTTGTAATTAAATGATTATAGCAATGAATCTGAATTAAACCCTGTGCTGTGGCTAAACTTAACGCAGAGGTGTGTCCCTGTACGCACAATTTTATTCTGCGGCGGAACAAACTTTTTTCCGCTAAGAGTAATAGACGAATAGCTGTACCTAGAGCTTGAAAACTGAGCAGTATCTCAATAACCGGTTACTGATAAAAAATTTACAAACAACCTGTTAACCGGTTATCAACCGGTTATTTTTTATTATAATAACATCATTAATTTGCTTGCAAATAATAGTTATTTGGTGCAAAAAGCTTATAAAAAAATTAAAAATCAGTCACACAGTTATTAAAGTACTTACTTATGCTTATAGTTTATAACCAACCCCAGCAAATTGAAACGGCGCAAAATTGTAACGATAACTGCACTCATGTTAAATTCTCTATAATGACGTCACGTTTTGTCGTTATGACAGCGGATAAAAAGGTAGAAGTACCTAACTAAATATCCACTTGCATTTTTGCATGTAACTTTTGTTACCATGCAACCGGCTTATGACTAAAGATTATTATTTGAAGGTTATAATTTATTCGTGCAGTTATCGTACCGAATTACACTAGAGCTTTGTTTTTATCCTGGACAAACTTGCTTTTACTAAACTCAAGTTTAGTTGCTATTAGGCAACTCTTGACTCGACAACTGTCAAACAGTTATGTCTCGTCGACTTTCCTAGCTACCAAACTTTCGTAGCAACGCAAGTTTGTCCGGCTAAAAACAAAGCTCTCGTGTAATTACCCCCGAAAATTGCATAATATTCGATAAACTGGTAAACCTAGACGTAATAACCGGTTATCGATTATTGAAAAAAATCTTCCGATTAACCTGTTTTCCGATTTCTACGGTACCAGGTTATGCACAGTTCTGCCGCGGAACACGCTTAAGGGCCACATGTAGTGAATTCAGAGTCTGGCATTAAGCCTAAGACAGTTTCAGTTCTGATTATCATTAACAGTTGCTAATTCGCTGGACAATTTAGCTCCGCAATTAAGAACGTTTTATATCAGGGCTTCGAACCGTAATTTTTTTCGTTTCGGTTTTCGTTCAAGTTCAATTAAAAAAATATATATCCGTTCGGTTCCGGTTTTCGTTCCGGAAAAAATTACGGTTTTTTCGGTTTTCGGTTTTCGGTTCAGCTCCGAGTAATATATATATATATTTTAATGTTTTTATTTGGTATAATAATAACGTATAATAATTGGAAATAGAAGTATATAACATATGATGATAATATAATTTATTAAACGAAACATATATAAACAAAACGCGTGAGTTTGTTGAACATGTACCAAACCGTAATAAACCGATTTTTTTTTTCGGTTCAGTTCCGGTTTTGGTTCAGACATAAATAACGGGTTTTTCCGGTTTTCGGTTTTCGGTTCAGTTCCGGTTCGAAGCCCTGTTTTACATTATTGGTGTTTTTCTAATTCATATACAGGGTGTGTAAAAATTGGCGGAAGCGCTACACGTGGCGATGTTCTTCGTACAATTCTAAGTTGAAAATCTTAATACGAAAATGTTGTACCATGCTTGCTGTGTCTGCAAGAGGTCCTCAAAGTTTTGACATTTAGTCGTTTAATAAGCGTTATTATTTAATTAATACATGCAAATGAAAAAGCTGCAATTTGGAATAAAAAATAAATTTCGAATAGTATTTTTTCCTAGATATTGTGTTCTGCCTTTCAAAAATTATTGTTGAAAATATGTAAATCACTGATTTGAATGAAAATAATACATATGGCAACATTGTCATTAGCTGTCATCTCTGTTTTTCTCGTAATTATTTCTAGTTTGTGTTAGACGATACCTAAAAGTTTGCAGCTATGTTTACGAACTGAAGACTTTCAGTTCGAACAAAAATTGTAAATACCTAAGTAAAAATTGCTGATAAAAAAATGCCCAAACGTAAATCAATGTATGCAATGTTGCCAATTTTTTTTTTCTTTAAATGGTTCCTGAGGCCATAGGAAGCATGGTACAACATTTTTGTATTAAGATTTTCGACTTGGAATTTTACGAAGAACATCGTCATGTGTAGCGCTTCCGCCAATTTCTACACACCCTGTATAAATATATTATTATATTATGTAAGGGTATAAGGTCCCGAAATATCGCTTAGAGCAGGGGTGTCTAGTCAATGGCTAACTTGGGCCATACAAACAAGGTATAACTTTAGGTGGTACTCCTATATATTTAGTTTAATAATAGCAAAAAAAGAGTATAATTAAAAAAACGTTTAGCGAATTCTAACTATCTTATTTTTATTCTGCGTCGGTTTGTTATTTTATTATATATTATTGTGTGCCGATATATTTATTGGCCGGGCCGCAAAAATGTTCGTTGCGGGCCGCGAGTTTGACACCCCTGGCTTAGAGTAATGACACTAAAAAAGGACACAAAGAAAGTGTTTTGTGTCGAAAAAAGACTCGATGGTGATATGCAATGCACAAAATGTTAATATTAAATTATTGCACATTGTGAGTTAATAATTGGAACACAGTATCTCCGCCAAATTATTTGTTAACTTCATAGAATTCTAATTATGATTTTTTTTACAAATGAATAAATAGCATAAAACGCTGGTTTAACATAATTGCAAAATTAAAATAAATTTAATAGATGTTTAGTCCTAAAAAGTAAAATTCATCCTATTTTATGGAAGACTTGGATGATTTAGAAACATAATTAAAAACAATAATAATCAAAAATGTCTCTCTTTATTAAAAGTAGACCGTTTTTTTTATGTTTGCAAGTATTTCTTTAAGATCTTTGAAATATGCAAAAATTTAATATTAAATATCGAATCCAAAACATTAAATTTATTACATGTTTCAGCCTAATGTATAGTTGACCTGGGAGGGATACCACAATTAATTTAAATTCGTAATTATTATGCTGTTGTTTAATCTTTGCAAATGTACCTATATAAACCAATCAGTAAAGAAACTAAAAAAGCACAAACCTTATCTTCAACTTTCTTCCTCATTGGTCCCGTAGATTACTTGTTGGTTCATTTTGTAGCATTTGATTCCGTTAGTATACCTACTTGTTAAATGATTGCGTAACATTCACTTGAATTCGTTGATTACCAGAGAAAATGTATTTATCGTTCTCATATTAATTTAACATGAAGAGTTCATAAATAAATGACTTAATTTTAAACAAATATTTTTTTACGCAAACGAAAAATGTCCTTAACAACTGATGATATCCTGACTGGGACCAAGAGATCCTAAAACAAAATTAAAAGTTATCATCGGTAAAACTTACATCATATTCAATCATTTTTATTAACTTTAAAAATAAAAAAGTGATAATTAGTTGAAATATTTTATTCGGTTTCAAAACATTTTTTTAACTCAATATGTGCTCAAAACTTTTAAATAAAAATACTTTATAAAATGATTTTTTAAATAAGACAATAAAAAACTTTATTTGCAATTTAAAAACTTCTATCTGCAAGATTTTGATAGTAAGTTTTATCACATATTTTAAGCAATAAATTTTACGTGCTATGCAGATATGTTTAACTTGACATTTCAACTTCAATATCGCCGAATTTATGAGAAACGTTACAGTAAGTTTTATTGGATTGTCGATCGATAGTTTAATATCGAATAAAAAGATAAAAAAAACGAAATGTGAAAGATTTCTCGATGGACAGTTTTCGAACACATCTTATCTAGCGGGCTTTAGTTGAGTCTTAATAGGAAATCTTAATTTCATGTAACTTAAACAAATATTTGTTATGAAACTTTATTCTAGGATGGGTTTTGTAACATATTTATATAATATAAGTGTGCATTACTTTAAAATAATAAAACATTTCATAAAATTTAAATTTCCCTAGATTTGTAACGAAGCAATATTAAGAACAGAAAAACAAAATAGAACTTCTCAGCCTTTTAACTTCCTTACTTATGGGAGATACTGCCTCAGGATTCATTGGCCTATATTACAACTAGAAGTCATTAGCTTTTTTTAATCTAAAGGTTGAATAAAAGTGTTGTTTCAACATGGGGTCTTCCTTCGAATAATATGAAACTTAAAAACATTTATTTAATTAAAACTTGGCAAAGATGTAAAATTTATGCAGTTTAAAAAATTCCAAAGATGTTGATGAACTCCGTAACAAGATCATAGAGTATTTAAACTTTAAACTGATTTCTAGAGGTTTGTACTCATATGAGGATGAAATAGACAACACATACGAAATAACAAATTTAAGAAGCAACAGAGGATATCAGGAGATATCGAAGATTTCAATGGAAGAATTAGAAAAATCAATAGCAAAATTAAATATTTCTTGCTTTAAAATAAAAGCTAGGTCAAAATAAAGATTTCTAAGCAACGCATTCGACTTGTTATAAAGAATATAATAATATAAACTTTGTTGTATCATGTACACAATTGACTAATTTTGGAACAGAGTTTTTGTAGTTAATTGTACAATAACTTTTTAGTACTTAAGATTGTGATCTTGACTTAAGTTTTAATATAATTTAAAACAAAATGTTGTGTTCGGTTGAGAGATAAGTTTACAGAACGCCATTAAAAATTAATTGAATTTCTTATTTAATGATCAGTAACGGACTGAGGGATTAGGAATGGGGCTTTCTCAGGGTACCAGGGTAGCTGAGGGGAAGGGGGGCATCACGGTTACGTCCCACTTTTTTGTAATCTGTACCGCGTCCCGCATTTTACGTACATATGTATGTAAAAGAAATTTTTTTTTCGCATTGTTTCGTGTCGGAAATCTTTGTTTAATTATTCGCACACCCCGGGTGGTGAGCTGGTGTCCGCTTCAAGTATCTACCTTTCTTAGCCCGCCACTGTTAATGATACAACTCAAAAGAGCAGTGCATGATTAGACATCTTTACAGGCGGTTCTGTTTTATGAAGAAGGTAAACGGAAGCTAAGATCTCATTATCTTAAATACATTTTTGGTTTTTTATTAGCCAAATGGTACCTATTTATTTTCCGAATATGCATCGTACTATACAATAAAACCAACATACGTAGGTATAATACCTGCCCCACTAAAAAGACTTATGTGACCGTTGCATTAGCTTTCTCTTTGTTTTAACCTTTATTGTTTTTCTTTACCTCTACATAATAATTCAGATGCAAGTATATCCGTGCAAGTATTCATGTTTGAATAAAAATTAAATCTTAATGTTATGATATTAATAATCTTTCCATCTTTCGAAACATTTATTAAATACTTGGCACCTAAAACAAACCGCCTCCAGATGCAGTCATATATAAATCATTTTTTAATAACCGTCGCCTTGACTTTATTTGACTTATTGCATGATAATAGTGGGTACCCCAAGGAAATAGAAATTATTTTTTGAATGCTAAACTAGACAACATGGAATGTGCTAACTCTAAATGAACGTATTGGTATGTAATTTGCAATTCAATTTTCTAATGAAAAATGTCCTTCGGATTTGGAATGGTATGTGCACTAGATGTATAATTAAGGATGATTGTAATACCATGCTGGAAGCACAATACGACTTAAGACAGTAGCAAATTTATAATGAAGTATTTGACATTGTAGAGTTGATGTGGCATCACTAAATCTCAATTTTGACTATTTTGTAATCCTTGACGATGTTAGATACAATGCCAGGTGCATAATACACCATAAAGAACATGGGTTAACCGTTGGAGATAAAAAGATAATTAAATTAGTACATAAATGTGTTTTTCCGTGCCCAGTAATAGTCTAAACTGCTTATAATATTAAAAACAGGATAGCTTATTTAGATTTTTGGTTGTTGAAAAGTCTACCTAGATCTAAAGATCCAATAGCATTCCGTTACCAATCGCTTAACACAAAGATTTTAAATAGTATTGACTAATGACTATTGCAATACATTCACATATTTTTGTCCAAAAAAGTGTAGTGCACACATATAAAATATTTTCTTTCTTTGAAAAACGCGAGGAATGCATTTTAAATTAAAATATATATTAAACTATAATTTATTGATGACCACGTAAGATTTTTTTTGTCCATAAAATTTGTTGGTAGTTGGTTGTTTTAGCATAATACATAGTTTCGAAACGCTAATTTAGTTCACATGTTTTTATTGCACAATATTATTTGTAGATCACTAATGGAATGATTTTAATTACAGCGATGGTTGAATATTAAAATATCCAGATCAAATAGTTTTATTTTATTTAAATCACGCTTACAAATGCTAAAACACTTGAAACACACACTTTACATTCTTTGTTAAACGTTTAAGATATCTCATAATTTGATTTTTGAATTAGTTGTTTATTATATCACGTTCGCGAGTTTAAATACCGATTTAAATGGGTATCTATCACCTCATATCTCAAACTGAATATATAACTAGATGTTTTTAGTATTATGTATAATTTCTATAACTTAAATTGGCAGTAAAATATGTGGTGTTGTTCCATAAATAACAAATGTCTTATAAACACTTAATTCATAACAAATAAAAGAGGGTTGGATTTTATGTTATAAAGCCATTACTATGAAATGTTTTAACTAATGTTTAAGGTCTGAAATGCCCAAGTCAGTTGAAGCAATAAAAATCTTTCGCACCAAAGTTTTATTGGTAATTGTCGCTGCCAATCTACAAGTTTACTATCTTCAGACCGTATTTAATAATGAAATTACCAAACAATATTACTATTGCAACCTACCTTTATATGATATTGGTATAAATAGGGGTGCGGTAAATTCCTCGAATACAATTGCTCGAAGGCAAATTGCTCGAATACAATTGCTCGAAATACATTTGCTCGAATGGGAAATTGCTCGAAAGTTAAATTGCTCGAATGACAATTGCTCGAAAGACAAATGGCTCGAAAAAATTAAAACATTATATTTTTATAAATACAAAATAATTAAATGTACTTACTAGAAAAGTTGTTTACATTTGTTTACACTTGGAAAAATGTATTTAAATTTATTTACAAATACATATACCTAGGTATACTTATTCAATTTTTTCTTGAGATAAACACTTTAAATATTTGAAAATATTATATACCTACTACGTAACTGTCCATTCTGACTATATTGTTGTTTTCTTATATTTAACTATTCATAATGCTTATCTCAACAACAAATAAGAAACCTTCGTAACATGTAGCAAATGAGTTTTAAATGGTTTTACATCTTGTTTTTTTTTTGTTTTCACAGCCTATGTTAATTTTTTAAAAAAATTGTAACTTGCGCATTATTGAAAATAACTACATTCCCTTATATATTTGAAAGAAGAAAAACGGAACGAATTTTAATAAGTCATAGCCGACTATAGCTTTCATTTAAAAAAAGGAAGTTTGTGTCATAACTTTTTAACGGGGAGCGTAATTTTTTTTTTAGTAAAATCGAGTTAGAATAAAAATATCTATAAAAATAATCTTTTTAAATGTTTTTGATATTTACAACATTAACGGAGCTATGACACATTATAATCATGACAAAAAAAACACTTTTTTGTTGTTGTTGAGATAAGCATTATGAATAGTTGAACATAAGAAAACAACAATATAGTCAGAATGCACAGTTACGTAGTAGGTATATAATATTTTCAAATATTTAAAGTGTTTATCTCAAGAAAAAATTGAATAAGTATACCTATATGTATTTGTAAATAAATATTTCTAAGTGTACATTTAATTATTTTGTATTTATAAAAATGTAATATTTTTTCATTTTTTCGAGCAATTTGTCTTTCGAGCAATTGTCATTTGAGCAATTTACCTTTCGAGCAATTTCCCATTCGAGCAATTTCCCATTCGTGCAATTGTTTTCGAGCAATTTTCACCAAACCGTGTAAATATTATTTTATGCTAACAATGAAATCGTAGAAATTAAGGTAAGTATTTTAGAAAAATATTTACTTTAACAAATGTCTTAAAGCAATACTACTTTATTAAAAACAAGTTTTCTACACAAACCTTTGTATCGGGTGGTCCTTATTATTCATTGTTTAAAATTTTAATTGGCTACCCCTTAATTTTGTTCCACCTATAGAAAAACCTGCGATTGTAAAATTTTAGGTCATTTGGCCAATGTCATTAAAATGGTTTAAAATTAAGCATTGTCACGTATTTGCGTTTAGGTACGATGTATTAACATGCTATTCATTTTTCCTAAATTATTTCAATACGTTGACAACATATAATATTTAACACCTACAATTTTAATTGATTTACGATTTTCATCCGATTTTTATAAGTAGAACAAAATTAAGGGGTGTCATGGTAAGGGGTAAAAATATGTCACGATCCAAACTAACAAGAAAACCGTTATTTCAACTTAGTTAATTTCTGTTGAGTTATTTGCGAAACTTTACGACTAAAATAGGGCGTCTTCGATTTACAAATGTCGTGTAATCCAATTTAAAGCGAACGAAACTGGATGAAAACTGAGTACGTCAATATTTCACTCAGTACGGTGAGGCTATTACGCCCCGCGAAGAAAGATTTATCAATTACAACCAAAAGTGCGCCGTGTGAGATCAAACCGATAATATATTACTTGTTTGAGTCGACAGTAAAAGCAAAATTGTTGTGAAAATCTGGTAATAAAGATCTTAAAAGGATAAAATTATCAAAAACTTTTTACGGAGAAAATAATAAATATGAATTGCAACAGATCCAAGCTAAAAACCATACATACATTTAAAATATAAATAAGCTTAATTAACCAACTGTGAACGAAAATTAAAGAGCCATCATTAACCTCGTCATTAACCTAACCGGTAAACAAAACTGAACACTGATTTTAATTTGAATAATTTATTGGTTACACTCACTGTGTTTACGAATATTATAAATGTGTAATAGGAAACAATTCTTCAGGCTGTTAATTATCTTCGCAATGTCCTTGGTCACCAGCAATCCGTTGTTTAATGATTTGGGTCATGTAAACAGAAGCGCTATGCAATTATCAAATCATTAAAAGTTACCGTTGGGTATCTAATAGTCTACGTTTATGTGTTCATGACAAAGAAAATATTAAAAATTTTACTTTTGTTTTACGATTCGCGCTTGTCATTAAATGCTAAAACTGGTTTAAAACTAAATTGTATGTCAAGTTGACTTTGGCTAGGTTATATTTCATTAGATTATTTTTTATTTTAATTGCGGACGACCAGGTGTTAGCAAGTTCGAAATGCAATTAACAGCAAGCATTATATGTATATTAAATCAAACCTTATACCTCGACACCGAAAGATATAAGAGGAACCCATTAAGAAAGAAGAAAAATCAAACCTTCTCCATATATAAAATCTATCAATATCTCCTAAAAAACAAAAATATTTTCAATATTATGTAAACATATAATAAAATCAAAAATAATGCGCATGAATCAACCTTTGGAACAATTAGATAAGTTTAAATTCCCGGGTTGTCACATTTAATTTATCAAAGATAATGATATACAAAAAAAAAACATTGAAAGTACCTATAGCTAAAAATTAATTCCAACAAAGTGCTATGATAAAGTTTTATTAAGTCATGTCTACCACAGCATTATATGGAAGCAATATTTTGGATTACAACAAAAACAAAACAGAATACAAAGCAACTAAACGCGATTTTTCAGATCAGTGATGATCTATTGATTATTGAATAGAAAGCGAACAACGAAATACAGCAAGAATTGAATAAATACAGCATTAACCCTTAAGCGAACCCGCTGGAGTATAAATAAGCCAATTTAATGAAATGGTAACTCTGTGTCTAATCGTAAAAAAAACTTTGTGCATTCCTTCAGTAGGTACCTACCATTTTAACTTTCAATTACGTACGTTGTCGTATTATAGAGAATATAAAATAAATGCATTCTGTGGGAACAAAATGTGGATACAACAATTAAATGTGATACTTGCGCTCAATTTTATGGCAAAAATCATATTAAAATCACAAATATTTTTGTCAAACGTGCTGTTAAATGTAATTTAGATTTTTTTAAATTTATCACGATATTTAAATTTGTGGGTTAAAGCATTAAAATATTTTTTGCAATAAACAGAGTGTTGACTGAGAGTATCGTACATAGAACTTTACCATGCATTAAACATTTAAACAAATTGGCTCCCCTGATTAATTTACGACAAAAAAGTGAAGATACAAGTTGTTCGGAATCAAAAACTACATAAGATTCTTCACTTACATTTTCAATTCAGTTAGCACTTCCGTTTCCTTTGGGAAAACTTAAAAAATATTGCATATGTATATAGTTCATATTACAAATGCTGTAATATATTTGTTTCATACAGAAAAATCATTACCAGTTGTGTTTGTAAAACTTAAAAAATATATTGATCATAAATAAAGCAATAAAAGATGTTATTAAACTGTTTTAAAAAAAAGCTATTGACAAGTGACGCTGCGCGCTCGGTCGTTTGAAAATAAGACACCCAACCGCAGGAGGATTAACAAAACAACAAAACAATATAATACATCGTGAAACAAACATTTTCTAAATATAAAAATACTTCAATTATCCGTAAAACCAACAACAGTCAAAAGACTATCAAACGTAAAAACAATCTGTCTGCAATTTTTCATAATTATTTTACAATAATTCTCATTAACCGTAATAAAAAAGACTGCATTTTAATCCTGCGTTCAGGTCTTAAAATTGCTTTTTAATTAACTTAGGAAAAGGTTTCAAAGTAAATAGAAAATCACCAATATCCTGTAATTAGGTACAAAAAATATATATATTACCACTTTATTGCCTTTTAGATATTTCATTGGCCACTGAAAAGTTAAGTACCTAATCCTGCAAAAAAGAAGATGTTATTAAAACATTGTATCAATAATTTACCAATTAAACCGATACATTTTGTACACTACACTGAATGGAATGAAATAGTTAATAAACTGGAAATTAAAGTTATGTATTATATTGTTGGATTATTTAAGTGATACGTGTAGGTATATAAGCTTAAATAAAAGTCACTTTTTTTTGGAAATGCAATACCAACGATAACTGGGCAAGTCATAGTGGGCGATGGTTAACTGGGCGATAGCCAAGATTTTCTCTTTTTTTAAAGTAATTTTTAATAAACAAAGTTGTTAAAAAACAGTTTTTAATTATTTTGGTTAAAGTTTACCGTTTTTTTGCCATTAAAATTTACGGTTTCGGTTAAAAATCACTTTTACGGACAAAAAATAACGGTTGACCGGTTTTTTAAACCTTTTTAAACCTTTTTAAACCGGTTTAAAAAATCGGTTTCATGCCCTGATTTTTATAGACTTGTGTACTTATCTGATGCAGTCTTATCTATTAAAAACGATAATATTCATCCAATTAAATTAATGTAGTTTTAGATGACCGTCGTTGTCAACGATGCTGTGCCATAGCTGCGTGTGTAAAAGTAAATAAATATATATGTAATTGATAAAGAGACTACAGTCTTGAATCTGGTAGAGCATTTCGACAACATACCCTTTGGGAAAATACAAGTGATTTTTAATTAGACTTATTATAATTAATTATAAATTAGAGTCTTATTTCAGGAGCATTTCTAAAATCTTTAGCTTTTTGTGCTGTTAAAAGAAATTTTTTCCACAGTTAATAATTACATCAACGCAAATAGTAACCGTTATCATTTTTTGCATAATATGACAATTGCTGTAAGCCCGTCTGGAGTTTATATAACTTCGCTATTAAATAAAGTGCTAGGGTAACTGCTGCTTTAGGTAATGAAATTTTTTTGCCTTAATTAAACTTCATTAAATATAGGTACCTAAGCACTTTTATTTATTTAAAATACTGGTCAGGTCTAGACAATAAAAGTGAAAGAATAAAATTAAAATTTAACCATTACTGTTGCGCTATTTTCTAACGGTTATAAATTTACTTCATTTAACATTCTTTTTAAATTATAGAAACAAGACAAGGGTAAGGGCTGAAGAAGAATAACTTTAATTTTCAAGATTGTAGCACCACTTGTTCACGGTAATATATTTTCAAATAATCCTGGCAACAATTATTCATACTCTACAGTTATTTAATTCAATTTTGAAACGAATAAGACGGAATGTGCACTGAAGTATCGTTAATTAAAATCTTTTAGCACTCATTAAAAGAAACTTTGTTAAGAAATGCGATCAGTCCTTAAGATGCACAACAACGTCAGAGTTTTAGCTATTAATCAACGATTTGTTGATGGATCTGTACTGTAATGATGACACATAAAAACACATTTAAACATTTAACAATAAAATTTTACGTTAAAATAATAGACATCGTAGAGTTTTAGGAAACCCGTAACCATCATGTTCAAAAATGATAAAAATTATTTTAAATGTTACTTAAAGCCAATTAATAAAATTTTAAAAAAATACAGGGCGATCCATTAACAACATTTACTTATTCGTCGACACTATGACAGTATTGTTAACGGAACTGCTAAATTATTTTAGACTGACGTCGAATCGCGAAATAAAATTATTTTGTTATATAAGTATCTGTATACGTCAATATTAAAAAAAAAAAACGTAAATAACTCGAAAACTAATGATTTTAGATACAAAAAAAAAACTTGTAGATTTTGGAAAGAAAATTTAATTCGGAATCCTACAAGTAAAAATATACAGGGTGTTGCATTTAAAGTAAAAGAGTTACATATCGGTGCGCGGCAACTAAACACTCGGTATAGCTGAAAACAATTTTAGCTTCTAAAGTACAAACTTCAACAAATTTTGTTGTAAAACTTTTTTCTGTTACCTACCTATGAAGAAAATACGCACTAGATCAGTGGTCTCAAACTGGCGGCCCGCGGGCCGCATCCGGCCCCCAAAGCAATTTTACGCGGTCCGCGAATACATTTTGGGAGAACTTCCTACGTGCGTACAATCAGTAAATTTAGTTGTAGTAAGAAATAACGAAGTTTATAACTATTAAATTATTTACATACAAACATATGTCTATTTTCTGTATGTGTCGAAGAAAAATTTTGTAAATAAAGGACAATAGCTTGTATATTCACTCTCATTTTGTTAAAAAAAAAAAAAAACGGCCCGTCAGCTACGTTTAGATCGTGCATTCGGCCCGCATTCAATTTGAGTTTGAGACCACTGCACTAGATGGACGCTCTGTATAGGGAAAAATAAAACATTGTAGAAAATCTATTGTTTTGGCGTCTCTTATTCTTAGACAAAGTTTTAGTCGCTACCACCGCACACATCTATATCAGTGCCTACTCTGCTTAACACCGAATTAAAAAAATACATTTGACTAACCTTTAACCTAACACTCTCTTACAGATCTAAACAGAATATCCATATTGGTGTGCAGTAGCAATAACCAAAAGTTGGCCCAATAGTAAGGGACGCTACAATAAAAGTATCCTCCTATTATACAGGGTGTCCAAGTTATCGTGAACAGCATGGAGATCTCGTAAACGGTAAGAGATACAGAGAAGGTTATGTAAGTCAAAATGATCTATGATTTAACAGCAGCTATTCTATGAAACAAATCTTCAAAAAAGTTTCCGGTTTTTGTGCTATTTACAAAAAACAAAACAAAAAATGACGTTTTCGATGTTTGCTTATAACTTGCTTATTTAAAATCATACTTAAAATATTTTTGAACATTATTAAGACCCTTTTTTAAGTAGATTTAAAATTTGTTAATAAATATTACGTATCTGTTTTTGTTATTTTAATATCAACTTTCTTAAATTAAATACGGATTGTAGTTGGCTGTGACACCATTAAAAAGAGAATTTTTTTCTCGTTTCATTGATGTATAAGTTGTTAGGTTTATCTTTGAAAATAACTTAGTTATTACGGTATTATTGTATCTATTTAGTTTAATCAAAGGAGCAATTGAAAAACTAACTTTACCAGATTAAACACACACAAAAATTGAATAATTTAATATTTTTGTACATTAAATAATAATTTACGATTTTTCAGAGACTATTTCTATTAAATCCAAATTATATCATATGTTCAAAGTGTAGGCCACTCTCCATCAGGCAATACAAATACAAGCATATTACTTTATGTTTGATGTAATGTTCTTAAAACAGCCAATCTGAAATAGACAGCTGAATACAGCTGATGAATTAAAATTAGCTATTTTAAGTACAGTTCGTCAAACAAAAAGTAATATGTTTAGGAAAACATTATTATCTACAGAGCGCAGATCTCAAATTTGTATTGTTCATGGAGAGAGGGCTACACTTTGAACGCATGGTGTAATATAGATTCAATAGTAATATAAGTGAAAAATCATTAATAATTATAAAATTTAAAAAAATCTAATTTAAGTTTTTTGTGTTTAATTAAGTACCTACAGTTAGCTTATTTAGGGGATGTTTTGTTTTGTTTTCAATGGCCACTTTAATTAAACTTGATAAATACAATAATATTGTAATAATTAGGTTATTTTTAAAGATAAAACTAACAACTCATACATCAATGAAACGAGAAAAAAACACAGCCAACTACAATCCGTATTTAAAATAAGAAAGTTGATGTTAAAATAACAAAAACAAATAAAGATATGAAAAATTTATTAACAAGTGTCAAATTTACTCAAAAAAGTGTCCTGATAATGTCGAAAAATATTTTGAGTTTGATTTCAAATAAGAAAGATATCAACAAAAGTCGAAGACGTATTTTTTTGTTTTTTATGAATAGCGCAAAAACTGTCAACTTTGTTGAAGATTTTGTTTTTCATAGAATAGTTGCACTTAAATCATAGATCATTCGGACTCATTTAACCATCTCTGTATCTCTTACCGTTTACAAGATCTCCATGCTGTTCACGATAACTGCGACACCCTGTATTGCGTCTTAATGTTTTCAAAAACATTTCATTATTTTATGTAGCATTCAGTTATTTTATACAGCATTTAAATGTATTATAGTGGGTTTTTATTTACTAAAGAGCGTGTTATTAACCCAAGTAGCTCTTGAATTTTGCAGTTCCATACAGCAATTGGATTTTATTATAGAGCAAATAATTTTTTTTTTTTTAATCAAAGTAAAACATATATTCACAACTGTAATGCACAAGTAGGCTGACAGGGATTTTTAACCCACTTTCTTTCATTTTCTAAAGAAAACGTTATTCACATTTTAGCCTTAACCTACTTTCATTATTCAACATCTTACCGTTTTATACAAATACACACTATTCCGTGTTTCTTGTAAAGAATTCTTATGCTGCACGAAGTAATTAAAAGTAGCACTGCTAGGTTTTCTTTTGAAAATAACAACAATGAATTTCAACATTGCGAACTATATTCCCTAAGCTAAAAGATTGGATCATTATTGCTAGATGAAACTCGCAAACTCGCATGTAGAACATTGCAAGATTGTTTATCGACTACTTTAAAACAGCTAAACAATTTTTATATACTACATAAATAGCAAAAATTCCTGCAAATAACATAACAATTAAAAAAAATTAATTATGTGCATTAAAAAGCATCATAAATTGTTGAACGTCCGTTGTTTTAAGGTTTAGAAATTAAAAACTCTGGATTTACAGGACGGTTTTATTGATTTTGGTTAAAAATCCGACGTTTCGCACAAAAGCATCGTTTAACTTAAATGTTTGTAGGACAGTTTAACAATAAGTTTAATCTAATTCTGTCAAATTTTAGTCGAAAAAAAAACAACTGTCAGTAAATCTGTTCTGATGGACAGACGAATACTAAATCGGACAAATATAGAGGGTTTGTACCAGCAGACGATCTTGTAATAATTTTTGAGCTGTGGTTTATACACATGCGTCAACTATGAGCTATACAGTGTGGCTGATTTTTCATTGTCCAGCTTATATCTGCTGAAATATTAAAGTTACCAAAAAAAGTTAAATGAGAAATTTATTAAACAAAAGCTGGTCTACAAAATTGTGCTAAAAATTTTATTCCATAGCCAACCAGTTTTTCGGAAAAATATCCAACTTTTGTTTTTTAAATAGAACACCCTGTATATTTTTACAGAATCACATTCTAAATCAATTTCTCTTTACAATGATATATCATAAGTACCATTTTGCTTTTAAATTATGCACAATATTTCAAAAAAGGAATTATTAAAGTCGGCTGTGATATTGTTTTGTTTATTGCAAATATCTGTCAAATTTGTTTACATTAGCAAACACTTGTCAAATCAGACAGAAATAAGTGTAATTATAATTAAGAAAAATGTACTATACAAATAATGAAAAAGTTGATATGCTGTGCTGTTTCACAAGCCGACTATAATAATTCTCTTTTTTTGAAATATTGAGCAAAATTTAAAATCAAAATGGTACTTATGATAATATCATTGTGAAGAGAAATTGATTTAGAATGTGATTCTGTAAAAATATACAGGGTGTTCTATTTAAAAAACAAAAGTTGGATATTTTTCCGAAAAACTGGTAGGCTATGGAACAAAATTTTTAGCACCATTTTGTAGACCAGCTTTTGTTTAACAAGTTTCTTATTTAACTTTTTTTGGTAACATTAATATTTCAGCAGATATAAGCTGGACAATGAAAAACCAGCCACACTGTATAACAAATAATGTATGTCGCTGCTGAAACGCTTTAACGACATGCCTAACTGTAACTGATATTTGTGTCTATGGGTTCATAGAAATTTGCACATCGCTAGTGTAATGTAAACATCAACCAGTACCAACATATGTAGCATTGAAGGGGGGGGGGGGCGATGCATGGCTAGCAAAGGGTACGTTAGTTGTGAACGCATGCGTGTAAAAATCGCAGCGCTAGTTCCTGCCTTCGTTCATGTACTGCTTTTACAGTCCACAAACATGTCATGACTTGATCCGATAATTGCTGAAACAGTCGACTATGTCCGATGAACTATCAGAGACTGTGCTGCAACGCGGTATTGATACTACGCAATACTAATATAGTTCATCGAATCGTACATACCTGTGTTTGTCATATAGGCAATTTTGCTTGTCCCGTGATTCCGGGAAGAAATCGGTCTTTGTCCCGGGATTTCTCGAGATCCCGAGATGTAATAAATTATGTGAATATTTGTAAATAAATAACCCAAGAAAGAAAGGGAACGCTTTATTACTTAAAACAACTCCGAGTCATACATGTAATACATTCTGTTCCATGATTATTACAAATAATAAAATAATATTGTGGAGAGTAACTTATATTTGAGAAATATAACGTTTTTGCAATTTCATTTTAATAAACACAATAACATAATTTTTAAGGGTACACAAAAATAGAATTAAAAAAGTATTTTTAAGATATTAACTTTGTCATGAAGACCGGGCTTCTTTACACGATATACAGGGTGTCCCAAATTCGAGTAAATGTATGGGGATCTCGCTTATCTTAAGAGCTACGAGGTCGGTTAAATTAGGGCAAAGTTGAGAAATTAGATGCTCAACAAATATCTGCAAAGAAAATTTTCATAGCTGTCTTAGTTCAAAAGTTATTCAAGAAAAACTGAAAAAAATGATTTTCGTTTTATTGTCCTATTTCCTACATTTTTTAAGATATCGACAATCTGGAAGCACTTCTCCATGGCAACTTCTCACCCTTTATATTTTGAGATAACATAGAATTTCCAACAACGTTTCGTCTCTTTAAAACCATCATCAACTTCATTTTTTTAAATACGTCGAAAAATTTTTAATCTCATAGTTGGATAGCATTTTATATTCTGATTACAATGATATATGACACTTTTTATCTAAAATAATATTTTACCACAAAAATTTGAGAAAAACTCATTTTGTCCAATTTTTGAATCAAATAATCTTGTATAAAAAAAAAGCAAAATAAAAAACAAAACAATTTTTTTGTTTTTTTGTTGTTCTGGTAAAACTGTCACTTTGACATTTATGTGATCGTGATTATTTGTATAATTTGCTACCATTTTTTTTTTAATTAAATATGACAATCAATACTTTTAAAGGAATTCGAGAAATATCATAATAAACACAAAATTTTGTTTTCTCATGGCATGCTTTTTAATTTTCAACAGTTTATTCAATACTTCATTAAAATCAATTACAATTCATATTTGTAACACCTTTTATTTTCCATAATGGTCGAAAATTATTTTAACAATACTTCGCAGTACACGAAGGGATAGCGAATAAATAAATAAATTAAAAATGTACTACCAGAACATAGTGAAAATAAGTGAGAACAAAAGCACAAATATCAAAGAATTTCTAGCTGGTTGCAAATTATACAACTAATTACGATCATATTAATGTCAAAGTGACAGTTTGAACAAAACAACAACAAAAGAATTGTTTTTTTTTGTTTGTACAAGATTCTTTGATTCAAAAATTGGACAAAATGAGTTTTTCTCAAATTTTTGTGTTAAAATATCATTTTAGATAAAAAGTGTCAGATATCATTGTAATCAGAAGACAAAATGCTAACCGACTATAAGATTAAAAATTTTTCGCCGTATTTAAAAAAAAGAAG
Organism: Elmis aenea; assembly: GCA_947652605.1. Lineage (NCBI taxonomy): Eukaryota > Metazoa > Arthropoda > Insecta > Coleoptera > Elmidae > Elmis > Elmis aenea. Next base: position 44,458,863 of record OX393576.1, read on the forward strand.
TTGATGGTTTTGAAGAGACAAAACGTTGTTGGAAATTCTTTGTTATCTCAAAATATAAAGCGTAAGAAGCTGCCATGGAGAAGTGCTTCCAGATTGTCGATATCTTAATAAATGTAGGATGAACAGTTCAATTAGAATTAACTTAAATTGGAATATTCCGTTTCCAGTTTTAAATCTCATGGCAGAAGTTGAAGAAGAGAAAAGAAATGAAAGAAATTGTTATTAATAATTCTAAAAAATGAAAATCACTATCCTTAAAACATCAGGTTAGTTCAATTTTGCTGGTCGACATCTTTTTTTCCCTTTCTTGACCTAAACTCTCTTCAGTCATGAATCAGAAACTGGCTGATCCTGGCTATCCTTTTTCGATATGCAAGCTTTACACAAACCACCAATTTCAATACATTTCATCTTGATATCAATCTCTGGATAGTAAATCTTCCTGTCTCTGGACACCATAGTGGATCTCGAAACCACTACCTTCTCCCTCAACGAAAATCTGTTGAAAATACCGAAACGTGTCATACAAAGAGCTTCACTTCTTTCTATCATCCGGGCCAGATTCGTAGGATGTCACCCTAAAACCCTCTTACACACATACGTCACCTTCATCAGACCAGTCTTCAAACATAGAGCTCTTCTTTTTTTAACCTAGCCCAAAACATATCTCAAACATAATCCTCCCATTTAAAAGGGCCGTCCAAGAAAAATGCCTCAGACTCGATATGTTCCACCCATCAAACAAGATACACCAACTCGCCAACATTCCTCCAAGCAATGAAAGACTCTTTTCCAGTCTAGACCAGTGGTCTCCAATTTTTTTTTGGTCGCGCACCCTTACTTTAATTTCGCAGGATTAGAGCTCAACCTAAAATAAAAAATCACTTAAGTTTTATTACAAAATTGGCTAAATTATGCGGTGAAATTAGAAACATTAATTTATTAAGAATTACTTATACCGCGCACCCCAGAAATTATCTCGACCACCCCCGGGGGTGCGCGTACCCCACTTTGGAGACCACTGGTCTACTACACCACTCGACTCATCAACAACAACGTCCCGATATTATGCCATTACTTTACCTCCCTCCCCCTCCCAACATGCGCAAACCGAGCTAATTCTTAAACACATTTCTACCATTCTTCTGACCAAAACTTTCAATCTCCCCCAAAGATATCGACTAACAATCGATAATACCCCCGAGGTATACCTCTAAGCCAGCGGTGGGCAAACTTTTTTTTAAAAAGGGCCAGTTTGCGTAAATAAAAAACAACCCAATATACAGGGTGAGTCACGATGGACGCCACGGAGTTTTATGGCCAAACGGTGTTTACTTTCAATTTTCTGTCGCTGTTAGATTATGTAAGTCAATAAGGGCCACATTTTAAAAATATTTTCAAACATACAGGGTGCTCCAAAAAAGAGTGGCATATCAAAGTTATACTTTTTCTTATAGAACAACCTGTATGTTTTTACATTTTTGGATTCCTCTTTAAATTTACTTCAAAAAATGTATATGGGTCTAAAGTCAACCGTTTTCGTGACAATTGCATTTTCATGAAAATACAGTACAGGGTGGACAAATTTCGATGTTTTAATAGGGAATCTCAGTAACTATAAGAGGTATCAAAAAACGGACCGCGCATCATCGATCTCTTTTTTCGAGAAAAAGTTAATGGTGAAAACTGAAATTGGTTATCGTCTTTTGTTTTCGAGTTATCGCCGATAACTCGATTTTTCGACTTTTCGTTTTATGACTATATTTCGCTTGTTTACGAAAATAAACAAAAATAATTTTGACCTTCTACAGGCACTTTTTTGATAAGAATGCAGTGGCGTAGTCAATTTTTCAAAAAAAAAGTCCGAAATTCAAGTTGTGAGATAAAGTTAAATTTTTTTAAATGAAACCCATAGGTGACTATGACTTATTTAAATTCCTTATTTTTTTGTCATTCCAAATATATGAAGATTGATGTATTTATTTTCAATAATACGCAAGTTACGAAGGTTTTTTTTTTTTTTTTTAAACAATATTATAGTAGGCTATGAAAACAAAAACAAAACAAGGTGTAAAACCTTTTTAACTAATTTGGTACAAGTTACGAAGGTTTTGTAATTTGTTGTGATAAACATTAAAAATATTATATAAAAATAAGGAAACAACGATAAAGTCGGGATCTGCACTAATGTAGTTTATTGTAGTTTATCTTAGGTTCAAATATTTGCAATGTTTATCACAACAACAAATTATAAAACCTTCGTAACTTGTACCAAATGAGTTTTAAAAGGTTTTACACCTAGTTTTGTTTTTGTTTTCACAGCCTACTATAAATTTGGTCCTTATGTTTTCGAAAGAGAATTAAATTTTCTATAAGACGGTGTAAAACAATATACCTAGGGTATTGTATTAAAAAAAATTAGTTATCGATGTTTAAAGTTTCACAAGTTTGACCAAAAGTAAAAAACGCCCTGTGTAATATTTTTAAATTACACGTGGTGCAAAGTGTTACATAATCTATTGTCAATCTTATCTCCAAGCGAATATCTTCAGACTTCTCAAAGTTTTTAAATGTTGAAAAATTTTTAAAGTACTGTATTTTCATAAAAATGCAATTTTCACGAAAACGGTTGACTTTAGACCCATATAACCTTATACATTTTTTGAAGTAAATTTAAAGAGGAATCCAAAAATGTAAAAATAAACAGGGTGTTCTATAAGAAAAAGTATAACTTTGATATGCCACTCTTTTTTGGAGCACCCTGTATGTTTGAAAATATTTTTAAAATGTGGCCCTTACTGACTTACATAATCTAATAGCAACAGAAGTTTGAAAATATATACCGTTTGGCCATAAAACTCCGTGGCGTCCGTCGTGACTTACCCTGTATAATAACAATTAATTAATTTTGTGTATGTTGGATCGAAAAAAACTAAGGTATACAAAAAGTTATACTATACATATTTTACTAATATAGTAATTCATAGGGGGCAGCATGTAACACAATCAAGGGCCTCATGCGGCCCGCGGGCCGCGGTTTGCCCCACCGCTGCTCTAAACGCTTCTGTGCCTTCTTCTCAATCTTCGATCACCAGTCCTCACTAACACACTTCACTCGACTAACTAATAAACTTTGCCGAAGCTTTGACACTGCGCCGCCTTTTATTTCAGAACACCTCTAACAACTACAACTTATTGCCAAAAAAAAAAGACAAGTCCCTATAAAAGCCATTTACCCGATTTTGGATTTATTGGCATTTAGTTGTCACATCAAATTACACAATTCTTTGGAGTTCTTAGTGGGGTAAAGAGATGATTAATAAGACATGTTTCGGATTATCGAAACAAATGAATAGAACATATAGGTCATCGGCCGGTTATTTAATATTTTCAAAAATTATTTTATGACTTGTGTTAAAATGTGTAATTAACTCAGTGTGAAATTTATTCCGTTTGTAATGTTGGCCTGTGTAATTTCTTTCATGTGTAACTTTTGTTTTGTAATTGTATCACGTGTAATTTCTTCTTGTGTAGTTAAAACATATAACTGACTTTGACGAGTATAGGGACTGACGAATATAGAGCTTCGACTGTGTTGTCAAAAGATAGCACGTATGTTTGATGTTTTTAGGAACTTCAATTTATGAAGTTACTATTTTTATAAACATTTCCTAGGTAAAATAATGTTTTTGTTGACCGCAATCGGAACTATACCACTTTCAAAAATAATGATCAATAACATAAATTATACCAACATTAATGTTTACCTGTCAATTGAAAGACTGTAATAAAATGTTTATGCTACTTGCAAAAAAAAAAACTTACCGTCTGATTAAATTATGCTATTGGAGTAGAGAATTAAAGTTATTTTTAAATAAATCAAAATTCCAATATATTTTACTATATTTATGTATATAAAAACGTTGAAATAAAATATATTACCATTTAAAATTCAGTTTTAAGTAATAGTGGACAAGATTAAGTTTAAAATGCAAACGGTAATAAATTTACATTAATCATAAAAATCTTTACATCTAGCAACATATGAAAACCCAATAACAAATCGTTGCAACTATATAATGAAGACATTTTAAAATGAATAATTAATTAGTTCTATGAATACATTAGGATACTATAAAATACTTAAAACCATATAGCAGAAGATGCTATTTGCATATTTGTAATAACCATGTTCTAGATGAAGTTAGTATTCGTTGGCCTGACATTTACAAAAACGTTTTTTGTATGAGCCCCGCCGTAAAAACTCGTTAATTTAATGGTACGCCAATAAAGATGCTCTGAGAATGATTCGGCTTTGACTTGACAATCACGTTCTAGCATTTCATTTGGACACATTATTAGATAACATGACGTGTATTTAACGAACTTCGGCATCTTACAAAGAAATTTTAAATAAAGACAGGAGAGAATCGATTTTATAACGTCGATAAATTCTTTATTATATTTTCACTATTATTAATATACAAAACACTATGGTATAATATATGCAATTGGAATCAGTTTTGAAAACTACAATTCATTTTATATTTAAATTTAAAAATGCCATAATTTTTTGTTAAAAGTTGATTAACAACGACAACCAGAGTACATACAGTGACGCGGAAAAGTAGGAAAACAGACAAAAATCTAGAATATTATTGAGATGTAACAATAAAATTTGGTATCTAACCGTTATCGTATGTTTCGGATTCGATGAAAATATTGAGGTTGCAATATAGCTTCCGGTTCAATCGGACGCGGACTAAATCTTTAACACTTAAAAAAAAACTGTATTTTTTATTCGTTTTGATTTCTCTTTAAATTTACTAAAAAAAAAAGCATTAAGTTATGAGTCCAAAGTCGACCGTTTTCGTAAAATTTACATTTTTATGAAACTTTTGAATTTATATTGCGCCCTTTTTGACAAAAACATTGCCGACCCCTCAAGAGGATTTTGTGCATATTTCGTGCTTTAAGAATTAAGTTGATAATTACTTTGGTTTAGGAGATATTTTCAAAATCGTATTTTGGCGTCAACTTTACGATAGCTCAGGGTCGGTTTTACCATTAGGCGAGTCTAGGCAATTACCTACGGCGCCAGGTTATGGGGGAGCGAAATTTTCCCATTACCACTCCGTTACTCGCGCTCACTTTTGTTACGTTAGTGCTCGCGTGGGATACTATGGTATCCCACTCGCAATAATAGATTTTAACGACATTTAAAAAATTATTTTTGGTTGTTTGATATATTTAACATGAACATTACAATTATGACAGAGATGCATTACCAAAAAAAGTAGCGTTAATGTTTATTACAATTTTCTAAATAGGTAGTCGCATTTTTCGCCCCACTCCTGGTTTCTGGCAATTCAGCGATTATATAATGTGCAGCTGTTCTTTTATTTTTTGAAAACATTCTTTCTCCAGTGAGTAAAGTTATTTTTGTAAGTAAAAACAAAAATAACATGAAAAATACCTTACGAACAAAACTCGAGCTATAAAAATAAAAATCACGTTAGTAGTGAGGTATCCCAAGCGTAATTTTTTTAAGTTGTCAGCTTTTATAGCACTGGTCACTGATAAGCAATAAGGCTAACTAAGTCTACAAAGTACGATGAAAAGGTACTGAAATGACGAAGCCATAATATTGTGCCATTTGACAAAAATTTGCAGAAATACATCACTGGGATACTATAGTATCCCGCGCGAGCACTGGAGTGTTAAAAGAGCAAAATTCATATGATATATGTACCTATACAAATAAATGTTTATTGTTATTAAATTTTTTAAAAAAATAAAAATTTCATAAGGTGTAATATTTTTATAAATATGCCGGTGATTCATAAATATTGCGAAAAACTTTGGGAGTCAATCCCTATCAGATTAAATATTAAGGTGTTTTTTTAATATAATGGTTACCAAAAACGTCTTTTTTGTGCGCGATCGTACTAGAAACAGCTGTTTGACGGACGCGTTAGCAGCCATAAAGTACTGCATTACCGGCGTTATCCTTAGCAACGGCCTAAAAAGTAACTTTTTCGGCCGCTACAGCGTAAATTTGCATTAAAGCTAACAGCATACGCCGTCATCTGTCAGTGACAGAATGTCACGTAGTTTCTAACCTATAATTTTGAAAATTACTAAAAATTTAAATTGTTTTTAATTCGATCGCACAAAAAATGTAATATGCACCTCGGCCAGAACGTACTTTTTGGCCTTGATACATAAATAACTATTTTCGGAGTTACACTCCCTAAAGGGAACGGTAAAAGTTAGTTTTCAATTTATTTCTCAAATTTGGAGAAATGTAGGAGAATGACATTTGGTAAATGTTTTTTGTTTAGTAAAAAGTTTTCTATAGTAATATTTTTAATTATCTCCTACGTTCATAAAGGGCTGAAAATGTAACCCCTATTATCAGAAAGAACGTTTTGGAGGGCTAACATTTTTTTTAACCTTGATTTATTTAGATTTTCCCGCAAAACCTAGTTTTTGAGTAAAAATTAAAATAAGTGAATATGCACCACCAAATAAACATGAAAACACCTGTCTCTTTTGTATCTAAGAACCGTGGTGACCACCAAAACTAATCATTTTATTTTATAATATTTGATGGTGCATGTTCACTTATTTTATTTTTTACACAAAACTGTAGGTTTTGCGGGAAAAATTAAGGAATTAAGAAGGTCTCTAAATTAATCTACCTTTAAAATAAATATTTTATTTGCAATATTTCTACCCTCTAAAAAAAAACCAGAGGTCGCACTTTACAGCCCCTTGTGAACGTGGGAGATAATTAAAAAGATTACCGTGGAAAACCTTTTAATAAGTAAAAAATATATACCAAAAGTCACTTTTCTACATTTTTGTAAATTTGAGAAATAAAATGAAAACCTACTTTTACCGTACCTCTTAGGAAAAAAAAATTATATTAAAGCCCCTCGTAATTTTTGATAAGATATTACCTCCCGAAGTTATTCGCAATATTTATGAATCGCCCTGTATGTAGACACGTACGCACATTTAGATAATATATGGGGGCACCCAAATTTTCTTTATCTAGGGGCGCCAGATACCCTAGCGCCGGCCCTTTGCTGGCTCCGCGAATTTTTCTGACCACATTTAATTTGCTAGAGGATTTAGTGCATATTTTTTGTGCTTTAAAAATTAGCTTTATAACAACTGCAGTATTTTGGGAGCTATTTCAAAAATCGTATTTGGGCGACAACTTAACGCTCACTTCGCGGCTTTGTCTGATCGTATTCAGTTTGTTACAGTATTTAGTGCTTATTTAGCATTTTAAAAGATCTTTAAATCAATAACAATGTAAATATTTATTGTTAAAATGTGTCTTATTTACTTGCAAGACTTTCTTCATTACAAAATATTAAAGAGAGAGCTAAGTTCTGTTTCTTTGCGTTGATTTATTTAATTCATAATCAGTGTACTAAAAAAATGGTATATTTTATGTTTGTCACGTCATAATAAACTGATTTTACAAACATTGGATTCATTTATTCATATTCTTAATGTATTTTATTGTTGAGAATTTCAAACTCTACACATGTATTATTGTTGTTTTATATATTGTGCTTTAAAGCAAGTTATCAATTACAGAGCCTAACTGTAAAAGCTTTTATTAAGTAAGGAAAATTAAAATAAAATTTCAAAATATAAAATTATAAAGAGAGTTCTATTTAAAGTTTTCGGTTATACCGAACTCATATTACAACCTCAATATTTTCAACTAATCCGCAACCATACGAACTTTTATTGTAATATCTTCAATAGTATTTTAGATGTTTGTCTGTTTTCATATTCTTGCGTAGCACTATACGAGTATGTACATATCACGATACGTCTAAGTGCTAGTTTTAAGCAGTAGTAATTAGTTTAATCATTTCGGAGTTAATTATTTCCTCAATGGCAATGTGGCCTTTTATTAAAAGTTTCTTAAAATTAACGTAATTTCACTACTAAAAAAGCCTTGATTAAGTGCTATTGCTTAATAGTCGACATAATATTAAGTTATTGTCATTTTATCTGTTTTATACAGGGTGATTGAAATTCGAGTTTAAGCATGGGGATCTCGCTTATTAAAATAGGTAGAGTAGGTATAGGTTTAAATTCGGCAAGGTCGCTAAATTTTGTGCTCAATAATAATCTGAAGAGAAATTGGAAATATCTCAAACGGTATCTGAGAAAATTAGGAAAAACCGGGAAATACGATTTTTGAAAATCGTCTATAACTCCTTAGGAATATGAAATATTTCAAATGTGTAAAAACATTGCTTAAGCAACTTTTTAAGCCGAATCGGATTGTTGTCACACATTTTTCCTAGATCGATTCGTTTTTGTTTTATGACAACCAACTTTGTTTTTTCTTATGGGGGCAATTTTCGCTATTTACATAATCAAATAGCATTTATTTTTCTGAATCCATTGATGTATCACACATGGTATTTTACTTCTTCTGTCATTGTCAAATTCGAAAAAATACGTTTTTAACAATAACCATTATAAATCAGGTTGGCCGGTCATGGTAGTTTATGTTGTTTCCATGACGACCAATTAACAAACTAAAAGTTTTGAAAGCCTATTACTTGTCAGATTAATAAATTTGTAAAAAGGAACTTTAATACAAAAAAAAAGCGATATGCAGCGAATTTTTTATACCGTTCTTTTAAGTTTTATACTTTATCATATGCTTTAAAAAAATTTACTTTAGTTTCTGTTTAACGTAAAAAAATAGTGTTTTTTTGGATCTGTTTGTAATCAAAATGTTTTTTTACTTTCATCTGAAACCTTTCCGCCATATTATCTTCTGGGTTTGGCAAAAGCCCCATATTTTCCTAAGTTTCTGTCCAACGTACAACAATATGTGTGCGAGGGTTGTTTTCCTTCTGGATATGTTTCTGCATATCGTTGACTTGACAATATAGAATTCCTATTCAATGAATACAAAATTCGCAGCATATCGCGTTTTTCTTCGTTATTAAAGTTCATTTTTACGAATTTATTAATGAATAAGCTTTCAAAACTTTTAGTTGTTGATTGGTTGTCATGGAAACAACATAAACTACAACGATCCGCCTACCTTATTTATATTGGTTATTGTTTAAAACCTTTTTTTCAAATTTGACAATGAATAAAGAAGTAAAATACCATGTGTGATATATCAATGAATTCCGAAAAATAAATGCTATTTGATTATGTAAATAGCAAAAATTGCGGCCATAAGAAAAAATAAAGTTGGTTGTCATAAAACAAAAACGAATCGATCTAGGAAAAATTTGTGACCACCATCCGATTCGGCTTAAAATGTTGCTTGGACAATGTTTTTACACATTTGAAATATTTTATACTTCAAACGAGTTATAGACGATTTTCAAATATCGTATTATTTGGTTTTTCCTAATTTGTTTGAATACCGTTTGAGATATTTCCAATTTGTCTTTGGATTCTTAATAAAAACAACATTTAGCAACTTTTCCAAATTTAAACCTATACTCTAGCTATTATAATAAGTGAGATCCCCATGCTTAAACTCGAATTCAATCACCCTGTATACTTATTTATTATATTATACACACACATTGTTAGCAAAAAATATCGTTTCACACTATTGTACCTTTACTAAAAGTCAAGGACAATAATAATTTTGTTTCCCATCATCCCGCATTTGTTTGAATGACTGGTTTAATTTAAAAACCGAATCATCAATAAAAAAATTAATAATGAACTGACAGTTCACGTTTATGTCATCATAAATGTAACAAAGAGGATCGACTTGATAATGAAGATTCGAAATTTTTTGTTTCCATTCTCATTATTCTTTAAACCCAATCGAACAATAATGAGCGCTAGGATTCCAATAAGACGTCCCACAAACAACAAATGAAGAATGTATTTAAAAAAAAACAATTACTACTTCAAAAAGGTAAATGATAAGCAAATCAAATGTGTTACAAAGTGTAACACTGTTGTTTTGTTGAGTGCTTTCTAAGTAGATTTAAAAATAAAAGTACCTACTATTTAAATGTTTTTATAAGCGTCTGATGAATTTTTGGATTGTTACAGCAACGCCGATTTACCACACATCCTCTAAAAGTACATTCGATAATCTGTGTATGGTGTATAGGCTTACAAACAAATTTAATGTTTGTACAAACTAACAACACGTTTTTCTGAGCCGATTCTACTTTGAACCTAAACAGTTTCAAAGCTAGCAAACAAACAGACATCACTTGAAGAACGGCTTCTTGTGAACGCAATTCAAATGTTAAGCGGACGTTATCTGTATTTTTTAATAGTAAGAACAATGCAGAAACAGTAGGTTTATTAACTTAACTGATAAAAATTCTCGCTTTGAATCCCAAAGTTTACTACCACTATTGCTTTTAGAATTAAATAAATAAATAATGAAGTGGAAAAAAAGTCGCATACAATATGGTACAATTAAATTCTTAAATCGGATAGACAATAAAAAGGGTTAGTCAGCTATTTAAAAAAAATAAATACAAGGATGATTATAATTATATTGATAATTATATAGTAATTTTCTTATCTTGCCAGTCATGTAACCATTTTAATACATTTTATTGTTTGTTTGAGGAAACTGACATCATTTATAAGGTATTAGTAGGCATATTTTGTGCATAAATAGCCGCGTACTCACTTTGCGAGGCTGCCTCGCGAGGCGGCCTCGCGAGGCAGCCTCGCGAGCCGTGACTGGAATGTGGGTGCGAGGTTGGCGCGCGAGCCGAGTCAGCCCAAGATACAAAATACATCGAGCCAAAATTAGTACGGTCGAGGCAATGGCAGAAAACGTTCGTACGGCAGCAGCAAGTTTTATTTTTATTTATCATTTATTAGAGGAAAAACCACGAAAACGGAAACGTTGGTGGGTTAAAGAATTATGTATATCGCAAACGGTTTGAAAGTGGAAATTCTTTAATTAGAGACATATCTTTTAATAATGAACCCTTAATTGTCACACCAAAATAGGAATATTTGCAGAAACGAGTAAAAAAGTAATACTTTATAGACATCATAAATAAGAGGACAGAAGGTCTTATTAAGTGAGTGTCATTTGAAATCAAATAAAATATGTACAATATTATTTAAGTTATCGTATTATAAAAAGTTGACAATTTCATTCGTAAAAAATGCAACGTTAACACGAGTGCTCGATGTAACCGTTTTTAGCACGTCCTGACTAGTCGAGGCATGTATGTCGAGGCGCCTTTGAGCATAACAGAAAAACCGACAATCGGTGGCTCGGGTCGAGCCTGCCTCGCGCGAGGCGGTGAGCGCGCTCCGCTTACCGCGAGGCACGTCCACACGCTGCGAGGCTTGGCTCGCGAGGCTGCCTCGCGAGGCAGCCTCGCAAAGTGAGTACGCGGCTAAAGAAAGTTTGTTACAAACATTATTTTAAGCTAAATTAAGTTTAATATGATTAACTTTTAAATACAAAAAGCCCGTCCTATAACTCTCACTTAATTATAGCCTACTGCTGCTTGACTTTTTTTTAATATAAACAAACATATAAGGTTGTATTTTAAATAAATATCGCAATTTCAAAAATATTTGGCTCCATTTAATCATGAAGGATGTTTCTTTTTGTTGTATGTTTATTAAATAATAATAAAAGTGTGTTTAACCTAGTAATGATTTTTTAGACACTTTGTATAGTCAACTAACTGATAACTAAACCAAACGAAATCATGTATCGTATATGCAGGGGTGACCAAGCTCCTTGATAGTCCGAGCCATTTTTCAAAATTTGAAATTTTTCGCGAGCCGCAATTAAATACGTATTTAAAAGGTATGCAAAAAAGGTATTAAAATTTTTTTTTTTACAGAAATTATATTTATTGAAAACATAAATAAAAGTACAAAATATGTGCATTGAATTTATATATTAAAAATTAAACACATTTATTTTACTTCTCTTGATAATTATTTTTTTAAATTTGGTGAATAATTGGTGACAGCACTTCTCAGTAATTCTTTGAGATGCTGGTTAGTTAATACTGATCGGTCAAAATCGGTCTGGAGTCGGTCGATTACGGACGATTACGCCACTGTTTATGTTCGTTCGCGCAGTTTTAGATGAGTCTTATCATTCTTAACTTGGACGGAAATGAAATTTGTTACAACGTTGCACTTAAGTCTTTCATTTTTGTTGTCAGTAATTTAAAAGACATTTTGAAACACATACGGAACGATAATAATTTTTTAAAATATAATAGCACAAAAATGAAAAGGGAACTCGGGTACATTTATCGAGAGCCACAAATAATCCTTCAAAGAGCCGCATGTGGCTCGCGAGCCGCAGGTTGGCCACCCCTGGATATGTTATATAATTAACTGTAATTTTAATTAGGATGTGAATATAAAATTTTTGGCGAAAGAGTATAAGTAATGTTAAAAAATTAAATTTTATTACATTATACAGGGTGGTCCACTTTTTTGTAGCAGGACTTTAACAGTCGATACAAAAACTTATTTTAAAGCGAATATTCCATATCAACATGGGTCCAAAAAACGCTTCATTTTTAAGATACAGGGTGTTGAAATTTCCAAAAATATATCGATTATTTTTAACCATTTCCCAACCAGTAGATATATTTAAACCAAATTTGGTATACAGGGTGACCCAAATTCGAGTAAATGCATGATGATCTCGCTTATCTTACGAGCTACGAGGTCGGATAACTTAAGGCAAAGTTGCGAAATTAGATGCTCATCACATATCTACAAATAAAATGTTCATAGCTGTCTTAGTTCAAAAGTATTCAAGAAAAACTGAAAAAATTTTTTTTTTTTTGCCGTTTCGTACAATTTTTAAGATATCGACAATCTGGAAGCTTTTCTTTATGGCAACTTCTTACGCATTATATTTTGAGATAACATAAAATTTCCAACAACGTTTCGTCTATTCAGAAACATCAACTTAATTTTTTTTAAATACGGCGAAAAAATTGTAATCTCATAGTCCGATAGCATTTTGTCTTGTGATTTCAATTATGCATCACACTTAATATCTAAAATGATATTATACCACAAAAATTTGAGAAAAACTCATTTTGTATTAAAATTTAAAATTATACTTAGTTAAGTTTTCGTAAGATTTCTATTAATCATCTACAGGGATGAGGAGTGGGAGTCGGAATCGGGAGTCGAAGAGTCGGGGCTTTTTTAAGGAGTCGGGAGTCGGAAGAACTACTGACTCCCGACTCTTTTTTGATTTAGTTTTTTTCGAAGATCAGAACAGAAAAATTTTAAACAAAACAATATAATGATTTTAATCGATTTTTTTTAAACGGGAACGAATAAAGTGACACAAACTAGTTTTGAATGTAACATCCAATTTTTATTTGCAAAAAATACTTGACTGGATAAGGTTTATAGATAGCGCAAGAATACAAAACGCAAGATTCTTGTGATGCACGTTAGGGTTAATTTTACTCCGTGTTGACATTTGAAAGTTTTCAAAAGCCGATAGTGCATTTATTTTGAATTTTTTAAGGTCAAGGTATGTAGAAATATGGTTCTAATGTTAAAATTTTTCAAATCAGAAATTTTATTTTGTTTCATTAACCCTAGTAAACAAGAAATTGATAGCTAAAAATTCGATGTATAATGAGGGGAGTTTTGCAGATTGCAGATAAGTTTTGTAAATTGGAGTTTAACTTGTCCATAATATTTTAATAATGCGTTCGTTTTATAGGATTAGCGAAATTCTTCCGTACATTTAGCACAATATTTTCAAAAATTTTGCGTATAAAACGCTAGTACAAAAAATATATCATTTTTGATATCAAAAATAAACTATATCTGTTGAGTTTCTGTCAAATTTAAGTGTGAAATGGAGGGAAATTGAAGGTGTTTTATTTTATTTATTGCGTACCTACCTATTTATGTTTAATATTATTCTTTCAGATTTTTAACAAATGTTTCATAACAAAATGGTGAAAAGTTATGGCCCGCATCATCACAAATTTCCATTTTACCAGAAATCAAAAAAATTTTGCTTTTTTCCAAAAACTTATTTTGGTCCAAAAGTTATTTAAGTTATAAAAATGAACTAAAACATTGATGGTGTACTCAAAATGGCTTCCTCTTTCAAAAATATAAAAATACACACCGTTTTATTTTTAAAATAACAAAGTTGGGGTCATTCCCGGCGAAACCTGAAGTGAAAAAATTGTGTAGGTACATGTGTTCAAATATTTTTTTTTTTTGAATATACAGGGTGTCCCAAATTCGAGTAAATGCATGGAGATCTCGCTTATCTTAAGAGCTACGAGCTCGATTAAATTAGGGCAAAGTTGTTAAATTAGATGCTCAACAAATATCTGCAAAGAAAATTTCCTTAGCTGTATTAGTTCAAAAGTTATTCAAGAAAAACTGAAAAAATTGATTTTCGTTTTTTGGTCCTATTTCCTACATTTTTTAAGATATCGACAATCTGGAAGCACCTCCATGGCAACTTCTTACGCTTTATATTTTGAGATAATATAGTATTTCCAACAACGTTTCGTCTCTTCAGAACCATCATCAACTTCATTTTTTTAAATACCGCGAAAAATTTTTAATCTTATAGTCGGATAGCATTTTGTCTTATGATTACAATGATTACAATATATGACACTTAATATCTAAAATGATATTTTACCACAAAATTTGGAGAAAAACTCATTTTGTTCAATTTTTGAGTCAAAGAATCGTATACAAACAAAAACAAAACAAATGTTTTGTTGTTGTTTTGTTAAAACTGTCATTTTGACATTAATATGATCTTGATTAATTGTATAATTTGCAACCAGCTAGAAATTCTTTGATATTTGTGATTTTGTTCGCAATTTTTATTTTCACTATATTCTGGTAGTACATTTTTAATTTATTTATTTATTTATTTGCTATCCCTTCTGGTATTGAGGAGTTTTGTTAAAATAATTTTCGTCAATTATTTAAAATAAAAGGTGTTACATAAGATGATATTGTAATTATTGATTTTATTGAAGTATTGAATAAACTGTTGAAAATTAAAAAGCATGCCATGAGAAAACAAAATTTTGTGTATATTATTACTTTTCTCGAATTCCTTAAAAAGTGTTGATTGTCATATTTAATAAAGAAAAGCACAAATTCAAAGAATTTTTAACAGGTTGCAAATTATACAATTAACCACGATCATATTAATGTCAAAGTGACAGTTTTAACAGAACAACAAAAAAACAAAAAAATTGTTTTGTTTTTTATTTTGCTTTTTATTTGTACAAGATTATTTGATTCAAAAATTGGACAAAATGAGTTTTTCTCAATTGTTTGTGGTAAAATATCATTTTAGATATAAAGTGTCATATATCATTGAAATCAGAAGACAAAATGCTATCCGACTATAAGATTAAAATTTTTTCGCCGTATTTAAAAAAATGAAGTTGATGATGTTTTTGAAGAGACGAAACGTTGTTGGAAATTATATGTTATCTTGAAATATAAAGCGTAAGAAGTTGCCATGAAGAAGTGCTTCCAGATTGTCGATATCTTAAAAAATTTAGGAAATAGGGCAAAAAACCGAAAATCAATTTTTTCAGTTTTTCTTGAATAACTTTTGAACCAAGACAGCTATGAAATTTTCTTTGCAGATATTTGATGAGCATCTAATTTCGCAACTGCCCTAATTTAACTGACCTCGTAGCTCTTAAGATAAGCGAGATCCCTATGAATTTACTCGAATCTGGGACACCCTGTATATATGAGCCTTAAATTTAATTTATTCAAAATCAAAACTAAAGAAAAAAATGGGTGGACCAGAATTCGTTTATGTAAAATAAATTATCATTAACTTAAACATTACAGAATATTTGCTCATGTCATTATTCAAGTTTGCACAAAATTGTGCAATATTAAATACAAATTTGAGGTATTTTTCCTACCAAGTTAAAAACTAACACAAGAACAAGAGGCATTTTATCAAACTACTTTTACTAATGATGTACATCAGTTTAACCTTATTAGAAGATAAATTGTTACGTAGCGTATAAATTCTGGTGAGTATAGTAACAACACTCAAAAATATCAATTTTTGTTTTTTAGTCACGTGTTAAAAAAACCGCCTCCAATTTTATAAATTACTTGATTTATTTTTTTAAATCGTATTGTATTGTAACCCTTAACATATAAGTGTTTGCATACTTTTAAAATAAATCATCTATTTAATTTCAACCGGTCTTAAATACGACGAAACATGATGCTTAATAAAATATTGAAACAACAGATTCTAAAGAGCACGCACTGATCCGTTTTAGTAATGCCAAATGTTAAATTTGACATTAAAACAAAGTACCTGCTTTGTGTAACACTCCTTTCTTAAACGGCTTAGATTAATTATGTAGACTATTTGATCATCAATTACAGATATTCATTCATTTGGGCGATAATTAAATTGCCCGAGATCAATGTAAAGGATGTTGCAATGGCCATTAAAACGCGAGGTAATAATTTACACTGGAATTTAACTTAAATTGGCTTGTTAAGTAATATAAATAACCATGTAAATCTTTTGTGTTAAACTGTACAAATTATAGCTGGTAAATAATTAAAATTATTGATCAGACTGTTGATGTAAATAATGCAAATTTATGCAAAGAATAATTTGCTTCCGACAGTTTAATAATGTAACATTATTAAATTTATGACAACGATAGTGATCTAGATAAGTTTTATTTACAAATTGCAGATGTGCCATCGTTTCTGACCTTTTCTCGATCTGTAAGGAACTCTTCAAAATTTTACCTTGATCTCCTTGAAACCGGGTCTTGCGAAATGATCTCGAAACTAAAATAAAATGTATCATCCCGTCGGCAACTCATCATTGAACAAGTGGTATATAAAGCATCTCCAAAATTACAATTAATATCATTCGATCTACATCTTCCATACCAACAACATGAGACTGGTGAGAATCTACCGTTTGTTAACCGTTAATAATTATTGATCGCGTTAACTGGTGTGTGTTTACTTTGCAGTTAATTGTTACCTGTATAGTGACGGTAGCCGCGGCTGGTCGGCTAGACAATACGTATTTACCGCCTTCTGGTGCACGCACTGCCGGAGGCAGCGGCAGTTTCCTAGCTGCGCCTTTCCAGCAATCTGGCGCCCGATTCGGTTCCTCATTTAGTTCATCGTTCGGTTCAAAAGCTGGAGGATCTGCTTTTCCAGCTCCAATTCCCGCTGCACATGCACCAATACCCGTTGCACCATCTCCAGTTTACGGAGGTCCCGGTGCCGGATTTAGGAACGCCGGTGCCCATATTGGAATACGTCGATACGATAACGATAATGCCGGAGATGGCTCATACAATTACGCGTAAGCACTTCCTTGAACTACCGTTATTTGAAGTTAACGAATACTTTTCTTTTACAGTTACGAAACCGAAAACCAAATTAGCGCACAAGAATCTGGAGGATTGAAAAATGCCGGAAGCGACCATGAATCTAACGAAGTACGAGGATCGTATTCGTACGTTGGAGATGATGGACACACCTACACCGTAAATTACATTGCAAATGAATTGGGATTTCAACCCATTGGTGACCACTTACCAACACCTCCACCCATTCCAGAAGCCATTCTTAGATCGATCGAATTCAATGCCGCTGAAGAGGCTTCAGGTGTAAGACACGGTGGAGGGCAATACCAAGGATCTGATGATGGGCAATACCGTGAATCGATTGGCGTAACCAGCGGACAATACCAAGGATCTGGTGGAGGCAGTGGACAATACCAAGGATCTGGTGGAGGCAGTGGACAATACCAAGGATCTGGTGGAGCCAGTGGACAATATCATGGATCATCTGGTATTTCTAGTGGAAAAATATTCTCCTCCCAATCTAACTTTAACGCACAGTCTGGATATCGATATTAATTTAAGTAGTATGTCGTTAAACTATTATTTAGTTTTATTTTATACCAGTAAATAGCAACTTACTTAAAATTGAAAAAATACATTAAGTAAAATATTAATTTTTATCTATTTTTTTTTAATTGTCCTTATCCTTACACACCATTTTCACGATATGTATTCACTTTTTTTGTAAAATATATAGTGTTTGCAAAAAGTAATGCAACAGCATTTACAGATTCTGGTTTTCAAAAAATAAAATTTTGTACAAGACAGAGTATCTATAGATAGATCGCCGTCGAAGCCATCTACGGTGGATTTAAATTCCTATTTATGGTTTAGAAAAATGATCCGAGCCTAAGAAACCCCCCGTTTATTATATTAATCGTAAAGTATAATGAGCTATTTCTATAACACTATTTTTAAATTACAAATTATATTTTACTGACATTTAAAAAAAAAATTAATCTAAGTATATATACAGGGTGTCCATTTTTCTAACCTGTTGTATGGGTAACTCCGTTAATTAAGTGTATGAAAACGTCCGTTGTATATAAATTGTAAAACGAAGAAATGAAAATCTGGTATTACTGGACGGTATACTTCATTTTTTTAAACGTCTACTCCGTTAATATTAGAGATACAGAAACGTTTAAATTAGCAAATTTGTGCAGAATTTAAAGGTAAATCTGATGCCATTTTCAAATTTGACCTACGTCATCACTTTTTGAAATATTTTGAAAAAACTGAAAAAGGTCGATTTTTTCAAACTTGAATAATTCCGTAACCATATGAGCTAAAACAAAAATAAAAATTGGCATTTATAAATATTTTTACGTAGATTTTAAATATGTTAACGAAATTTTCATAGTATGTAATGGGTTGACTTGATATACTCTAGACCAGTAGCGGATCCAGGGGGGCGGGGGGTAAATGGGGTAATTACCACCCTAAGACTAAGATAATTATTTTAAAAAATGAAATTTTACAAATATTTTATTTCCTGCGTTCCTGCTTTTTATAACAAAGTCTAAAAGTCTATTGAAGATATAAATGAATTTATAAATTCAATGGTCACTTATTTAAGTAAAGTAATTGAAAACGACGATCTAATAAAATTTAAGCTTAAATCTGAAATCCATTTTTGGACATTAGAATGGCAAAAGAAATTTTAGTTAAATGAAAATGTACGTGACAGTGCTTTTGAGAGGAGGCACAATCAATTTTTAAAAGTACAAAATTCCTCGTACTTCAGATGTTATAGCAAAAAATATGAAAATGTCCAATTTCTTTTTTCTCTCATAACTTTTTTGTCGTAATCATTAGAACAATTTTATTTGTACTTTCTTAAGGCACTTTTTAATGGAGAATGTAACTGGTATTTTAGATTATTTTTAACACCTACCATTTTCGAGATATTACCCCTAACTTCATTATTTCTTATGGCCCGCGAAGTTGGCTATGAAATAGTTGAATGTGCTTTTTTTTCCTCTTTACAATGAGATATTACTGGCTACATTTATTTTTATAAATAAGTCACAAAATCAAGAAAAATCGTATTTTACCTATCACTTATCAAGCTATCTATAATAATAAAAACAAAAAAACAACTAAATATGTGTCAAATGACAGTTACCATTTGTCTGCGGTATCATTTATTAGAATTTTAAAGTATTGTTGTATAATTCGATAGTCTTTGTAGCAAATTTGTTATTATATAATTATGAGCACATTTACAACTAACTAAAAATTGTATATGTTGAAATGCCACATTATTTACAATAGAAACTGTGTAAAATAAATAATTCTAATTAATTATTGATTTGTTTTGGATTTTTGGTTGGTTTGTCGAAAAACCATATACTTTTAAATTTATTTCCAAATTTTTATAATTACGCATCCTTCGTTGCCTTTTCTTGGGATATAGCTCTAATTATATTCGCTCAGCTTCTTCACAGTTTTTATGGCAAAGAATGTAGCATCTCAACACGTCAAAATAATTGCCATTTTTAAATTTTGCTATCATTATAACAATTACTACAAAGACTCTCAAATTACACAACAATACTATTAAATTCTCATAAATGATACCCCAGACAAATAGTAACTGTTATTTGACACTTAATTAGTGGTTTTTTGTTTTTATTTTCATAGATAACTTGATAAGTGTTGGGTAAAATACGATTTTTCTTGATTTTGTGACTTATTTATAAAAATAAATGTAGCAAGTAATATCTCATTGTAAAGAGAAAAAAAAAAGCACATTCAACTATTCCATAGCCAACTTCGCGGGCCATAAGAAAAAATGAAGTTAGGGGTATTATCTCGAAAATGGTAGGTGTTAAAAATAATCTAAAATAACAGTTACATTCCCCATTAAAAAGTGCCTTAAGAAAGTACAAATAAAATTGTTCTAATGATTACGACAAAAAAGTTATGAGAGAAAAAAGAAATTGGACATTTTCATATTTTTTGCTATAACATCTGAAGCACGAGAAATTTTGTACTTTTAAAAATTGTTTGTAGCTCCTCTAATACTAAGGAATAATTCATCTAATTTAAACAAACCTGTATCTCTTATAATAAGCGAGATCCCCATGCTGGAAATGTAATCTGGGACACCCTGTATATCAATATATATATATATGAGTAAAAAAAAATAATATTGCTATCTTATTAAGGACAAAAAACTATGCAAAAATGTCTAAAGTTTTTCTTTATCTTTTTTGTTTAAGCGAGATATTTAACATTTTTGAAAATTACCAAAAATCGGTTTTTGGCTATATTTCGAAAATTAAAAAAGATATCAAAAATCTGTTTACGACAATGAATTCCTCTCGAAAAAAGAAATCGAGACTACGTACTTAGTTTTTCTTATCTCTGATGAAAACCGAGACACCCCCCCTGTATGGGCATAGAAAATACGCCACCCTGAACATAGACCGTATCAATCAATTCTTCTTTTGAAAAATTCATATTGAATATGCTATACTCATTTATTTATGTTTTAACAATTGACAGCAATTTACTCTGACATTTGTTACTACAGAAATTATTGTTTCTATTGTCAAAGTCGGGGCCTACTCCGAAAAAACTAGGAAATTCCTACACAACGCTTATAAGAATAAGTAAAATGTAAATATCTCAGATAATATTCATTTTAGGTATAGGTAAGTAAAAAGAAAAGTTGAAGAAAAACAAAAATGCAACCAAATTACGTAATAATATACAGGGTGTTCCATTTGAAAAAATAAAGTTATTGATGTTTGAAAATTGGGAAGTTTGCACATCTATAAGAAACACCCTGTATAATATAAATTAATTTTGATGTATTTAGACTATGACTACACCTTTTGACTTTGTATGTACAAAATATCAATTGCCAATTATTATTCATAACGTTGTGCTCTTGACAAGTATTGTACCCTGTTTTTCTGGAAATTCAAAGATTTTTTTGAGATAAATTGGCAACGTCGCAAATAAATGAAAAAAAACAAAATACTGTCATATGGAGATTTTCTTGCTGAATTCGATTATGCAAAAATATACTGGGTGTTCAATTTTAAAAAAAAAACCTTTAGTGACGCCCCACTTCTATGAAACACCCTGTATACTTGAAACTAATTTTAAAACATGCACGTCTAGAAATACTATAAGTTTCATTAAAAACTTTTTTTTAATAAGTTGACATTGAGGGCAATAATGGACTTTGTCGCACTATTGGCGCACCCTGTGTGTACAGGGTGGACCATTTATAACAACAGATTTTAGAGAAATAGTGATTTATAATAAATTATATTAAAAAGACGAAAAGAATCTTTACTTAACAAATAACTTTGAATTTTTTTTTTTTGAATAGGTTCATTTATGTAGTACAAAGTTTTGATATTATTGAAATTTTTACTCACAATATTGTCATAAATATGTAAATAAATAAAAAACTATGTCAGAAAATAGTTGCTGTGCTAATGTTACCTTCACAAGATCAAATTTAGATAGTCGTCAGTCAGTCTTTATTGACTTTTACTGATGCTTTTATCGACTAAAGAAGTCCTTTAGGTCGGGATTTACAGTAACGTTGCTCTGAGGACGCGATTTTATTTACGATGAAATGTTTCCTTAATAGCTTTTATATTGTACACAGGATTTTTAATTAACATTTTTAAATTAATTTATGTAGAGCAGTGAAACACGGTATATAGCACATCATCTCTGACAACAATAAAATTCACAATTTTAATTAAAGATAAGATTACATTAAAAATGAGACTTGAGTTTTCGTTAAAAGGATAGCTATAAAATGACCTTGAACTAAACGTGGTTTTTTACATTTTCACCATCTACGAAACAGTTGAGACGGCTCATACGAAAAGCAACAAAATCTACATTTAAGATTGTAAAATCACAGTAAATATTGGAAAAGGCTTTATCGATGCAAACATATGAACTGAACGAAAAAGAAAACTAACAAACACCGGATAGTAAGAATGAAGTACCTCGCTACCTGTAAGTTTGTGAACTAAACATGCTGTCTAGAATTTTATAGCTACAATCTATTATAACTAAATACCTTCAGAGACAGTGCGATTTTGCGGTGGCTTCTAAAAGTCGCACTTTATTTTTTGAAGTAATTTTACTCATTTCATACTCAAAATACATGTTTAATATGTAAAAATTAATATCAACGCATTTTTTGATTAAAAAATGGTGCAGTCACGTCCCAGAACATTAATTTAGCTGCATAAGCAGTCGTGTCCCATATCATTACCAGAGCTGGGCAATGCTTGAATGCTTACAACTTGCAATAATTTTTTAAGCACTTTTAATGCTTCGAGCACAATGCTTGGAGCACTTTCCAAAACAGATGCTCGATGCTTAGAGCACCAAGCACTTTTATGAACACTTGGTACTTATTAAGCACTTTAGAAAGACAGTGCTTAATATAAGGTGACCAACCGTCCTCCTTTAGGAAGGACAGTCCTTCTTTTGTAAATTTTGTCCTCCCTCGAAAAGTGTCCTCCTACATGTCCTCCTTTTCGATAGATTGACAAAAAATATTCATTCAGTGAAAAAATACTCATTTAAATAATAATTAATAGGCATATAAGCATATTTATTATTTACATGTTACAAATGTCTTTATTATGCGCATTTTTCATATTATAAGTGTATTATTGTTGCAGTGAATAAAATGTTTCTTTTATTTCCGATATATTTTTCTTCAATTTATTTGTGTCCTCCTTTTCATTGTCAAAAAGTTGGTCACCTTATTAATAAGCATTTTTTAAATTTATATATGCTTACTGCATAGTATTTAATCCTTAACATGTATGCTACAAGACTGTCTAAATTTTAAATTTCTCTTAAGCATTTCCAAAATGCTCAATGCTGGCTGCTTAATTTGTTTAAGCACTTTGGTCAGTGCTTGATGCTTTTAAGCATTTTTAAAAACCAAAGTACTTACTGCTTAATTAGATCAAGCACTTACACAAGTGCTTGAATGCTCGGTGCTTCAAGCACTTAGGGTCGGTGCTTTGCCCAGCTCTGATCATTACATTATTTGAAAAAATTATTAATTCATAATAATAGTAAAAAACGTAAAAAAATTAATTTTCTTAGACACATAAAAAAGTAAGCAGACAATAATTTTACACAAAAAAAACTATATTTTATAATAAACAAAAAATATATCAACAACTACGTGTACTTAAAATAAACGTGCTTCTTCTTTTGGATTCATATAATATGCCTAAATAAATACCTATTTTGTATTTAAATATGTATAAAATTGATAAAATGAACTGTACTTGCAGCAGCACCCATGAGCGCACGTCCCACTTCAACGCATACGTACACATTGAGAGATTGAGACGCGTCTGCAAATGCAGATGTGGCAATATGAGTAAAGTTTTTATTTCGAAAGTGGGGGTTGTTTAAAAATGCTGCTAAAAATATATATAGACAGTGTCCTCTGTTTTTAAATGATATATTCAGGGATATTTAATGTACATCTACATAATACATTAATACATATACTTATTTAAACGCAGTCAAACTTCTCCTGGGCTGGATTACTATGGCTGCATACAATAGAAAACAAAGGGCATAACGCGTAACATCACTTTAAATGGGCTTATGTTGGAATAGGTAGTTACCTTTAAATATTTAGAAGTGATCATCGAGAACAATGGAGGAATGGACAAGGAAATAAGCGAAAGGACAGAAAATGTGGGAAGAATATTTAACAGCTTAAAAAACAAATTTTTTTTGAAATGGAGAAGTTTCAAAACGAACAAAAGTGGAAGTGCTAAAAAAGGTAGGAACTCCTGCACTTTTATACGGAAGTGAAACGTGAACACTCACAAACAAAAATAGTAGCCATATGAATGCAGCAGAAATAGCGTTTCCAAGAAAAATCGAAGGAAAAACAAAACAGATAGAATCAGAAGTGAAACATATACAAAACAATTAAAGATAAAATCAGTTGAAACAAAAATACAAAGAATATAGCAGGGATGGTTGGGTCACATCTATAGGATGAAAGAAAAAAGGTTAACCAGAAAAATCTATGAAGCAAGATCACAGGGTAGACCGAGAAAAACCTGGCAAGACGAAGTAAAAAAAACAGCAACGGAAAGTCACTTCAAATGGAAAGACATAAAAACGCGAATAGTTACAAGACAAAAAAACATGGAAAAAAGTCAGGACGACACAACTTAACAGTCCTACACCTAACAGTAGAAGGACTCATGACTAAATAAATAAATATTGTTGGGCTGGTGTCTGGTTTGACTATCCACCAACTTAATTGAGTGTTTTCTTTATTAAACCGATTTATCGACCCTTGTTAAACACTCCGTTTATATTATAAGGCATCAATACACTTTTGTGCAATAATCTTAGTGGTAAATAAAACGTAATTTTTTTGTATTTTGAATCATTAAATCACAAACTCAGTGACTACAACTTTGCACGCGATTTTAAATGGATAACAACTAGAACTGCAAATACCTGCTAAATATCCCAACATTTTCACATTGGCTTGTAAAACATGCCTTAAAAACTAGCAACTGTTTTTTGCTTTTAGACGCAAACCAATGATCGATGGCTGTAAACGCTGCAAAATTGAAATATTTGACTTCAAATCTTTACAGCAAAAAAAGACACATGGTACATATAAACGGCTCTGACTTCGTTTTGTTGGCAATACGTACTTTTGTTTAGTGTTTTTAAAATTGCAAACTAGTTGGAAGTTCTTATCTTGAAATAAATTAATGAATTAATAATCCCATTTTTTAAATTTTGAAATTAGAGCAAACCAAATTTTACAAATTTCAAAAATACCAAAAAAGCCTGATGTTTAATAAAATATATATATTATCCAGGTTTTTATTGCCATTAATTACTAAGATGGCGCATTAATATTTCTAATTGACATTATAGAGCATGTTCCACTATATTTTTTCAATATTTAGGTTTTAGGTAACTACAAGAGGTACAATGTACTGAAATAAGAAAAAGCCATGAAAAACTAACGTTCCTACAAATCAATTTATTAAATCACTGTTAAACTTACAAAAAACATAAAACTTTTTTTAAAATTAATTGTTATATAATATATAACTATTTAAAACAAATAATGTGATGTCAATTTCATAATCAATAAACAAAAATTGTGCAGGGTATACCAAAAGTCTTTACACTTTAGTGTCTGATGAATTCCAAAGATATTGCTCAACGACAGAGGTGTAGAATTTCGTAAACAATATACAACAAAATGCAAAGGTTAAATTTATTTAAAAAATGCTACCAAATTTAAAGAAATTCAATAAATTACTGAATGAAACATAAAATTTAAGTTTCTGTAAATCAATTAGTTTTAAATAATTTAAAAAAAAAATACGCTTTTGACAATAAAAAAAACTTTTAAAACCTTATATTGTCAAAAAATCTGCTATTGTTAGTATATTATTGTTATTTTAAACAAGCTTAAGTGGGATTAATATTTGTTATTAGATTAAGTAATGTGATACAAATATAATATTGATCACATCAACAGGTTAGTCAATTTTTACATGTAATAATGGATTACGTTTTACAAATTTTATGTTTATATTAAAATAGTTATGAAATTTTTTTTTTGCAAAGATTTAATAATCATAAATTATTCTTTATATTTACAATTTTATTAACGGTATCTAAAGTAATCACGCTATTCGCACATTATATTTAATTAAATTAATTTATAGTTTGAAATTTATTTAGGTCGTTATTAGAATAATATATAAATAAAAAAGTATTAAAAGCAATTAAAAACTTACATTTAAGATCTTGAAGATATCAACAGATTCCTTAAAAAGATATAAAAGCAACAAATGTGTTAAGACCGTAATATTTAATAACAAATTTCCATGATTTATTACCAAACGTCAAATATTAATCAACCATTAACAACGTACTACAAGCTTATTTACATAATTAGCAATAAAATACTGGCTTTATATATTATTCAGCTTATTAGACACTTTTGGTTACCTAAAATATGAGAATTTTGGTACAGGTCAATAATTATAGACATTTGTATTTACTAGTACGAACAGTGATCTCATATAATCAAAATTCTAGGTTAGCCTGTAATAAATACCTTTCGTTTTTATAGCGCACCTGAAGATGTAATCAATAAAGCGTAAACATGCGACAAAACCATATCCATGTTAAAATCATTGAGATGACTACCTTGAAACCAATTCTTAAAACTGCTCCGAAAATTAATTAACTGTATCATCTTAATTTTAGTACAATAGTAATATGGGCAAACCTTTAAATCGTAATCAAATACAAGGTTGATTAGATGAGATAAAATTTATGTTGTTTAAAGCAGCGATTTTTAACCGGGGGGCCGCGAGAAATTTATAAAACGATTTTACTTTTTAAAATATTGAAATCGTTAAAAAATATTTTTTGCCCTTATTTTACTCGAACCATCGAAGAAAAATCTTAAATAAATCGTAATATTTTTGTTACTAAAAACTAGATGGCCACGAAAATATTTTAGGTTATTTAAGGGGCCGCGACCACTAAAAGGGTAAGAATCACTGGTTTAAAGGGTGAACCGCCAAAATTAATTATACTTCATAAACGTTTCATTTGCAGCTGCTGATACAAATAACGTGCGGAGAGAGATCTTATAATGATATTTACATAATATAAATTAGCGATATTTATTCACTTTGAGGTTAATAACGAAAGTATATTCTTTTATAGTAAGTTGTAACCATCATTGCCCCTGACATTAAAAACGTAATTATTCTTTTTGCACTCAATAACATAATAATTATTACTTTTTCATGTTTGGTCTGTTAACCAGGAAATCATTATAAAATATACCGTACAAAACTAGAGCACCATTAAATAAACGACAAATCATTATTTTAGACCCACCAAGTGGTGCTATAAAAACAGATTAAGTATATATTTTTTATTGGTAGTTAACCCATGCAATTTAGTAGTTTCGTTTATGATAATTTTCTACTCAAAGTGCTATACCTAAATAGTAACGATTGCGTCGTTTTTTTGCAAATTGAAAATATAACTGACGAAAAAAAAAACTACCAATATTAAAGAGAATTGTAGATATTTATTTTATTATCATTTAAAATCACTTTGATCTATGTTTTAATATTCCTCTCGATATTGCGATTTAAATCGACTCTGTTTTTAAATGTTTTCAAAATTTCATTATCATTGGATTCATCATAAAATTCGTCAACTGCTGTCAGATGGTGTCCAAATATTTTACTATAGCATCTCAAAAACGAATCAGGATGAGTCAATTTTAACGACGTCATACAATTAATTGCCTAAATAACAAGTACCAACGTTTAAATATTAGCATACAAAAATATTTTTAAAATTAAAAATGAAAGGCTTCGTGATTTTTCAGAAACCGAACACTATTTTATCCATTTTCAGTTAAGATTTATACTACTGTGCTAATTTAAGTATACTTTTATCCCTAGTGGTTACCGAATGCTCTTTCTCATGTTCTTTCTTATTTTCTTCATGCAAAAAATTCACCCTGTATATTTAAAAAAAATCTTCGACGATTACTTGGCTGTGACTTTTTTAAACAAATATTTTGCTGCTATTTCTTAAATCTTTAGTATCAGAAAAGTCATTTACCTATTTACCTTCTTGTATGCTTTATTTTTGTTATATTTGCGTTTTTTTAACCGCATTGTTCTGTTTTCATTTTTTTTTTTTATCATACATTCATATACAATATATTACCAATTATAAAGCGAAATAACAATGAAATACACGAGTTTATTACAATTTTTAAAAAAGATAAACAAACTACCAATAGTCACGGGTTTTATTATTTTTTGAAAGTTTAAGGCTACGCGCCACATGCGATTTTCGGTCGCACTCACATGCGACTAAAGTTTAGTCAAAAAGCCGCGTTTTCCTAGCAGCACTGCAGCAGGAATTGTACGCGGCTTTAACAATCGCAGCGATTACAAAGATGCGACCGGCCTATTTTCGAAGAGACGCGACTGTCAGAATGAAATGAGTTGCACAGGAATGTATGAATCTGCGCGCACTGCTGCTATTTAATCGCATTTCGGTAAAACATTCCATTACTCATTCCCAGTATTCTGTAAATCCTTTTTCTGCTTATTAAATTTAGCTTCAGTACAGGTTACAAGTTTGTTTAAACAATTCAATTTTATATTTTTCTTTTATTTTCTTTTATTTTCTTTTATAAAACAGTTGTGAACGAACTGTCAAATTGAACCTTCAAATTAACCTTAGTCTTTTTCAATATAACAAAGATGTTTGATAATAGGTCTTCAAGTAATTTTTTTCCATCGAATGGTGTCATTAACACAGAAAAATTAATTTTTGAAGTTAAAAAACGACCAGCTCTATACAACAATAAAATTAAATCAAAACTCATCGAAGTTATTCCATAGTTAATTTTAAATAAAACTGCCCATATCGGCTTAACCAATTGGAACATCCCAGGTACCTACATGTACATTGTACAATCTTGGATTATAAATCTTAAATGATTTGTATGGCCTAACACTTAAAATCATAATGGTATACCACATCTTGTTAATTGCATTTCTTTGAGCGTAATGCCCTTAATACTGCAGTTTCAAACAAGTTCTCCTTCCGGGATACTTGTTACAATAGATTTTAAATTATATTTGTTTTCAAGCAAAAACTTTTGGGAATGACTGATACAGATATTTTTTTTTACCTAAGAACCCAAATTAAACCTTATTGAACCTATAATTGGGGATCAAATTTCGACTGTTTGCAATAATAATCATGAAGACACCTTCAATTAGATTACGACTTTCATTGGTGTAGACTGAATTTTAAACACAAATAATATTTAAAGAAAGAGACGGACATTGACATTCGTTTCCTTTAGTTCAGGATCTTCTTAAGCCGATAATATGAATTAAACTATAGGTCCAATTGTATAATGTAATTCATTGAAGCTCCTGATACTCATTCTGTAGTCGCATTGCAAACATTTTTTAGGGTGACTCCTTAAATCGCTATGCATTTTATAAAATTGTCCTTTAAAAAAACTTTGGCTAACGATGGGATGTACCCAATATTACTTTTTACCAGGGACGTGAACCGAACTAGATCAAAAACCGGAACGAACCGATGCTTTTTTCATGAACCGTGAACCGGATCTGAACTTTTTAATTAGAAATCACAAAAATGCGAAATCGAACAATTTAGGTTACAAAATTAAATTTTATTTAAAAATATCGACAATATATTTACAAAAACACTTTCTTTAATGACTAAACCTTGTTTCATATTCCATTTAATATTTCCTTTACCTTTATTTAGCGAAGTGTGAAAATAAATGTAGGTACACGCTTCCAATTATTTGTAAATCACCAAAGAGTTTTTTCCTTTGTACAATCGTTTGCATCATATAAGTCTTTAAAAACTGTTATTATTGTATTAATTTCCAAGCCAAGTATTTAAAATTATTTTTATACTGTATTTTTGTTTTGAACGAATAATTAAAACGTCGGTGTTACCTAAAGATTAAATAATATTAAACAATATTACTGTCTTAACGCTTAGCTAAATAAAGGCGATATTATTATTTAGTTTTCTTGATAAAAAATTAACAACATCCGGATGCGCACATTAGTTACGACACATACACTTTAGCAATTTCATATTTCTCAAATAATTCTGTAATTAAATTAACCTTTGCATATTTCAGATCATGAAATATGTAGAAGTTGTTTATATGACCTGTATATTTGAGCAATTTCACTTGCACATCTTAAAATATTAAAAATGACCTTCATCTTGATAAAACGTTTAAAAAGTCTTATATCCACGTGTTTAAATTGTATAAATGCGTAAATATTCGATATTGCAACCAGCATTATTAATAACATTGAGGGGACTACCTTGAAACAAGTACTTGTGAAATGATCCCAAAGTGTAAGTACTGCATCATCTTTAATAAGATCATCATTAAATTTTGGTATAAAAGCCAATGTGTAAATTACTATCGCTATCAGTCTATAGATATATTCAATTAGCACTAGACCATTATGAAAGTGGTGAGTTGGGGTTGTTAAATCTAAAGTGCCATGGTGTTTCAGTGAAGGATTTCTTCTGTTTTCAGATTGTTTTTACTTGCTTAGTGGCTGTGGCCACGACCGCTCGTCTTGAAAAAGGGTACCTGCCACCTGCTAGTGCACCAGGTGCTGGCGGCAGTGGAAGCTTCTTACAAGCTCCAGGAAGAGGAGGCGCAGGCCCTGCTGGAGGTCGAGGACCAGGACCAGCCCCAGGTCCAGCTCAAGGAGGAGGAAAACAATACGCTATCCTTCGTTTTGACTCAAAAAATGATGGAGATGGCTCTTACGCATATGCGTATGTATAATATCTATTAACCGTATTCTTAAATCTCTTCAGAGATCAGGTCATAGTTTATTAGTTTATTTTG
Source organism: Elmis aenea (assembly GCA_947652605.1). Classification (NCBI taxonomy): domain Eukaryota; kingdom Metazoa; phylum Arthropoda; class Insecta; order Coleoptera; family Elmidae; genus Elmis; species Elmis aenea. The sequence continues at coordinate 44,489,784 of OX393576.1, forward strand.
TTTTCTTATCTCATTTTTCTAGTTTTTGGTCAAAAAATAATTTTGGCGGAAGTTATATTACCAACAATGTTAAATTTTTTAGATATACAAAATCCCGGATATCATTTTTTTAAATTATTTCGTTTATTTTTAAATACTTCATTAAAACCTTTCATATAATTCAAGAGGAATATAAATTTTTATTTTTAAATGGTATTTTACAAAACCAATCCAACCCTAATAGGCTTCGAAACAAAATCAGATAGTAAATATTTCCAGTCATGTAAACGTTCAAATAGTTTTGTTTATTATTATTATATTTTCCGAAAAAAAAATCGCGAATATAAGGAGACTTAGATAAAAACCTATTTAAGTTTTTTTTAAAATCATATTAAGCCTTGTAAATTAAACAACTGTCGCTAAAACTTTGACTTTGGCACATAATCCGCTTTACTGATGTTTACTTATAGATGTGTAACATTTTTCTCGTGAAAATCATTTTAAAAGTAATAAAATGTATATAGAACAGGAAATATAAAAATATGCTATTTAATTTTGCTTAAAATATCATAGGATACTAACGCCGTTTGGGAAAACAAACTTAAAAAAATTCAAATAGGTACCGTCGCCGTGAGCCGTTTTTCCAAAAAGGCTTTTACATTTTTTCATGTAATTATAAAACTTGAAAGGTTCTGCGTTTAAAAATTGGAGGAAAAGATACAAACTGCATGCCCTATAGTTTGACAAAAGCTCAGTACTCAAATTTTCATAAAAACTTTGTTTTTTTAAAATTCAGGGGGTGGCTTATGACTACCCATGGATTGAGCCACATGATAATAAAGTGCATATTTGATGCTCTACTGCAAATTTAGCCCCCAACTGAGGTAAAAGGAGCCACTCACAGTGTTTTTAAAAAACGGCGACTCTTTACCTATAGAATATCAAAAAATATATAAATCACTAGTATTTCTTAAAAATTTGCACCTGACAGAGTAAACAGACTTAGTATAGGTAGAAATAAATTTGGTGAATTCTAACCCATTTATTAAGAAAGAGCACGAAAAGTTGTCCTAGAAATGCATTATTAGGAAATATGAATGTATACAGTTATTAATCAAACAAATTTCTTGTCAAGTGGCTCAAGTCACCACGCGCGACGGTACATCAAAACTTCGAATTTATTTTTAGACCATTGTAAGCGACTTTTTTGATATGCAATAATATGTACAGCTTTTGGGTAATTTTTAAAAACCGATAATATAATCCAGGTAGTATAAAGATTTCTGGATCAACCTGGATAGCAAAAACATACGTTTTCAAGATTGGAAAAGATGCGTGAGAGATAGTAAACTGTAAGCGTTGTGTTTACAAAGAACGACTAAACTTTATTTTTAACCATTTTTGGGAATTACTTTCAAGTGCTTGCATTTTTACTAATATTCCATAGCACACTATATATAAACGAAAACGAGAAGAGAGCATTTCTTTAAATCATAAATATATTGATTTTACTTGATTGTAAAATTAAATGCCAATGAAGCAGTGAAAATATCAATTGTATACTCTTGAGAAAACCTGTAACTTTTTACTTTTTTTTCGCCTAAGTACATTAAAACCCACATTTTTATTATCTGGGAAAACACGTTTTTGGTATTTTGTCAATAGTGCTATGTAATATTTTTTTAAACTTAATTATTTCGATGTTACCATTTAAAAATTAAACATTTTGAATGTTGAGAACCTCATATTTGCCAGGATTAAATTGACACCAAAACTAGCCCTAATGTCGATTTAATGAATTAATTATCCTTTCTGCAGCATTAATTTATTTTTAACAAATTTTTGACAATGACACTAGTAATTAAAACTATATTGATAGTTCAAAACTATAAACATCTCTTTGTGAATTCACATATTTTCAAAATGATTTTTATGGTTGTAAAATTGCGGAATATCTTTATCAACATTAAATCTAATTGGAATAAAAAACATTAAGAATCAAAATAATGTTAAACCATTACATGATATTTAAAAAAGTCTTATATATTTTTTTTTCATTGATAAGCGTAAAGCTTTACTATTTTTTATTATTCATTTTTTCGCATTTAATAATAAACGTCATAAAAACAACGATTAGATTCTGAAATGTATGATATATTTCAAGGACGATAAACTCGATTTTTAAAACGTGAAAATTAAACAGCAATAAAATGTTGAAATGAACTATAATCTTGAACAGCTTCTATTAAACTAATAAACTTTTAATACCGTTTAATAATATAAATCTTATTAAATGTTTAGCCACAATAAATGTTAGTTAACTACTAAACTTTATATAACTCAACAGATGAAACTTTTTTATATGATGATGAATGTGCATTTTATAGTTATGAAACCGAAAACAAAATATCTGCAAACGAAGAGGGTCAGTTAAAAAATGCAGGTACTGAACAAGAATCCATAAATGTCCGCGGCAGCTACAGCTACACAGCCCCCGATGGTCAAGTTATCACCGTCACATACGTGGCTGATGAAAATGGATTCCAACCACAAGGTGCCCATTTACCAACACCACCCCCAATCCCACCAGAAATTCTAAAATCCCTTGAATTGAACGCTGCTGAAGAAGCTGCCGCTGCTCATTCTGGAGGTGCTGGAGGTGCAGGTGGTGCTTACGGAGGCTCTGGAAGCTCAGGTGGTGGTGCCTTTGGAGGCTCTGGAAGTACAGGTAGTGCCTTTGGAAGTTCAGGTAGTGCTTTTGGCGGATCTTCTGCTGCAGGTGGTGGATTTAGTGGATCTTCACACGCTGCTCCCGCTGGAGGAGCTGAAGGATATAGGTACTAAAAGGTTCTCGTTCATACCCGACATTTTTATAGCTAATGTATTTATTTATAAAATAAACGTTGATTACAAACAAACTTACAATGTTTATCTGGTCCAAAAACCTATCCCAATTAATAAACGCTTAAAAGTAATTACTTGAATAAAAAAATTGTTCACATAGTTGATAATTAAAATTAATTCTAAGAACTTTAATGCAAAATATTTACTGTAATTAAAGTTACCGATGCAACTAAATTAGGAATTGATCAGAAATAGATAAAATATTCATAATAAAGATATTCAGCAATAAGATACTTTGGTGTATATCTAGATGTACAGTTGAAATAGGGGTAGCTTAACAAAAAACTGAACCAATGCCATGCTTAATCGGTACTTTTATATCCTATAATTAATTCTCCATTACAAGAAGATCGCTGTCTACTTTACAAACCATCATCTACCGTTGTGCAATTTGGTGCTATGTTCCAAAACCCCAATCAATAAATTACAAGTGTTTACGAACAAAATAGTACTAACAAAAGTATCTCAAAATCTTGTCGGTTCATCAGAATTAGACAAATACATAAGAAATTGTATGGTCCCATTGCACAAAGCAACACTTGTGTTAAATATAAGTTAATTCCTAAAACTAGGCAATATCAGCGCCAACTATTATCCGATTTTGCCTAGTTCTAGGGTTAACATGGTTTAATCCCGAGGTTAACCCTTGGTTGAAGTTTTATGCAATCAGGCCCATGAATTCGACGTCACAACTCATAATAAACCAGACAGTTTTTTATGAACTACATCAATATTTGTCCAAGTACACTGTTTTAAACTCTAGGACAAAAATGCATACACGAAAGTATTAAAGGAAATCTATCACAAGATGTGTATACTTCTTCAGAGGGTTAATTTACTTATTATTTATAACTGTAAATTTTTTAACTATGTGGCCATAAATTTGCAGTTTCACATGGAACATATACAGCGTCATTTAAAAAGTCTGCAACAAATCGAAAATTTTTTTATTGCCTATTGATTTCTCAGAAAATTTTATTCTTGATAAGAGTTGGTGCATGGTCTAAAACCAATTTTAAGATGAAAAAAATGTTCGAAAAAAAGTCAGGACACTAGAATTTAGCGATTTTTGAAATATTCGCAAGAGTAAAGTGCCCTTATTTTAAGAGATACAAAAAAAATTATGGAAAAAAGTTATTTATAATTTAAAAATAAGGCTAGATTTTAATTTTTACAGTCGAATTCCAATTTTTATGTTTTAAGAAATTTTAACATTCAAAAAGTCTGCAACAAATGGAAAAGTTTTTTATTATTGATTTCTCAAAAAAATTTATTTTTAATAAAAATTTGTGCAGGTCTAAAACGAATTTTTAGATGAAAAAAAGTTTGATAAAAGTCATAGGACACTGGATTTTAGCGATTTTTGGAATATTCGCAAGAGTAAAGTGCCCTTAATTAAAGAAATACAAAAAAGTTTTATAGGAGAAAGTTATTTAGAATCTCAAAATAAGGCAAGATATAAATTTTGACGCCTAAATTCTAATTTTTATTTATTAAGAAATTTTAAGCACTTTATTTTTGCGAATATTTCAAAAATCGCTAAAATCTAGTGTCCTATGAATTCTTATTAATTTTTTTTTTTCAACTTAAAATTAGTTTTAGACCATGCTCCAACTTTTTTCAAAATACAATTATCTGAGAAACCGATAATAAAAAACTTTTCCATTTGTTGCAGACTTTTTGAGTGTTAAAATTTCTTAAAAAATAAAAATTGGAATTTGACTGTCAAAATTAAAATCTAGCCCTATTTTGAGATTCTAAATAACATTTTCCTATAAAATGTTTTTGTATCTCTTTAAATAAGGGCACATTACTCTTGCGAATATTTCCAAAATCGCTAAAATCTAGTGTTCTATGACTTTTTATCGATTTTTTTTTCATCTTAAAGTTAGTTTTAGACCATCCATCATTTTTTATCATAAATAAAATTTTTGAGAAATCAATAATAAAAAACTTTTCCATTTGTTACAGACTTTTTGAATGACGCTGTATAGTCTATATATATAAAAATGAATGTATGTATGTTTGTATGGATGTTTGTCCTTTATGCATTCCTATACCATTCATCCGATCCTGACCAAATTTGGCACAGACAATCTATAGGACCATGGAAAGAACATAGGCTATATGAGAATTCCCAAAAAAATCGTCCGGGAAAGATATTGAGGAAAACGTGCCAAAATCTTACACACAACATTTAAATCGGGTCGTCTGGAGCGAGAATTTCGTCAAAATTTGACAATTTGTCAATTCGACGTAACGTTTAAACGCTCGAATCTTCTACGCGCAAGCCGGGATCTAGCGGTGAAGGAGCTCCGAAGGGGCTCCGGAATCGCTAGTATATTATATTTTCAAAAATAAAAAACCTTTTTGATAAAATTAGGTAGGTACATTTTGAATATCTCTCAAAAACGTAAAATATTCTTTGTTTAATATTATTTTTATTCATCTTTATCCGCCATAACAAAATTTCATGACTACTTTTCATACTTATATTTTATATTTTGTTGTTAGATACTCACATAAATATACGCTTAAGTCTCTCTAGCCAGAAAAAAAAACAAAATTTGTCGGATGTTTTAATATTAAATAGGCCAACTTAAGTTTACGTCTAACCTAATTTTATTTAAGAAGTTCTCAACAGAATTCGTAGAAATTATTCAATTATTTAAGTTTTCCAGTCTTTTTCGTTGCTTTCGTTTTGGTTGCGTGCAAGACGGCAGCATTTTCATTAACAATTTATTTTCACAGAGATGTTTTTCGGACATGCTCTTCATTATTTATATTTTTTACCCTAGTGCAATACGTACGCCGGTGATGATAACTTCTACACCACTAAGAACTCCCCAGCACTGCAAATTATTTTTATATAAGATAAAGTGATAAAGTATTGATGTTTGTTAAAAGATATTTAGAGCAAGTTCTATTCCAATATTTTTTAGATTTTTGACAAATTCCATAGGTATTTTGATATTTAATCGTAAAATGTTATCTTTAAAATTGTTGATCTAATGGGATGTTTTTAAAATTTTTGGATATCTAAATATTTTATAAAACTTTAAAACATTCTCTTTTTCATTATATTATACTATTATATGTTTTATTACGTTTATCAACATAAAAAGCTTACTATCACAAACTTTTCAATCCTGCCATTAAAGAAACCAAATAATTAATTACATGGATTAATCAATTTTCCAATAATTTTTGTTTAAGGCAAATTAATGTCGATTAATATTTATTTACGTTTGGGGCTGCAAAATTTAATTAACTAAACAGTTTGCTTTAATTACAATATTACAATATTACAATCAGAATAATAAACATTCAGTTCAAATATACAATATTCCTATTTGTTTTTAAATGTATATTGAGCGACATAAACTTATTCATGTTAATTGTACTTCAAACAAGCAAAATTCATTAAATTATATCCCAAACTTAACTTGTATTAATGTTCCAAAAATGCATGGAATGCACTTTATAACTAAGTTTATAGGTTTTACTTAAACATTAATAATTTTAAATGTACGTGTTGCAAAATGAAGTAATTTACGATAAAATGTTTATGTGCATTTATATCGGTTTACACTTAATAAGAAATATTTTACTTCTTGCAAAATTACATCTTCAAAAGGTCAAAATTCAATTAATGAGAGTAAAGCGATAGAATCAAGACTCAATTACAAATTAAAATACTTAGCACGAAGCATACAATTGCTTAATATAATCGATGAGAAATATTAACGTAATATATGGAACGAGACTTAAGTATTTTTTACATTTCTTAAAGCAACAAAATATTTAGAGACGATCTAACATTGTCAACATAGTTGAGCAATATAATTCGATATAATCTTGATGCACTCACATTAGAAATGTGCGATGTATAATATTCTGTAATGAATCATATCACGCTGGCATATGTGCTACTTTTAGAAATACGTCACCTTGATAAAAGTGTATTCCGTTTAATGTTTAAATAGCGAGCAATAACCAAAAAACGTGTATATCTGACCATTCCACCATATATGAAACGGTTATTGATTAAGCAAACTTTTCAGTACCACGTAATCACATTTTACGATTGAAAACATAAACACGCAAAGACTGCAACAAAATGACGTAAAATTTAACAGCAACTTTGTTGGAAAAACTAAGGAGATTATATTGGGCGTAGCACTTGACTCGGGCCACTATAGGTACTGATCTCGCTAAATTGAAAAGATAGAGATTGACTTTAATTGGCAAAAAATAACGTACAATAAAATTCAATGAGCAAAAATATCCAAAAGTTAAAAAATTCATAGTAACTTGCTAGAAGCAAAAATTTACCAAAATTTTTTATAGTTCAAAACAATCTCAAATTTTGATCGTTTTGGTAATTTCACATGCCACATAGATTGGCTGCGTCAGTTTTTTCATGGCACACTTACGAAGATATAACAGTCAAATTTTTTTCAATGGTTTGTTATAATTTTAAAATTGACCTACATCAACAAAAATTATTTTTTGAACAAGTTGGTGATGATGTTTAATGTTTTTATAAACAAAACAAATGTCACTTATTTTCTACTATTAGGCTACCATTATTCAAATGAAGAGATTGGAATATTATTTACGCAGAAAATATGAATGTTAATGTACGTAAATGTTTTTATGTGCTATTTTTCTTTGGAAAAAAAATGCTTCCCAAAAAAAAATTTTATTGTTTGCCTTTATCGAGATAAGTAGTACGTATATTTCGTAACCGAATATAGGCTATAAACTAAGCTCTATTGCAAGTACATTTTTGCTACTTTAACTAGACTTCTATGTCTTATATTTAAAAAATGTTGCCATAGCAACCCGAATTAAACACTGTTTAAAACTATTAAGGCAGAGGCGAAAGACTATTGCAAGGAGGGCGTGCAGCTGTTACCAAAATATCGTAATATGATATATTGTTTTGTAGTCCATTCAATAATTATAATATCAGGACAGTATTTTTACGAAATGTGAGGCGAGGCGCAACAGTTTTTTTTTTTTAATAAAAAAGGGAGACGGAGGTACAGAAAGATTGGAAACCACTGAATTAAGGAGCATCCAAAAGTTTGCAATAAACATTTAAAATATGACTACAGTGTTGTAACCAGGGACTAATTACGAAAAATATTTCGTGCCGTTTTGATCGGAACGAAAACGAAACATTTCGTTATTTACATTCCCACCCATAAAATTTTGTTTTGGTGAACCGAAATTTAATAACAGGTAAAACCGGTTTTTTTTTTTTTTTTTTTTTTTTTAATTGTTAGCTTAAGGACGCTTCAACTACTTTGGCCATTAGCGTCCGGTGGAAGTACTGTCACAGCATTTGCCTATAGTAGGTAGAGGGAACCACCTGAAACCTCTACGATGACAGACGGCCGTGGGATTCGAACCCACGACCTCCCGATTTTACGGTATTTTTTTTAGTCAGCACGCTTTTTTTAGAATTCAGAGCAGATAACTTTCTAAACAACGATCACCAAATGAAAGAATTACAGTGTAGGCAACCCTATTATTACGATGAAACACAAATTATTCGAATATTCGATTATTCAGATTATAAATACTTTGTATCTATTAATATTTTAGTCAGCATAGATCGCCTTTAAATAAAAACAAATTTGGAGTCTTTATTTTGTACTATAGGTAATAAATGTGAGATATAAATATTTGTGATCAATTTTAAAGTCCATTTACATTTTTGTTCCTGTTTCTTAGCAATCGTTGGGCCCCCGCTAAATTATAATTGGCGATATGTTTGGTTTTGATCATTATGAACGGCATAACTTAGATTAGCGAATCACAAATTGTTAAACACATTTAACACCATAACCAAATAAATTTTGAGCATTTTATTTAGTATAACAGCCGTCAGATGCAAAAAGACAATTAGTTACCATAGATCATCAACGTCAAATGTCATATTTTCAAACTGTTACTTGATTATGACACTCCCTTTTGTTGTCAAATTAAGTGCATATTATTTATTGACGGTCCAATCAGGGCCTATCACAACGGGGGGGGGAACACGGGACTAATTCCCGGGGCCCGTTGTTGCCAAGGGGGCCCGGATTCGAGCGAATACACAATATTTTGTTTACAAATACCATTAAAATTAAATTTAAACCTTTCTAACAGTAAAGGGGGACCCGTTGTCTATAATCAACAAATTAGAAAGAGAGAATATCTGTACAGTTACTGGTATTGCACAAAATTGCAAGTACTAGCAATAAAGTTGTTAATACATATTATGTATATGGAGAAAAGTGAAGGTCATTATTAATGAATAAAAATTAAATAGTGATAAAACCGGTTAAAACCTGTTTTATTAATTATTTATTTCGTTTTTGTTCTTGAACGACAAATAATAACTACGTTTTCGTTTTCGTTTTCGTTTCCATAAAAATTTCGGTAAATTTCGTTTTCGTTCCGTTATTAGTTCCTAGTTGTAACAAATAAAAACGTGATTAAAATGAAAAGTGGGAACACAGCTTAAATAACTGACACATGCCCATGGTTGTAATCAGGCGGGTGCAAAGCTGCATTTGCACCCCTCAAAAACCAAGGGAAATGGAACATGTTTAAAATATCTGAGTGAATGAAATAAATGGAGTAGTTATCAATATCGACGAGACATTGTCATTTAACCTTCATTAAACAGTCATGTAGTGCTAAAGATAGGGCTACCACACTTCCCGGTTTTTCGGGATTGTCCCGATTTGGAGTCTTAAATCCCTATGTCCTAATAAGAGATTTCGTGACCATCGAATATCCCGGTTTATCAGTACTAGTTAAAAAAAATGCAGAAAATTGCGCGTAGTGCCAAGTACTTAATGGATTGCATAAGTTAAGTGACAGATACAAAGGAGGAGGTTCCATCGAAACCCTAAACGATTTCTATCCTGAATGAAAATACCTTCAAAATTGTTAATTGACTAGCTTTTTTTTATTTCCTTGGTTTTCTCTCCGGGATTGGGGGCACAGATACTCGTTTCTTGTCCCGGTCATGTTATTAACAAATTTGGCAACCCTAGCTAAAGAGTCGACTTTTTTGATCCTGGGAAGAACCGGGACGGAGTGTATTCGAAATACCATGTCCTTTTGTACCCCCCAAGCCAATTTCTTGTTGCGCCACTGTGCATGCAAACATAGTACCTACTATTAAATTATATTTGTAAAACAATCTCAATAATTTTTTGGGTCATCAAAATCATAATTTAAAAGTTTGCAATAAACCTATAGAACATTCCTTAATTGTAATAATCATAATTATTACCTTTAGAGTACATATTGATTACATTCAGAGTATTTTGTGTAATATTACGTTTCTGTGTTACGTACACGAGATAAACAAATTAGACTTCACGAATCTGACATTTTTATTGTGGTTTTATAATAAACCGGTAGTCATGGTTGTGTTACTTCTGTTTTAATAATAACAAACAAGCTATTTCTATATTATTATGTCTAATTTACATAACACTATAAACGAAAGAAATTAAGATATTTGATATTTCACAAGTTGTATAACACGATTATTTTAGCTTCATGGAATATAGATACAGTTTTAAATAGGCTAGCTCAGCGCTGTCCAACTTTTATATGCGTGCGGGCCATTTTTTCCTCGAAAGTTTTAGCGGGCCACTATTGAATATGATTCTTAAAGGTGAAACGAAATTTTATGTACCTATACAGGGTGTCCCAGATTACATTTCCAGCATGGGGATCTCGCTTATTATAAGAGATACAGGTTTGTTTAAATTAGATGAATTATTCCTTAGTATTAGAGGAGCTACAAACAATTTTTAAAAGTACAAAATTTCTCGTGCTTCAGATGTTATAGCAAAAAATATGAAAATGTCCAATTTTTTTTTTCTCTCATAACTTTTTTGTCTTAATCATTAGAACAATTTTATTTGTACTTTCCTAAGGCACTTTTTAATGGAGAATGTAACTGTTATTTTAGATTATTTTTAACACCCACCATTTTTGAGATATTACCCCTAACTTCATTTTTTCTTATGGCCCGCGAAGTTGGCTATGGAATAGTTGAATGTGCTTTTTTTTCCTCTTTACAATGAGATATTACTTGCTACATTTATTTTTATAAATAAGTCAAAAAATCAAGAAAAATCGTATTTTACCCAACACTTGGATGATTTTTTGTAAGGTGTTTGGGGGCCACAAAAGCTCTTTCGCGGGCCGAATGTGGCCCGCGGGCCGGCAGTTGGATAGCCCTGGTCTAGCTTACAAAAGTAAAAGCCACTAACCCCATATTTAAAAAAAACTAAAAAAAAAATTAATTTACTAGATATCTACAAATATTTCAATACTTAACATTCCTACTAAATGATTTTAAAACTAAAAATAAATTGTCCGTGTCGTTTAATGTTACTTAAACTTTGAATATAAATAATGGAATGATAAAATTCAATTCTGTTAAATCCATACTTCAAACAGGATTTTTTGGTTACTGGCTGAGTAAAAAGTAGGTTTAAGAAACTTGGCAAACGTTATTTTACGAATTTATTACCATGACAAATAATAGGCTTACAAAGTTTTTAGTTAGTTGGTTGTTATGCTAACGACGTAAACTACAACGATCGAGCTGCCTGATTTATATTGGTTGTTATCCAAAAAGCAAATTTACAACTTTGACCATGAATGTGGAAGTAAAATACCATACATCAATCTTTTTTTTTATTATGATTATACAGGGTGTTTCTTAAATATTGCGAAAAAATTCAGGTGGGGATTCCCTATCAAAAATTAAGGGAAGATTTTCATACAAAATATTTTCCTTGGACGTCTCCTTTCGGAGTTACAACCCCCTAAATGGGAGCGATAAAATTAGGTTTTTATTTTATTTCTCAAATTTGGACAAATGTTGGAGAATGATATTTGGTACATGTATAATGCTCATTAAAAGGTTTCCCATAGTAATATTTTCAATCCTCTCCCACCTTCACATGGGGCTGAAAAGTGCGACCCGTGTTGGTTTTTTTATCACAACTTTTTGGTGGGTTTAAATTTTGCAATTAAAAGTTTATTTAAAAACTTTTTTATTCTTTAGTTTTTTTCGTAAAACCTACAGTTTTGGAGTAAAAAATAAAATAAATAAACATGAACCATCAAATATTCTAATATTAAACGAATCATTTTGGTAGTTGCCATGGTTTGTTTATGTTCATGTTGGGTAGAATTGACAGGCGTCTTAGCGTTGTCGCCGCGTAAACATCGAAATGAACTACACCCGTCACTTCTACCTAACATAAACATAAACAAACCATGGTAACCACCAAAATGATTCATTTTATATTGGAATATTTGATGTTTACTGATTTTATTTTTTACTCAAAAATTTGTAGGTTGTACGAGAAAAACTAAAGAATAAAAAAGTTTCTAAATAAATCAAGCTTTTGAACAAAAATTTTTTAATTACCAAATTTTAACCCACCAAAAAGTTTTGATAAAAAAAACCAACAGGGGTCGCACTTTTTAGCTCCCTGTGAAGGTGGGAGAGGATAGAAAATATTACTATGGGAAACCCTTTAATGAGTATAAAACATCTACCTAACCTAATAACATTCTCCTACATTTATCATAATTTAAAAAATAAAATAAAAACCTAATTTTATCGCTACCCTTTAGGGGGGTCTAACTCCGAAAGGAGATGTCTAAGGGAAAAAAATTATATGAACGACTCCCCTTAATTTTCAATAAGGAATTACCACCTGAATGTTTTCGCAATATTTAAGAAACACAGTTGTACCTATAAGAAAAATTAAAGTTGGTTGTCATAAACTAAAAACTAATCACCCCTGGAAAAAGTTTTAATTACCATCCGATTCGGCTTAAAAAGTTGCTTTGGCGATGTTTTTACACATTTAAATAATTCTATACTTTAAAGGATTTATAGACGATTATCAAATATCTATCATTATTTTCAATTTTTCCAAATTATTTCGGATATCGTTTGAGATATTTCCAATTTCTCTTCGGATTATTAATAAGTATCGAATTTAGCAACTTCGCCAAATTGAAACCTATGCTCTAGCCTTGCTATTATAATAAGCAAGATCCCCATGTTTAAGTGCGAACACCCTGTATATCGTTATTAAAAATCACTTGAATAATTTAAACATTTTAGTTAGGCTATTAATTCATCATATTTATGAACAATATCAGGTACTAAATCTTTTAATAAATAAGTAAGAATGTGGATTTAAAATAAAAAGTTTGAAACAAGAGGATAAAAAATGATTTCCTTGTACGACTTTTAACGTCATTATGTATTGTAAAAGGTCATAATTCAATTAATTTAACGATGTTAATGCTTGTTTAAACAGTCAAAATTGATTAGCTTTTGCTGTAGCCGCGCGATAATTAAATAAAACTTGTGTTTCATTGTTATCTTGAATTGTGTTTTGCTTTGCTTCTTGTTGGTCTGTTACAGCAGAATTTAACTTTAAAATGAACGTATTTGATTATTTTCACAAAGTATGCTGTCGAATTTTAAGAAAAGCATTACCTTACTTTGGAAGTTCATTAAATTTTGTACTTTTGTTTTTATTAATACTAATGTATTTTAGATTCATAAAATTAAAGCCTACCTTTCGAATGCTACGTTGAACATTTTTTTGTGCTAAAATCATTTATATTTAATCTTCTTGTTTTATTTATATGTGCGCTTTCTTTGAAATATAAATTTCTATTCATGGACTTTTCAGTTTAATTAATTGCGTTGTTACCGTATTTGTTGTGTATACAGGGAAAATGAATGACAAGCGTCAGGGTCAAATGGAGCTATCCGCCTTATGTTTTAGGGGCACTTTTTCATGATGATACAATAAATTAAATATGCCACAAAGCATAGTTTTAAATTACTGCACTTTTTGATGCAGATCAATTTTAAAATTATTTTCGTTTATTTTCGACAATAGATCAGTTGTTAACTTGCTTTATTTGTTTTTTTTACTAAATTTAGGTAATTTGAATTACAAAGCGTGTACAGGGTGATTCGGTTTGACTGTCGCACCCTTATAACTTTGCCATTTTTAGAGAAAATCCCTATGAACTTATATTTCTGTAATTCGTGGAAAATTCTCTACCAAATGACGTGCATATGTTTTTTCTACGATGAAATATGTCAGACTGGCGATTGTCAACTGTTTTTAAATTACATGGTATACTTTTTTTTATTGATTTTGATAGAGATTTAAATTTTAAATCCGAAAGTGCATTAAAAAAATTACTAACTTATATGTATAGGAAAATTATTGAGAAAAATTATTTTAAAACTTTTTTATAATTTTTTACAAAATCGTTGTATTTGACTAAACAAAACACGATGGTTGTAGTAACTGACGGTTCATAACTTGTCCAATTATGTTTTATTATTTTTTGACAAAAAATCATTATTTTGTGAGCATTAAATTGAAACGTCATAAGTAGGTAGGTACACATTAACAGAGCCAAATTGACAGAAGGTCCATTTTTAATTTAAGGCTCAGAAAAAAATTATTTTTGGTCGAAAAATAATAAAGCCTAATTAGACAAATTTTAAATTGTCGATTACTACAGCGATCCTGTTTTGTTTAGTTAAATATGTACAACGATTTTGTATCAAATAATAAATAACTTTAAAACTCCTTTTTCTCAAAAATTTGAAGGTTTGCTTATTTTTTTAATGCACTATCGGATTTAAAATTTTATTCTCTATCAGAATCAATAAAAAAAGTATACCATGTATTTTCATACAAAAAGTTGACAATCGTCAGTCTGACATATTCATCGATTTACAAAAATATAGGGTTTATACGGGGTAACATAGTTAGAGGGGAGCGAGAGTTAAGCGAATAATACAGTTATCCATCTGGATAGGATATCATGACAATTTTTGTTATTATTAGACGTGAGAAGGTCCTTGAGTGGGAAAAATGTACAGGCTTTAGAGCTTAATAATAAACTTTGGTTTTTGTAAACAGAACTATTTCATTAACTACATAATTATTGTAAATATTTTACCCTTAATCTTACTGTAAAGATTTAAAAAAATATATTTATTTAAGTAGTAATCAACTTTAATTTCTTAATAACAAACTTAACCAGTTTTGTCAACGTTTTGAGAAAAATGCAAAACATTGGAAAAAGTGAAAAATTTCTAAGAAAAATATCTTTCTAATTATGCTAGGTAGATACAAAAATATTGTAAATACATAACTTTTAGATAATTTGACAAAGATTGTGATAAAGATGTTAATATATTTTTGAGTAAACCTTCATTTTTATAGATGTCAACAATATTTTACTCCAACTTTCTAAAAAACTGTTTATTTAATATAATCTAAGTACACTTTTATATTAAAAAAGATTAATAATTATCTCTTTAAAAAAATATGTAACGCTTTGGAAAATAGAAATTTAAGACTACTTAATAAGAAACAATTTGTTTATCCGTTTGTCAACTTCCCATATATTCTTAAAACACTAGGAATACCTACTATAGTAGTCTTATATGTACTTACATCAAATACAGCATGTAATTTTCCCTTCGTGATATAAACTATTATTTTGAATATTTTTTTTAAATTCTCATATTGGTTGTTATGTAATTTAGCACACTTTTTTAAGCCTTTAATTTTTTATAGCACACACATTTTTTTTTTTTAATTAAAATCTTTTGACTACATACAATAACCTGCACATCAATGAAATTACAAAAAAAAAATATTGTCTTTATAAGACTACAGCCAACGTTTGTTGTATGTAAAAAAAAAAACATAATTTTTGACCGTATCTCGGTTTCCACTCAACTTTAAATAATATCAGTGCCTTAATTACAATCTACGGAAAATTGTCTAAAAAATACCTTTTTTTTTCAATTATTGTCATGGTTGAAAAGATATTTGTGTATAAAATTATGATTATTCTCAAAACTGGGTTAGCATATCTGCAAATTTGATTTTAAACCCCTTTAGGCCCACGTCCGTGCCTGACACAGGCATGCGATTCGGCCATTTGTGTAAACGAACTAAATGACAATTATTAGGTATAAAGTATTAATTAATCATTTTAGATCCATAGCGACACCACAACACTGACATTAACATAAATAAAATTATAACCTGCAAACGAAATATATTTAATATTAATTTTTGTACCATTCTTAGGCTTTTATACAAAATGCTACATTAACCCTTTGCGGTCCAATTAATTTTCGCAAAATTATACCCATTAATTTTTTGAAATCAATCCTAAATTTTTTTTTTGCAGCAACATCTACTGATAACAGTCCCTTATACATCCTAGTTTTAAAATGAAAATGAGCGGCAGTTATAATGATGTCAGCCGTCAGCCGACCTTGAAACGCAGGCGTTAAAATATGCCGGGGGGCTCGACCCGACGTTGGACCGCCAAGCGTTAAAATTAAATTATTTGATAAGAATATTAACGAAATTTTAGTTTATTATGAGTTTAAGTTATAAAACATCGTAAATTTTACAATTTGATTTTGACATTGACCACAGGGCCGTTCACAGAAAATCGGAGCCCCGGGGATGCAATAGACAACAAGCCCCCCTTTTCTCTAAGAAAGGTATAAATCTAAGACTCGCATTTTGATATATAGGGTGATCCACATAGAAGGGCCACTATTGGGATCTTATAAACGATAAGAGCTACAAAGAAGTACAAATTAGACAAATTGACAAATATTGAAACAAATGAATGCTTATATTTTACAGTGCGTAAAACAGCCTACAACTTTTTTCCCAAAAATATTTTTGTACCAACAAGTGTAACCGAGTTACTAACGATTAATAAATGCCTATTTTAATTATTGTTTATTATCTAGCGTGCCATGGAACTTTTTTAGAACATTAAAACATCACTGAATAGGTCTCAGAAAGGGCAACAATTTGTGTAATTCAAACTTCTTTGTGGCTTTTACCGTTTACGATATCCCAATAGTGGCCTGCACTTCTATATGGACCACCTATGTAGACTATGTAATTTTGTATACGCAAAGAAATATTTAAAGCAATATATGTTTAATATAATACAGGGTGAGTCACGACGGACGCGTCGGAGTTTTATGGCGAAACGGTTTATATTTTCCAATTTCTGTCGCTGTTAGATTATGTAAGTCAATAAGGGCTACATTTTAAAAATATTTTCAAATATACAGGGTGCTCCAAAAAAGAGTGCCATATTAAAGTTATACTTTTTCTTATGGAACACCCTGTATATTTTTACATTTTTGGATTCCTCTTTAAATTTAATTTAAAAAATGTATAAGGTTATATGGGTCTAAAGTCAACCGTTCTCGTGAAAATTGCATTTTCATGAAAATACAGTATTTTCAAAAAATTTCAACATTTGAAAACTTTGACAAGTCTGAAGAAATTCGCTTGGAGATAAGATTGACAATAAATTATGTAACACTTTGCACCACCTACATTTTTAAAATATTGTACAGGGCGTTTTTTACGCTTGGTCAAACTTGTGAAACTTTAAACATCGATAACTGATTTTTTTAAAATACAACACCCTATATTTTTTTACACCGTCTTATAGAAAATTTAATTCTCTCTCTCTTTTACAACACCCTATATTTTTTAATTCTCTTTCGAAAATATTAAGGCTGTTTTTCACCTAAAATTGATATATTCCGAGATATCGCGATTTTATTGTTAATTATTAGGGCAAAGTAATATTTTCAAGTAAGCAAGTTTGACCAAGCGTAAAAAACGCCCTGTACAATATTTTAAAAATGTAGGTGGTGCAAAGTGTTACATAATCTATTGTCAATCTTATCTCCAAGCGAATTTCTTCAGACTTGTCAAAGTTTTCAAATGTTGATATTTTTTGAAAATACTGTATTTTCATGAAAATGCAATTTTCACGAGAACGGTTGACTTTAGACCCATATAACCTCTTACATTTTTTGAATTAAATTTAAAGAGGAATCCAAAAATGTAAAAATATACAGGGTGTTCCATAAGAAAAAGTATAACTTTGATATGGCACTCTTTTTTGGAGCACCCTGTATATTTGAAAATATTTTTAAAATGTAGCCCTTATTGACTTACATAATCTAACAGCGACAGAAATTGGAAAATATAAACCGTTTCGCCATAAAACTCCGACGCGTCCGTCGTGACTCACCCTGTACAGGGTGGTCCAAATTCGATGGGATTGCATGGGTATCTCGGTTAATATTTAAGATAGAGAAACGGTTAAATTACCAAAAATGTGCAGTTTTTTGAGACAAACTCAGAACCGTTTTCAAAAATATTCTATCATTTCCGGTTTTTGAGTTATCGAATAAAAAGTGTTTTTTTGTCATATTAATAATGTGTCATATCTCCGTTATTGTTGTAAATATCAAAAATATTTATCAAGATTATTTTTGGATATTTTTATGTTTAATTTGATTATACTAAAAAAAAAAATTTTACGCTCGCCGTTAAAAAGTTATGACACAAACTTACCTTTTTTTAAATGGAAACGATAGTTGGCTATGACCTATTTAAATTTCTCATTTTTTTCTCATGCCAAATATATAAGGGTTGATGTATTTATTTTCAACAATACGCAAGTTATGAAGGTCTTTTAGTTTTTTTTTTAAAGAAAATCATAGTAGGCTGTGAAAACAAAAAATAAACAAGGTGTAAAACCTTATAAAACTCATGTGGTACAAGTTACCAAGGTTTTTTAATTTGTTATTGAGATAAATACGAAACTTTTTGAACATAAGATAAACAATAATATCCTACATTACTGCTGATACCGACTATATCGTTGTTTTCTTATTTTCAAATATTTACAAGGTTTATCTCCACAACAAATTAAAAAACCTTGGTAACTTGTACCACATGAGTTTTGTAAGGTTTTACATCTTGTTTGGTTTTGGTTTTCATAGCGTACTATGATTTTCTTAGAAAAAATACCTAAAAAACCTTCATAACTTGCGTATTATTAAAAATAAATACATCGACCCTTATATATTTGGAATGAGAAAAAAATGAAGAATTTAAATAGGTCATAGCCAACTATCGTTTCCATTTAAAAAAAAGCAAGTTTGTGTCATAACTTTTTAACGGCAAGCGGAATTTTTTTTTTTTTAGTATAATCAAATTAAACCTAAAAATATCTAAAAATAATCTTAATAAATATTTTTGATATTTACAACAATAACGGAGATATGACACATTATTAATATGACAAAAAAACACTTTTTATTCGATAACTCGAAAACCAGAAATGATAGAATATTTTTGAAAACGGTTCTGAGTTTGTCTCAAAAAACTGCACATTTTTGGTAATTTAACCGTTTCTCTATCTTAAATATTAACCGAGATACCCATGCAATCCCATCGAATTTGGACCACCCTGTACTATAATAAGCCAAGTCTCTAGAGTTCTTCGGCTTTGGCTACATGTTTCATCTTTCTCTTTTTTGTCTTTTCCCTTCTGCGATCCAGAATTTATGATGATCATGTTTCATCTTAATTTTATATAAATTAAATGTTATTCAATATTCGTTAAGATGAATAACATTAATAATAATAATCTATTATTAAAGAAAACTGTATAATATTCCATTGTACATAAATAGTAATTAAGATAATAAATAATGTAATCAGGGCCGTCGCGAGGGTATGTGCCTTAAGGGTAGTTCACACGGTGACATTTAAAGTCGCGACTTTTGATGTCACCGTGTGAACGCCTAATGTCGCGACTTTAAAAGTCGCGACAGCGATATTGACGATTCGGCATTTGACGTAAGCCTACCATGTTTTTATATTTTGACATAACAGACAAATAATATACATTTGTTTGTCATCGATTTCCAATTTATCATGTTCCCAATAGATGTTCCAACGATTTTAGAACATTATCAACAAATAGCAACTTCAAAATAATTAGTTGCTCTACAACACTCGATGCTGCAATTACAAGAGCGGCCATTTTTAGTTTGAAGTCGCGACTTTCAATTTGGGTAGTTCACATGGTGACATTCAAAGTCGCGACTTTAAATGTCACCGTGTGAACTCCCCATTAGTTAATTTTTCAATGCCACTCCTTTTCGGTGTTGTCATCAAAAATAACTAACGAACAAAACATTATCATATACCTTTTATATAAAAAATAAAATTATCGCACAATTCTTCCAATTTTTATTTTCAATTGTGGTAATTAATAATTTTACCGCCCTTGCCCTGCCTTTAGTTGCCCGAGTTGCCTTAGTGCTAGCGACTAGCGACGCCCCTTAACGTATTAAATTAATAATTATATTTCTTATAATTAAATTTCACCGGGTATATACGCAGCATATACAACACAAATATATATGGCTATAAACTACAGGCCTATGGGTAGGATTACCATATTTTCGTAAAGTCAAACTGGGACCCGACGATCTTTTTTTAATCACAAGAAATTGGCACAAAACAGTGTGGGGACGGAGACAAAATACGCCGCAGGCGATTTTTTTTAAATTAAATAATGTAGAGTAGATACATACTTTATAATCCAAAATGGCAAACTCTCCTGATTTTTCTTATCGCTATATCACTAATAATATCCCTGTAGGTAAAGCAAATTTAAACAATATTACCATACATTTAAAAAAAGTAAAACTATTTCGGTCAAAAATTTAAAAAAAAAACCGGATAAACATCAGCTTATAAATTTTAACAGTATTTGTAAACTCGAATCCGGGCCCCCTTTGCAACACCGGGCCCCGGGAATTAGTCCCCCCCCCGCCCTGTGATAGGCAGTAACATTATTTTCGCCACTAGTGGCGAAAGTTAATTTTCGCCACTAGACGAAAGTAAAACTTTCATGTAGGGTAGGCAGTGAGAAAATGACAACTTTCATATACATTCAGGGGTGGCCAAGCCGTCGACCGCAATGCCTCTGGAAGTCGCCCGTGAAGCTGACTTAATATTTGACAAATTATAGTGATAAATTCAGAACATATTTGAATTTAAAAAATAATTCAAAATTATTTTCTGCAAATAATAGATACACAAAATACACATTTAAAATCAATAACTTCAAATGAAAGCTTCTAGAAATTAATAAGCAAGGATAAATATCCACATTTGGAGAGTTGTTGCATATTTCAATGCCTTTATTGGTACGACATATTTGTAAGATTAGCATTTTCCTGCATAAATGGGTTAAAAACTAAACATACCTAGGTCACAATTATTATCTGATCTACATTTGGAATTGTGTTTAAGAATGAGTTTAAGTTCATACGAGCCAAATTTTGACAAACTGGTCAAAACTATGTATGCATTGTGCCAAGTGTCATCAAAATAAAACAATTCTATTGTTTTTGTTTTTTTTTTGTGAAATTTGCTTTTAATTTATTTTTCCGACGACCACTATGTAAAGCAAGTACTAACCATCCTATTTTGTACATTGGTTGCACTTTTTGGGGGTAAGAACTTATTACTCATATTTTTAGTGTTTTTAATTATGGCTTTATAAGGTGGTTGGACCCTCAAACGTTGTTTTACGTATTTATATCCACAGGTCTAGAGCAATTATTACACAGTAAGAAACAAATAAAACAATGAGAATAATAATTGCTCTAGACCTGTGGATATAAATACGTAAAACAACGTTTGAGTGTCCAACCACCTTATAAAGCCATAATAAAAAAAAAATTATGAGTAATAAGTACTCAACCCCAAAAAGTGCAACCAATGTACAAAATAGGATATGGTCAGTCACAATATATTACCTACTTTCTGATCTTTGATTAACATATTTCACGTAATTTATATCCATTTATTTTTCGATGATTCGGTGAATTGCTTATTCGGTGAATTGCTTATTCGGCGAATTGATATTCGGTTTTCGGTGAATCTTCCTAGGCCCGAATTTTTAGTTACTGATTTTATCTATCATTCTACATCCCTCTATTCTTTTCAGAAATCTAATTTCCTGTGACTGTATTCTTTGCTTTTGTTTTGAACATATTATATTAAAATGTAAGTCATTTACAAATTCCTTTTCTGTTGCATTTTTACATGATTTACTTTTTTATTGATTTTAATATAACTAATAACTTTAGCAGTTTTATCACAAGAAGAGCAATTGTAGAAACATGTTGCAAATTTAATTTTTGGGCTGTTATAACATAACATTCGATGTAGATATTTTAATACTAATTTAATGTTTGATATCATCTTTAAAAGTTAAACTAACAATGTGCAATGTGTTTTTGTATCATTACTAATAATAGAAATATCTTTATAATCTTATCAAATTTAGGACACCATATATTTTTTTTTTTTTTTTGAGTTATATAAACGATGCTATAATGGCATTTTAAACAAGTTTAATAAGGGCGAAATAATTTGGTACAGTTTGCAACAAAAATTGCACACTAAACTAACTCCGAGCACAAGTTATTGCCAAATTAATCATTGCCAGCTAATGTCTTTCTGAATTATTATACATCAATATTTATTTACAAGTATAAGTGATAATTTATTACTGTACCATTTTATGCACATATTTTTGATATCAATCTTCTCGATATTTCTACACCGATAATCATTTTTAAACCGCACAGTAAAAGTAAGACAACTTTTAACCCGAGGCGAACGCGAGCATAATGTAAATTGTTATTTATGTACATAAACCTTAACATATTCAATTTTGAAAATGATTTTGTTCTTAGGTTATATAACACCTTAATCGGGCAATCCTCGTTGTGTCCATATCAACATTTTAATGCTGTGCGAACTCATAATATTCTGACCACAACAAAACGCTAAATCACCGTGTTTCGGCAGAACTGAAAAGCTCAACACGCTTTTTTTAAGATTTACGGTTTCATAAATCATGACAACGATATTTTATTTTTCGATGGGGAGCAATTATAGAGGTGTACATAAAAGGCTGCATCTTCATAATATTTTGCCGATAAAAATATAATAATTAAGATTAATACCTATACGAAACATTTTAACAAGCGTGATTATGCACAAATATGGGAGAATTTATTTATAGCTTTACAAACTTTCGATTAGTTTTATGGTTTTCGTACAGTATCAATTGTGATTATATTTTGCTTAAATAGAAATACTATTAAACAAATTTATTTAAATTAACTTGAAGAGTTTAACCCTAGCTTTACCATTGAGGTACCCGGGTAACTTTTTCGTTTTAACTGATTTGATTTTTTGTGTTCAGGGCGATTTGGGACCCTGAACGTCTCTGACATCTTAAACCTACAAGTTGTACACATAATGTAAAAAATTAAAATGAATTGCGTTTTTAGATTTTTAGTGAAATCATTTTGAATTATTTTTATACGCCGTTTACCGTTAGGGTACCCGGGTACTAAACGTTATGTACAAGGCGCCGCGTCGCGTAGCTTGGTTGGTATTTAGTATTTCATTTGTTTTGACTGTGTCGCTAGTAAGAATTCAGTTTCAATAAAGTTAGATTAGTGAAGTGAACAATACCTAATTAGTTTTGTAATTATGGATAACAAAGTAGCTGGACCATCAAACGCAACAGGTCAATTGCCATGGTATGTTGTTTGTGTACTTTTGTTTTTTTTTTTAAATAGATTTCTTGTATTTATTCCATCCTTAGTAAAAGAAGACATGGCGATGGTGACAATAAAAGCGTTCCCGTAACTCGAAACGCATGGCATTACGGGAACGGTATGCATACAGGGTGTCACACAAAAAACGCCGCAAGCTGTAACTCCGTTGTTTGTGGTCCGATTTTGATGAACAAAAAAGTAAATGAAATGGCTTCTCAATTACTATAAACTGAATTGGATTTCAATTTTTTTCAAGTTCAACTTATATGTCAAACGATAGTCAATTTTTTTTTTAAATAGCACCATCTATTTTTTTTTACTTAATCTGGTAGACACTTTTTTTCTGAATTCAATGATGTAATCATAAGTTAATTTTAGTGCAAAACTAATAAAAAATAAATAATAAAAGTTTAACTAAAATAGGTTAGGTTTCACAAAATTTTGAAGAGTGCCGTGGAAAAAAAATCTTAATCAACAAATGTCATATAACGTCAGTGTGGTATTTTATAGTTAATTTTAGTTGTTTTTTAATAATTTTAATTGTAATATTTTAGAATGATAAATTTTTTTGAATAAAAATGTTTTTGAATAATAAGTTGAATAATAAATGTTTATGAATAACAAATGTTGAATAACAAATGTTTTTGAATAATAAATGTTGTAGATTAATAAATTTTATACAATAGTAAATATTTTCCTAAATGAAAATCGAGACAATTATAGTATCATTTGAAAAATACTATATTTTCATCACAAAATAAATGAAAGTACCCGGGTACCTTAACGGTAAACGAAGGGTGAAAAATTTAACGGTAAACCTAGGGTTAAACCAGTCAGATAAAAATTACTTTAATTGAAACCCTATGGTAATTATTATTTATGTCGTATGGTTGCAAAGTAATAAGAAATAAACGAGAGAACTGCTTTGATAGCACAAGTTAATAATAGTTTCATTCAGGAATGAAATCAAATACAATTATACACCGAATAAACTATTCTGTCAAGTTACGGTACAGAGGGGAATCAGCTGGATGCTCAAGTTTTCACAAAAATCGGCTATTGAGATTCAGTGCAATCTAGCTCATAGATACATTGCGCCAATCACAGTAGGAGATTTGTTGTCACCCATATGTTCTACCATTTTTAGATTTTTAAGTTATTAATTTTAATAATTTATTATATCTCTGCTATTGCAACATATATTTTTTTTAAATCTATAGATTTCTATTTAATGACAGGCATTAAAAATGCCCCATTACCTTTTGAATCATTGAATCACCAACCCATATTATACAGGGTGACTTGTGGGAAACGGACGTTTTTTGAATGAACAGAACTCGGTTGATTTTCAAGTTTTTTTTTTGTTTTTTTTTTGTTTTTTTTTGCAAAATGAAGAATAACATCTGCCATTTGCTATAACAAAGTCAAGTATCCTCTTGAACGAAAAGCATATACTGCAAACGCATCCATGGAAGTTGTTAGAAACACGTTCCCTGGCCGCGTCATTTCGCGTTTCGGTGACTTGCCGTGGCCCCCAAGATCACCAGACTTATTTTCCTGCGACTTTTTTTTTTTGGGGCACTTAAAAGAACTTCTTTTTGCCCACAAACCGCGTACACTAAGAGAGGAAAGATGCCATTACAGAAGAGACGCATTTAATTGACGCACAACTGCTAGGCCGAGTCATGAATGACTTCAAGCAGAGACTTGAAACTTGCATTCAGGAGGGTGGCCGCCACCTGATGGATATAATTTTCCATAACTAAATAATTATGGTAAATCAAATAGCATATGTTGTTTCTCAATTTGTAATAAATAAGTTTGCTTTTTCTTGAAAATCAACCGCGTTCTGTTCATTCATTTGTATACTTGAATAAAAACAAACAAAAAACAAATAACTTTTCGTTCAAGAAGATACTTGACTTTGGTTTATCAAATAGCAGATGTTATTCTTCACTTTGCAAAAAAAACAAACAAAAAACTTGAAAATCAACCGAGTTCTGTTCATTCAAAAAACGTCCGTTTCCCACAAGTCACCCTGTATATTTAGTACTTAACTTTAAACAAAATTACACCGATAGTAACATAAAGTGAGTGTTAATTTTATATTAACTTCCAAAGAAGTCAATACAATTGTAAAAAGAAGTGCATCACACTAAATATTCTAAATTTGATTAATTCATAATAAATGCAACATTTTGCAACAATATAACTTTATAAAACCTCTTTTATTTTTAACTTGAATTTAAAATACGAAATCCCAACTTCTTAGGCAACAACTAAATTTAAATTACTGTCAAAAAAAAATCATTCATTTATAAGCGTGTATTGAATTCTTTAAAAACATAGTTGGCAAACAACTTTATTGAACCAATTTCATTTTGAAATAAGCTTAAGACAGCTTCATTCATTTCACTCATTTACTGCATAATTTGCAAAGTGCTAATCACTCTCGACTTAATGCAATAAAATTTCTTAATTTAGTTTCCTAACAAACCGGTAGTTTTTAATTAACGCCTGATCAAATATTAGCAAACATAGTATTTGCACAGAAATCCAACAGTATTTTAAATTTAAGTATTTGCCTAAACTAATACATTTTTCTCACATCCTCAATGATACTTTTGATGCAAGTTTATAATTCATAAAGCAGGAAAATCGATCCTTGTACATCCTCATTAATTATAAAGTTACAAGTCAATAACTTTATGAAACGTATCCTCTTTACCTTCACCCAAAAGTTCGTCGATCCAACGCACACTAAGATAAATAGAA
Organism: Elmis aenea; assembly: GCA_947652605.1. Taxonomy (NCBI): domain Eukaryota; kingdom Metazoa; phylum Arthropoda; class Insecta; order Coleoptera; family Elmidae; genus Elmis; species Elmis aenea. The sequence goes on from OX393576.1 coordinate 44,516,053, forward strand.
GCTGACCTTTGTTTACCACTTGACGATCATTTTAGAATAATGGGACATAAATATTCAGGAAGGGTGTTGTTGATGTTGGTTATCATATATGACAGGATCTGCACTTCCCAATTAACAGCCTGTCATATGGGTTTGATTAATACCATAAGATATTATTAGAAAACCTATATTAAAAGCGTTTTTACACTAGAATCTGGTAGCTCAAAATATAATTTATATATTTTTTTAAGTAGTAGAAAGCAATTAATCAAAATTAGTTACATACAGCCTCAACTTTTTTTTTAGCTTAACCTGGTCCAGGAATGTTATATCTGAACCACTTGATAAATTTATGGCTATGGTCTAAAGTAGAGTTTCTCATATTTAAAATTGTTGCTTGTCCCGGGATTCCAGGAAGAAATTAGACTTCCTCCTGGGATTTCCCGGGAAGCGGGGGTGTAAGAAATTGGGTCAATATTTTGAAATGAATAACCCGAAAAAAGAAGGAGTTTATTACTTAAAAACAACTCAAGTCATATATGTTATACATTTTGCTCCATAATTATTATAAATAATATTGTTGACATAAATATACATTTGAGAAATATTACCTTTTTATTGCAAGTTCATTTTAATTAACAAAATAACATCAATTTTACAATACATCTTTATAATATGATTTAAGAAAACAAAGATGATCTATGCTGAAATCACTTTGTGTTATTCCTAATTTGTAAACAGAAAGTTCTTCCGCATACCACCAAAAAGATCTCGTTCTTAACAATAAAATTTTATTTATAAGCCATTTTGCTTCGCAATACATGGCTACACAAAATTAGAACTGAAACCTATTTTAATGATAAAAACTTTGTCTTGGAGGGCTTCTTTATGCATACTACAGATGTACATAATTTGTTATTGTAAAGCAAAAAACTATTTTGAAGTAAGAATAAAATTTTCCAACAAATTTATGTTGGTTAAGACATTTAAAATAAATTCTTATAAGTTAAATTGGAGATTCTGATTCTTTGCAAAAAGTGGCCATGAAAAAGTTTTTACAGAAATGAAATTCGACATCAAATGAACAAGTTACGGCTAAAACCAAAAATCCACTTTTTTACTTTTTCCCCTACATCTCAAAAACTAAAAAAGCTAGATAAGTTTTGTTTGCGTCAAATTATTAAGCACCTGAATACACAACTTTGCCCTAATTTAACCGAAGTCGTAACTCTAACCGTTTGCGAGATCCCCATAGTGGCCCTCGAAAAACGAGAACCCTGTATACAAAATATCTTAAATTATTTCAGTTTTAAATTTTTGGGTTTAATTAAGTACAGCTAGCTTAATTAAGTAGTGTTTTAATAAATACAGTCATTTTGTTATAACTTGCTTATTTTTAAAGATAAACCTAACAATCCATATGTCAATGAAACGAGAAAAACATCTCTTTTTATTATTATGGTTTCCATTAAACAAAAATCAAGTATGTTTTGACTTTATAGATATTTTTTTCTAATTCTACGTAAAAATATCTACAGGAACAATTTCACATTTTGATTTTAGCCTAGGAGGCTATGGAACTATTTACAATTGAAAAATCGTCCCGTTTTTGTTTTTTAAAAATATCTTTAAAAAATATAAGATGGAGGTCAATTGTCAAAACGGCATTAAATATGTTTTTCATTCTACTTTTTAGCCGTCTATGTATAGACAAAAAAGTACTTGGGAAAACCAAATGTAAAATGAACCTAACCTAAGCATTGTGAAAAAAAAATACTGATTTTAGTACAAAACCAAGCAGTAAAGATAACAGGCAATAAAAAGTTTTATGGTTTGAATGCGTTAAAAATACACATTTGCAAATAATGGCGGTATAAACTTAAAAGATATATGAGTCCGTGGACAGGTTTTAACTATTTATCTTGTTGATACTAAGTAAGTAATGCATTATGGAGCTATAATCTATACACTTCCACCTGAACCAAACAACTGGACTTTACTATCGGGGTATCGGGGATACAATTATTGCAAAGCTCACCATTGTTAACAAATTTCAGTCATTTGGAAAACTAGTGAATATAATACATTAACTTGATTCCACTTTTTAGGGACTGAGTACTGAACGAAATCGTATACAAAATAACGAAATTAACCAATATTTTTATAAGAAAATAAACTACAACATAACCTAGAAACTCTTAACCAGTAATAGGAAAAAGTCAGTACGAAAATAAATATACACAAAACCAAAACTATGATCATGTCAACTGAGAACACAGGGAATAACATTACTTTAGTTGGGCTTAGGTTGAAACAGTAGATAGCTTTTAATATTTAGGAGTGATAATCGAGAATAATGGATGTATGGACAAGGAAATAAGCGAAGGAACAAAAAATGTGGGAAGAATATTTAATAGTTTAAGATCATCATTTTTTGGAAATAGAAAAGTCCCCAAAACAAACAAAAGTAGAAGTTGCAAAAAAAAAAAAAGTAACTCCATCACTTTTATATGGAAGTGAACCGTGGACAGTTACAAACAAAAATAGTAGCTGTGTGAATGCAGATGAAATGGGATTACTAAAAATAATTCAAGGAAAAACCAAAAAAGATCAAATCAGAAATATACCGGGTGATTCAGTTTGACTGTCGCACCCCTATAACTTTGTAAGTATTGAGAATAACCCCAACAACCCTTATATATTTGAAATCAGCGAGAAATTCTCTATTGAGTGATGTGTTTTTGTTACCTCTACGATGACGTATGTCAAATCCGCGATAGGCAACTGTTTTTTTTTTTAATTACATAGTATAAATTTTTTTGTTGATTCGGATAGAGAATTTAATTCTGAATCCGACCATGTACTCAAAAAGTAGGCACATTTATAGAATGAAAAAAGAAAGTTTAAGTAATGGGAAGATATAATAAAAAAGCTAGCACAAGACAGAAAGACGTGGAAGAAAGTCAGCACAACACAACTTAACACGTTTACTGCCGAGCTTATTTTGCTGGTGTTGAATACAACGCCGGTGAGAGTTTGTCCATATTGGAATCATACCCAATAGGAATTACATCCAATAAGAATGTATAGTTCAAAATTATTATGCGTGGTGCATTACACACGCTGCCGGTCATCTATGACCACCACGACGTAGGAGCGTACCAAAAGTAAATTTACATCTAAAAATTATATAAGGTTAAAAAAAATAATTCACACGGTAAAACGGTTAATTTCACAGTAAATACATTAGAATTTCAACCCCCACAAGCAAACTGTGGCGGAGTTGTGGGGGTACAGTTAAATAAATTTTATAAAAAACTAGTACGGCCCTGTTCAACAGCAAACTCGAAATTGTTTTTGGGTAGAACATTTTATTCTAAACAAAAAGTGTCTCTAGACTTTTCTTCGTATCTACCACCGTTTGGCGCGAAATTTTATTTATTTTATTATTCTCGCGAAAAATTTGCTCATAAGTTCTATCTAAAAATATTGCGAAAAGCTGAAAATGGCAAATTGCATAATAAATGCTCATTAATCGTTAATTTAGCGGAAATTATTTTCTCATGATTAGCATGTTTTGTTATTAAAAACTGCAAAAATCGGTAATTACTTCTTTATTTTGAATATTAGCGATATTTTTAGATCGAATCTATGAGCAAATTTTTCTCGAGAATAGTAAAATAAATCAAATTTCGCGCCAAACGGTGATAGATACAAAGAAAAATCGAAATGCACTTTTTGTTTAAAATAAAATGTTACACCGAAAAACAATTTCAAGTTTGATTTTGAACAGGGCCGTACTAGTTTTTTATAAAATTTATTGAAACTGAACCCCCACAACTCCGCCACTGGTTGCTTGTGGGGCTTGATATTCCCACCGAATGTGGTAAGGTGGTGCTGTGTACCAAATTTGGTTTAAATATATCTACTGGTTGAGAAACGGTTAAACATTATCGTTATTTTTTCGAAAATTTCAACACCCTGTATCTTTAAAAAGGAGGCGTTTATGAACCCATGTTGATATGGAATATTCGTTTTAAAATAAGTTTTTGTATGGACTGTTAAAAGTCCTACAAAAAAAGTGGACTACCCTGTAGATTACAAACGCAGGCAAAGCTGCCGTCGATTTATCTCAAATGTCTGCATATTGCAACCCACTGAGAAAAACTAAAATGGTACAGAAAACTAGCACTTGAGCTTTTACTTAACACTGTATAAAAACAAGGAGTAACACGTAATAAATCTATTACAATTGTTGAATTTAGAAAAAAATTAATTACGCATCTGACTCAGTGTCGCCCGTTTCCTCCGTAGTTTTAAGGCCAAGACTGCGTCACGAAGGAGGGAGAAGCGTGTAAAGTCAGAAAATATTGCAAAAATTGTTTCAAACATAATTTCAAAATACATGGTAGAACGGTAGCAAAAAATAGAACCAAAAAGTGACAACATTTTGTGCCGATTGTGATGGCAAACCACATTTTTGTCTACCGTGTTTTAAACAAATTACATCGCTTTATTTCTATTTGATTTGTAATACTAAAAATAAAAATTTTGACATATTCGTAGCTGCACCTATTGTTTTTAACCCCTATTTTCATATTAATTACATTTACAAAATCATAAACGCTATTATTTGCGTACTTTACGCATTTTTATTGAAGTCGTTTGCGCCGGTCATCTATGACCACCACGGCGCTACTGGAAGTTACAGTGCCGGTCATGTATGGCCACCACGGCGGTAAACGTGTTAACAGTCCTACACCTGACGATAGAGGGACTTATGACTAAATAAAAAATAAAATATTATTAGATATAGATCGTGTGTACCTTTTCAATAACCACATCGAGTTGTGTTCTACACCTGACGCAAAGTGATACTTAATTAAGTGCACAAATTTTATTTAAATATGTGTTAATAATGTTTAACAATTTGGTAAATCTAATATGGCGGTTCGCTAGTATAAAATATGTAGTTCTTAAGGATTAAAGCACAACATATTACAGTTTATAATTTAGCGAAGGCCCAACAATTGCTAAGAAACAGAAAATAGAATGTAAATGCGCTTTCAAACTTATCACAAACATTTTACCTCTATCTATGGGTTACCAAAAGTATAAAAATATTCACGCCTAATTTGTTTTTATTTAAACTTAAAGTCGAACTGTGTTAATTTACATATTATCACATACGAAGTATTTATAATCTGGATAATAAAATACTCGAATAAGAGGGGTTCTACCGCATTAATGTAAATGTGGTTATAACCGGTATTAACCATTATTGATTTCTGGTTCACGAAAACAAAAACGGTATTTTTTGGGTGGAAACATAAAGCACAAACGTAATTTTCCATTTTTATTTCGATTAAAAACGAACGAAATATTTTTCGTTTTTAGTCCCTGCTTTGAACAGAATTAATATTCGACTATTATCTGAAATTTGTTATAAACATTTTGCATATTTAAAGCCACCAAATATTAAGCACATGTGGGAGAGAAGTTTTATAGGGTGGTAGACCCTGCTCATTTACTTACAAAAAAGAGAAGTTTCCAAACAAATATGCTGCCAGTATCTATAAGGAACGCGTTTTATAACGTTTTCAAAAGTTGATTAAAAACAGGCGAAAACTTAAAACATCATTGTAATTGTTTAAGTTTTAGTAACCAAACTGTGGCACGTAAGTTATAGGGGAGACCGGGGATAAAAGTAACACGGGTAGGTTGTAACAGTGCCTATAGTTTCTTTAATTTTTGGTTTATATCGCCCTAAACGCTTTTGCAATGTTAAGTTACATCCAGCTCCCTACCTACATTGCTAGTTTTCATCTGTCATAGAGGTTAACTTTTTGCCAGCCAGAGTCACTATTTTCCGCCTAAAAGTTACTGCGTTGTCTCATCCGTCGAGTAACTTTTAGGCGATCTCTAAAATAGGAACAAAAAAGTACCTATATTATTTTGTTCTAAATTTAGTTGGCTATTGGTGGATGCAATACAATTTGACGTTAGAATCGTGGTTAATTGTGGATTCCCTGAAATTTTGTTTGTGTACACTTGGGGTCAAAAGTAACAAAGTTTTACAACCAACCCCAATTAATGTTTTCACTTGCAAATGTTCACTCTTAGCACATAATTGGTGGCTTTCTTCGTAGATGAGAATATACAAGAGTTGTCGTAATAATTTTCCAGTTTGTTGTATCTTTTTGATTCACATTTTTAAATATGTAGGTACTTATAATCTTGGCAAACCTGGTAACTGCAGTCCCAAATTATTAAATTATAAAACTCAGTATATAATATCGGTTTAATGATGGAAATGTATGTAAAGCTAAATCATTTCTTAAAAAGCATTTTAAATCAGGGACTGAGAACGGAACGAAAACGAAAACGTTAAACGAAATTAACCGAAATTTTTTTAAGAACGAAAACGAAACCGAAAACGAAATTATTATTTTTCGTTCAAGAACGAAAACGAAATAAATATTTTCCAAAACCGGTTTTAACCGGTTTTAACCGCTTTGTCGCTATTTCAATTTTATTTGTTAAACACAAACGCGAATTTACCTTCTGTGCTAGGAAGACTCCACGAGCAGTAAAAAATCTCACCTAAAATAAGTGAGCTTCACTTTTCTCCATATAATTACGTAAATATGTATTAACAACTTTATTGTTTATACTTGCAATTTCGTGTAACACAATTAACCGTACAGATATTCTCTATTTCTAATTTGTTTTTTAGATCATCAATATAGAATATACACTTGATTGGATATATATTATCAATGTGTATGTTTTATTTGAGTTTAGACATAATAATAGTAAAATTTATTCTTACTTCGAAAAGGACAAATGTAAAGGAAGATTTATTGGAAGACGTGTTGCTAGTAAGATTTAACGGAATGTGAAAATGTATATTGTATGGTATGTACAAACTATAAAGTTAAAGTATATTTCAAGTGAATATAAGTTTTTTTTTTAAATATCTTTTTTATTTATAACATTTAGTAAATTATCCACTTGAATTCATTATTTTGTCTTTTTAAATAATTACAGCAGGATCTTATTTAATTTAAATGCATAGATTTTTAGTACTAAAACAAATTTAAAACAGCACTTGCTCTATTTTTATATTTTTAGATAAAGATCGTGTGTCTAATTTAACCTAACCACGTTGTGTTTTTGCACCTTACGGGTGTTAAACTTAATAAAATGGTTAAATGTTAATGTGTTTAACGATTTGGTAAATTTAATATGGCGATGATTCGCCAGTCTAAAATATGCTGTCCGTGAGCATCAAACCCCATCGTCATCGTTTATATTTTAGTTTAGTTTAGTTATGCATTTGAATTAAATAAGATCCTGCTGTAATTATTTAAAAAGACAAAAGAATGAATTCAAGTGGATAATTTACTAAATGTTATAAATAAAAAAGATATAAAAAAAAAACTTATATTAACTTGAAATATACTTTAACTTTATAGTTTGTACATACCATACAATATACATTTTCATATTCCGTTAAATCTTACTAGCAACACATCTTCCAATAAATCTTCTTTTACAGTAGTCCTTTTCGAAGTAAGAATAAATTTTACTATTATTATGTCTAAACGCAAATAAAACATACACATTGATAATAATATATATCCAATCAAGTGTATATTCTATATTGATGAACTACAAAACAAATTAGAAATAGAGAATATCTGTACTGTTAATTGTGTTACGCGAAATTGCAAATATAAACAATAAAGTTGTTAATACATATTCACGTAAATATATGGAGAAAAGTGAAGCTCACTTATTTCAAGTGAGTTTTTTTACTGCCTCGTGGAGTCTCCCCAGCACAGAAGGTAAATTCGCGTTTGTGTTTAACAAATAAAATTGAAATCGCGACATTCGTTTTCGTTCTTGAACGAAAAATAATAATTTCGTTTTCGGTTTCGTTTTCGTTTTCGTTCTTAAAAAAATTTCGGTTAATTTCGTTTAACGTTTTCCTTTTCGTTCCGTTCTCAGTCCCTGGAATAAAATAAAGTTCAACTTTCATGGTTTCATTGTCTTCACTGAGGTATATACCGTAAAATACTGAAAAAGCGTTGTTTGAAATAACTCCTCATGCGAAAGTATATTTCATTTATGCAAATTGCAAGCAAATATTAACTCCGTCTTTTTTAATTAACTTTTTCTTTTCTTCCAAGTCTAGACTACTTTATTACATGAAAATAAAACACATTCGGCAACTGTGATTGTGCTGTATTTCAAATATCCACGAGTTCTAGTTAGTGTCTGTGCTATTAATGTACCACTATTAATGCACAATTTTTCCCAATCCCAAAGTCGCTCGGTTATTAATTCTGAAATTAATAGAGTTTTTTTAATGTATAATAATTCATTAAGTTATGTTTTGTTACAAATCTTTAATTTAAAACGCTGTAGTATAAAACAAGTTTACTTCTGTTTTATTTGAAAGACCCAGGAGTCTACATCTAAGATCTAATTGTCAAGACGAGTATCCCAACGAAAGTGAGAAGAAATCTGATTTTTAATGCCTTGTTTCAACAAGTGCAAAACTAGATTATCTACTTCGATTTTTTTATAAAATAAGTGCATGGACAGTTGCGATAAATCATATTTGAAGCTAAAATTTACTTCTTTTTATCTTAATAATTATACAGTACCAAGTAAAATATTATCTTTTTATTTACATTTGACATTTCATAAGTAAATAAATTTTTAATTTTATAATGCAATTTCCAACATTCATGAGTTTAATCAAGTGCAAAATTTAATTACGCATTTATTATTAAACTTTGGATCAGAAAATCGTGGTTACAATAAAGGGGAAGTTACTTTGATGGATAAGAAACTGACATTTTATTTCTTCAAGTTACAAAATTCGAAATAATTTTGATGTAACGTTTTGAAATCTTTTTAATGTATCGTTTTATTTTTCATGATCTACCGTAAGTTATTAAATATAAAATGGTTTGCAACCATTTTATTTTTTTTAATAACTATGTTAATTACTACATACCTAATTAAAATAAGAAAAAAAAATTAAAACCAAATGTAGTTGCTATTGAAAAAAAAAAACACAAAGTTTCTTTACTCAAAAATCAAAAATTATACAAAACTTTTGTTGCATTTTTAATTTTTCATTAAATTGAATTTGAGCCACCCCGTTATATAGAAAATGATAAAATTACGTCGATATATCAAGGACTCAATTATAAACTTGTAAGTTCGATACATTTTATTACCGTAGGGACTAACGATATAAAGATTATAAAGTAACTCAAAGATATTCTATTTGATAAAGAGTATTTTTAGCCATAACTGCTTATTTCTGTAAAAGCACCCTGTGATGATCAAAAGGATCAAAAACCAACTCTGCTTGGTCTATTGGTTAACTTTCAGTAGTTATGAATTGATCGTCTTTGGGAAATTATCTTGGGAATTCAAAAGCGCAATACACTAAAAGAAATTAGAAGTTTCAATTAAATAAATATAAGACACTGAACCAAATATAAAACGAGAATTGAACGCTTTGTAGTTTACCGTCTTAATATTAAATTTAATGAAAGGACAATAATAATCATTTTGCTACGACCACTAATGTAAATTACTCTTACCATACAGTCTACATGCATAGTAAGTAGGTCCTTACTAGATATATGATATATGGTCCTTACGCACGGTAAGCAAAACGCACACTTGTCTAGAAATGTCAAAGTAGACTCACGTCAAACTCTTCCTGCATGCCTAGTAAGTGAGATATAATGCATGGTAAGCACAACGCACACTTGTCTAGAAATGTCAAAGTATGCTTACGTCAAAATTTACAAGACAACGTAATTACATGAGTATATTAGCCAAAAAGCCTCAAAAGTCGTAGGTATTATGTGATCGTAGAAAAAGTAAGCTATACGAGGGGGTACCCAAAAATAACCGGAATAGCATTGCCGTGGGCGGAGCTTGTGTAGCACGCATTTCTGCCGCTAGGAGTGTATAGCGCAACTCATTGCCAGTTCAGTGCCGCCTGTGTTGTCGACCTGGTTTGTTCTGTTCATCTGCAGTGATTGTTTTTGCTAGCGCTGTTTTGTTCTTTTTTCGTTTTTGTTTGTTCCCCTCCAGGTCAGACCGTCAATCAAACCTTTTATTTGGAAGTTTTAAGACAATTGCGCAACAGTATCCGTCAAAAAAGACCCGAATTGTGGCAGACAGGAGACTGGTGCTTCCGCCACGACAATGCACCTGCACACACAGCCATCTCTGTTAGACAGTTTTTGGCTAAAAATGGTATGGTTCCGCTGCCCCACGTACCTTACTCGCCTGACCTGGCTCCGTGCGACCTTCTTATTTCCACGCATGAAAAGGGGCATGAAAGGACACCGATTTGACAACATCGAAGAGGTCAAGAAAAAAACGAGGGAGGAGCTGTCAGCCATTTCTAAAGATGACTACAAAAAACGTTTCGAACAGTGGAAGCACCGGTGGGACAAATGTATTAGTTGTACCTAATGGAGAGTATTTTGAAGGGGATAACGTTGTTTTCTAAAAAATTTGATATTATGTAGCTTTTAAAAAATAATTCCGGTTATTTTTGGGTACCCCCTCGTATGACACAAGTTGTAAAGCAATTACGCACTCGTGGAAATACGCACTCGCCGCTATGCGGCTCCGTGCGCAACTTTTCAACTCGTGCGTAATATGCTTCTTACAACTCTTGTTATGTAATATACTATTTTCTACGACCACTAATGTAAATGACTCTTAACTGTACAGCCTGAATGCATAGTAAGTGGGACCTTACGCACGGTAAGCAAAACGCACACTTGTCTAGAAATGTATACTTACATCAAAATTGACAAGATAACGTAATTGCATGTGTATATTAGTCAAAAAACCGCTACTCGTATGTATTATGTGATTGTAGAAAAAATATGCTACTTAACACGAGTTGTAAAGCAATTACGCACTCGTGCGTAATATGCTTCTTACAGTAAGCCCACGGTAAGCCATTCATATCTGGAACATTTAAATATGAAACGTTCAAATCTGGAAAATGCACCGATAGAATCATTCAAATCTTGACACGTTCAACGCTGGAATCACTCAACGCAGGAATCATTCAACGATGGAACCATGCAACACGGGAATCGTTCATCACTGGAAAGCTCAAATCTGGAATCCAGAAATTAAGAACTTTTGCTGCTACCTATATTACCTACAACAGCCAAAGTATAATATAATTACAGAACACTTCGTTTTATATTTTCTTTACTATTGTATAGTGGAAGATAAAAACATCGTGTTAATGGTAACCCTATGACACGCGTGTCAACAGCGACACGCCGCTCCTTTTTGGGTGACACGCAACGCAAATTTCCTTCATTTTTTTTTCACGAATTACAAAAAAAAACATTTTGGTTAGGAAGGTTTTCACAGGAGGTGCCATTCGTTTTGGTATCCTCCGCAAGGGGAAGTACAAGCATACACTGCTTCGTTTATAGCGGAGCGGTTTATTTATGAAGTTGGTCCTGCATTTGTGCAGTTCAGAGAAATAGAAGGAACAATAAATTTTGTGAATTATCCAGAGGAAGTTATTTTTACAAAGCTGAAGTTAAATGTGTTTAATTGGATAGATTTAAATTACTTAGAAATCCAATTAGCAAAATTCCAATCTAGCTGTATTTGGAAGCAAAAGTTTGTTGATCTTAGATCCGACTTGGAAGCACTTGAACGAGACTGCTTGCATGGATCCGGGAATAATAATTTTGACAACAAAATTCTGAAAGTGTGGAATTCCATCCCGGAAACTTTTGATTTCGCTCTGAAAAGACTTGCCAAAGCAATACTAAAATTTTTGTTATCAACATACTCCTGCGAATTTTTGTTTTCGACTCTAAATAACATAAAAACAAAGGAGGAATAGATTGGTTGATGATGTTAATGCTGCTTGCGTAGCTTTAAAATGTACGAATTTATAAACCTTCCATAAAAGAGCTAGCTTTAAAAGTACAACACCAAAAAAGTCATTAAACAGTTTTTTTATGATTAAACGTTTTGTTCTAAATAAACTACAAATATAAACATTTTTATTTGTTATGATATTCCACGATAACAATGATCATTTATCATTTATCTTATTTTCGTGTACAATACGATTTTTTTTTAAACAAAAATTGGGGGTCGTTTTGTACACGAGGACGCTTTATATATTAAAAAGCCTAATTTTGGGTTCGAAAAATTAGGGATCGTCTTATAAACAGGGGCGTCTTATACACGGAAAAATACGGTATATGTAGGTGACACGCACCTTGCGTAGCATAACCTAAATTTTTAATTTTTGACACGCCGGCTTGAAAAGGTTCGCCATCACTGCCCTAGTGCTACAAATTGGGACAAAGTGAAAGTAGCGTTATTATAATCAGGGCTGTGGAGTCGGAGCCGGAGTCGGAGTCGGAGTCGGAGTTTAGGAGAAATTTCTGGTCAGTGGAGTCGGAGTCGGAGTCGGAAAAAATGTACCGACTCTGACTCCGACTCCGAGTACAACAAAAAATTGCGAGGTGGTCCTTTGCCGCAAAATTTAAACTCAATTTTTAAATAATTTTTTTATGTTTATTATTTTTTTTCCCTATATTACACACCATAAAATGTCTTAGTATTTAATTTGGTCGGAGTCGGAGTCGGAGTCGGAGTCGGAGTCGGACCACTAAAATTATCAGGAGTCGGAGTCGGAGTCGGAGTCGACTTTTTTTTTCCCGACTCCGCAGCCCTGATTATAATACTTACCAGGGAAGGTCACGATACCAGTGGCGTGCAGTCCATGAATGCGTTGGATGCGGCGCATCCCTTAAAATTTTAAACGGTACGGGAGAAAAACGCGAAAACGAGGCCCTTATAAAAACGGTATTCCTTATTTAAACGCCTATGCAAGGTAGCATAGATAAAGTCGACAACTTCTCAAATCATAGCGCTTATGCGGGGGTTTCGTTTTTGACGTTTTTCTTCGGAACCGGTCAAGATTTTTTTCCAAAACTTTCCACCATTTTACTTGCAAAGGATGCGCGCATTGGTAAATAGAAAAATTTTGATTTTATCTCTGACAGTTTCATGGCCCAAGCGATTGCAAAAATTACCTTTTTATACCAATATTTTTCAGTTTTTCTTCTATTTTTCCGAAGGAAATGACCAGTGGCACGTATAACTCTATAAAACATTTAGTTTTGATGGCCTTAATGCAATAAACACAGTCTTAATCAAATTCTAGCGACAACGTATAGTGACCCACCCTTGTTAATCAATTCTTGGTAAACTTCAGATGGTGTACCTGTCATGCCAGCTTGGTAGATCAAGTGTACCTCGGATATTTTCTTGTCGATTATGAGTGCTAGGTTCACAAAACATCTAATGAGAAACAGGTTTAAGGTTGGTGAAAGCCTTTTTATTAAATGAAAAAACCCAGAATCTTTATTTTCATTAGTTATTAAACCCTTAACCTGACCTTCCATTGCTGGCCAAATATTTCGTACGTCACACCAAAAGTAGGTAGTAGTGAACCGGACATTCATTTTTCACACGAACATATCCGAAGTACACTTGATCTACCAAGCCGCAATTCTTTTACTTTCTTTTTGAAATTGACTAAGCATTATAATTACGCATCTTTGCCCTAATTTGTAGCCCTTAAATTACCATTAACACAATGTTTTTATCTTTCACTGTACAATAATTAAGATAAAATATAAAACGAAGTGTTCTGTAATTATATTATACTTTGGCTGTTGTAATATAGAGGACAGCAAAATTCTTAATTTCTGGATTCCAGATTTGAGCTTTCCATGTTTCCAGCGATGAACGATTACCGTATTACATGGTTCCATCGTTGCATGATTCCTGTGTTGAGTGATTCCAGCGTTGAACGATTCAAGATTTGAATCTACAGGTGCATTTTCCAGATTTGAACATTCCATATTTGAATGTTCCAACTTTTCATTCGGCTCCCTTGTTATAATTCCTGTTATGTAATAATATACTACTCATATAAAACTTTCCAGTACATTATCAGCTTGCTGCTTATATACAACCTGAGAATCCTAGTGCTTTTTGTTTGTGTGGATGTGATCACAAAAAGTCTAGTTAGGTTGGTAACGATTGACGTATGATATACTTTGTGTATCATGACAATAAATTTGATACTTTGAATTGCGTTTTAACAACAATAATAATATTTCGTTTGCCTGATTGTTGTTGTCACTAGGCAAAGTAAACTCTAAATATATATTTCCACTTTATAATATGTGATTTTAGTAGTCGTACCGTGGTAAGTAACCAAAATTTCTCTTTTAACATTGATTAATCTAATCACTTTTAGCTTTAAAATGCCAAGATCGTCTTTAAATATTTTACGATGGCTTACACACGAACGCAATTTAATCTCTGCAACGTTACACATGATTACGATTAGTCAGATTAGTATGTCGTTAGTACAACTACATTGGTTTGTGATCGGAGGTAGCGTTTGTACGCCAGTATTGACACTAGGTCAGTTTTTTTGGTTTGGCTACACAGATGCTGAATCACAAGACCCAGGTAAAAGATGTACATGTGAAATAATCTCGAAAATGTTAAATGAATGAAAGTTGTTTGCAGATTTATATTGTCATTCTTTCAAATGTTTTTTGTAGAATATGCCTGTATTACACCAACAATAGTAAATATGATGCGAATTATTATCTTACTGTGCTTCATGGCTATAATATTTTCATTAGGAGGATTTTTTCTGGATATATTAAGACCAAAGAATAAAGTATATAGATTTGTTCATCGCTACGCTTTGCCAAGCACTTGTACAGGTAAATAATATTTTAATTGTAACATTTGTTAAAAATAGGCCTATCATATTTTCGTAAAGTCAAACCGGGACACGAGAACCTTTTTTTAATAATAAGAAATAGACAAAAAAGTGGGGAGAATAAATGCACCCCAGGTGATTTTTTTTAATTTTAGAAGTTTAAACTTGTTTAATTGCAAAGTTAGAGTACTTAACCATCATCCAAAATTATAGAGTTATGACAGAACCTTGTCTGATTTTTTTTTATCAGTTTGTCCCCACCTACAAAATTATTCGTATTAAAGGTAAAAACTTTCACTAATAATTTCTATTTAGGTACAGGAACTATAAAAACGTAAGCCTGTGCTATAAATTTATTTTATTGTTGCTTGTTCAAATAGCTCAAAAGTTTATAAACAAAAAGCGTACATTACCATGAATATTTTCAATGGCATACGTACAGCATATACGTTAATATTTTCTCACGAAAATGGGTATAACCGCACCAAAAGCGTGCAGTTGTCAACTCTGCCGCGCAAAAAAGTTTTACAACAAAATGACAGTGACACACGTTTTTCTTAGCTCCACGTGTTTTTTGATATCCACGCGGACAGATTTCACAAAATGTTCGGTGCGGAATATTTTTTTCAAAAACTGGGACAAACTCGAAACCGACTGGGACACCGGGACTGTCCTGGCCAAACCGGGACGTATGGTAGGCCTAGTTAAACACGATTTTTGGTAAACTATGTTTACTGTGGATCATCATGGCAGTCATGATATGATTATATAAATCCTATGTTCACATGTAAGGGTTTGCGCATTAAAGTATTTAACATGTTGGCGACAGTGTATTATATTCAGTATGCATTCACTAGGGTACTAGGGACGGAGCGAAAAACCAAGAAACTCCTGACCACATTGTGCTGTATTAGTTAACCAAATAATTGGAAATATTTTGTTATATTTACTTTCTTGTCATTATTATTTATAAATATTTACTTTCTTATCATTATTATTTATAGCAAATATAACTGCAAATAGTGTATTTCATTTACTTTATTATTAATATTATTTACAACAAAAATAATTGGAAATAGTTTATTCCATATACTTTATTATTATTAGTAATAATAACAATCATCAAAACATTTGTTTTTGTAATAGTTTTCCCAAACAAAATGTGTTAAAAAAATCAATCAAACAATTCTATTAAATTTCGTATTATTTCTAGCTTTTGAGATTCGCACGCATGTCTCACTAGTTAATTTGCCTTCTATATAGACGAATCAGAAAGCATGAAAGCATAACCTGTGGACTACACACTAAATCTTCATTAAGTAAAATACGACGTGAGACCGCCGGCAGGTCTCACAGTCCTAGGATTATGAGTCAGTGTAAACACGCCGTGGGTCTCATTGTCGCCAACGTGTTAAAAGGTTTGCGAATTACTATTGGGAATTACAATTTAAAAAAAGCTTTAACTGATCTTTAACCTCACCCCCAATTTCTTGGTTACAGCAATACAGGGTCTGGTTACAGTTCTATTTTTTTTTAATGCACAGAAAAAAATAAATGCAGGCAATAAGTGTATACCGGGTTACAACTTTTTATGAACAGTTTAACGCACAAACTGTGAACATAGTATACGTATACGTATAACAGCCACGCTGGTCCACAGTAAGCATAGTTTACTTTCTTTTTTTTTTAAGTTATTTATTTAAATAGATGTAGCAAGTGGTATCTCATTAGAAAGAGGAATAAAAGGTACATTTACCTATTTCTATGCAAACTCAACAGCCCATAAGAAAAAATGAAATTGGGGGTAATATCTCTAGAACGAAGTAAAAAAAAATCCAAAATAATTACATTGCACATTTAAAAAAAACAATAAAACTGATTTAATGATTACGACAAAAAAGCTTTTGAGAGAGAAAAACACGACATTTTCTATAATTTCTGAAGTACTTACGAGGAATTTTGTCCTTTTAACCCTTTCTCTGGGGCACTCGTTTCTAAAAGTCGTAATTGTTTAAAAACATTACTTTTGTATTAGTTGTTAAAAAAAAATCCTGGTACTTGCTTGTGTTTAACATATAAAGTCACATGTTTCAATTTACACTCACGTTTGAATTGAGAATGAATGTATTAATTTAATTTGCTTTGTTTCAGTATTTTGGATAATGGCAATTATTAGTATATGCTATTATGTAACAGTATTATTAGAAGAATCGCTGGAGAATCTTTATCCCAAAGAAGAAACATCTGTAACATATGGCTATGGCTTTTATTTGATAGCATCTACAGGTGAGATCTTTGGCAAATATTTGTCCGCGTGATAAACAGTTACTTGCACATGCCCATTCTCAATTGTACCAATAATTGATGTATTTTTAGGTGGAGTTTCCTTAATATGCACGTTTTGCAGTCTTATCTTTACACAAACATCGATAGATCCTTACAGAGGTGATGATAGATGTTTGCTGACAAGATACGACGATAATATTGAAGCATTCGATAGTCCCACCCCTCCACCCCCTTATAGTATACCGCCGCCACCTTACACTCCTTAAATTTGCATATTACATGCTTAACTAGTGATATTTATTCTCGTATATTTATAATAATTTTAAAATGTAACGAATTGTTTTTGACATTTTGCATTTATCATAACGTTTTTTGCTATCAACAATATCACAGGAAAAATGTTGGTAGCACAACCATTTTTCATTATCAAGTGGCATTGTCGTACCTTTTTCGAAAATGAACAAATTACAAGTGTGTAAGTTGTCTGTAATAATGCTACGAGCCAAGAGTTGAAATATTTCGTTTTTGTTTGTTTTGTTGTACTTAAGTTTTAAGTGTTAAATACATTTTTATTATACAGGGTGGACCAAATTCGAATGTTTTATTATAATAGTTGTTTTTAAATTGCAAAAATCAGTTGCTAATGAGATCATGGCAAACTTATATATAAGGTGTTACACAAAAAAACGCCGCAAGCTGTAACTCCGTTGTTTGTGGTCCGATTTTGGTGAACAAAAAAGTAAATTAAATGGCTCCTCAAATTCAAGTTCAACTTAAATGTCAAACGATAGTAATTTTTTTTTTCCAAATGTCACCATCTATTTTTTTTTTACTAAATCTGGTAGATTTTTTATTTTCTGAATTCAATGATGCAATCATAAGTTAATTTTAGTGCTAAACTAATAAGAAATAAAAAATAAAAGTTTAACCAAAATAGGTTAGGTTTGACAAAATTTTCAAGCGTGCCGTGGAAAACAAAAAAATCTTAATCAACAAATGTCATTTAAATACCACATTGACGTTTAAATGATATTTGTTGATTAGGATTTTTTTGTTTTCCATGACACGCTTGAAAATTTTGTGAAACCTAACGTATTTAGTTAAACTTTTATTTTTTATTTCTCATTAGTTTAGCACTAAAATTAACTTATGATTACATCATTGAATTCAGAAAAAAAAAAATTCTACCAGATTTAGTAAAAAAAAAATAGATGGTGCTACATATTTGGAAAAAAAAATTGGTTATCGTTTGACATTTAAGTTGAACTTGAAAAAAATTGAAATCCAATTTAGTTTATAGTATTTGAGGAGCCATTTCATTTACTTTTTTGTTCACCAAAATCGGACCACAAACAACGGAGTTACAGCTTGCGGCGTTTTTTGTGTGACACCCTGTATAATAAATATTTCACAAAATTAGCTATATCTCGGTAGTTCTTTGCAACAAATAATAAAACCATATATTTTTAAAAAGCTAAAAAAAAATGCTTTTATATAAAGCCAGGGACTAATAGGATTTATTTCTATTTAAAAAATACAAGTTTACTTTATATCACAAATATATATTTTTTTTAAATTAAGCATAAAATTGTTTATAAAAAACCTACATAACATTGAGTGCCCTTTTTAAAATAAAGAAATTATAGTGAATATTCAAAAGCGATCAACCGAAGTGGAAAGTAATATAAAAATCTGGTAGCACAGGTATGTTTATTTCAAAACAATAATCCAAGAGACCGATATTAGATTTTCGCTAACTATTATGTTTGATTCGAATTTGGTGCACCCTGTACTGTGTGATGCATTTTTGATGGAGTAATAAGAATATCGCCACACATGTACTATTATTCTATATACACTGAACATAATTGTTGAAGCTTTTTTTTTTGTAGGTTCTACTTCACTTTTTTGATTATAATAGCCATAATTTGTGCAAGTTCGCTAATACAATGCAATACTTTTAAAGATGTAACAAAAGTACACAATATAAATTTTTTTTGATCTGTTATGTACTTAGTCATCCAAATTTATTCAATAGTGATCTTTCACTTTTACCTGATTTGTTCAATGTAAATAAGTTAAACTCACCATAGATTATCGTGTCTACATTTAGTCATGCAATACTGCGGTTGTCAGGGGTTCGCTATTTGAGTGGACAGTGCGCTATTTGAGTGGACAGTGCGCTATTTTGACTTTCGATTTGCTATTTTAAAAATTGATATAGTAATTAGATGAAGAATGATTTTGCATGTGAATCACCTACAACAGGGTTTTTATTATGGCCAATTTTCAATTACTATTTTTTCAATACTAGTTCATGAATTAGTAACTATAAGATCATTTGCTGGAACAAAACTTAATTCAATTGCCAAACCAAAAAAATCGTTGCCAGTAACTGGAATTTTAAATTTTTCATGATTTGATGATTATTCTAAATATTTGAATATTCATGACTGAATAAAATAAAAAACATCTTATATTATAAAATCTAACTAATGCAATTGTGATTTATCTGATATAGTCATGACATGTAGAGCAATAGCTAATGTAGACACTATTACAAAGCTTACAATAAAATCCTGAATATTTTCTGCTAGTCTATAATTAAATTATACTATTACTATTTAAATTTTTGGCTGTGGACAGTTGTAGTAGTAGATGCCACCACCAAAGATGTCACAGTATCTTAGCAAGTTATTTGTAAATATGCTGGAAATTGTTGTAAATATAATATTTTATTATACTGTCGTTTCATTGATATAAAATAGTGTTTGAATATCAAATTCATAATTTTTTGGTTTAAAACGTTCACTACCGACCGGCTCATATGAGCCGGTCGGTAGTAAACGCTCTCTCATATATGAGCCGTTGATGCAGACATAGTTGACCCTTTCGCTGCAGCACTTGTTTGAAAAGTTCGTGCCTCGAGTGTGGCGTTTTTCAGGTCCTCTGTTTATGGGTTACGCTAACGTATTAATCTGGCTCCCGCTCATGGGACACAAGAAATAAAACCGACTTATACGGTTCCCGCAGCGAAATTGTTAATATTTAATTTCTTTGTGAAGCCTTAGGCAACTGCATTCATATTAGGTGGTCTATAGCAGCGATTCTTAACCGGGGGGCCGTGGAAGATTTTAAGGGGGCCCGCGAAAAATGTATAAAACGTTTTTACTTTCAAAAACAAAGAAATCTTTAAAAAATATTTTTTGCTCGCTCCATCGGAGAGATATCTTCTTAAATCAATCGTAATGTTTTCGTTACTACAAACTAGTGGGACGCAAAAATATTTTAAGATATTTAGGGGGCCGTGACTACTAAAAGGTTAAGAGCCACTGGTCTATAGGAATCTATGACTCACATTTGAGACACATGGTCAAGAGTTAGGACTAAGTTTCAAGATTATGTCGAATGTTTTAAGTTTTTTAACGGTTTTGTATTATTTGCTTTTTATTATTTAACTCTAGTAAAAAGAAATAAAATGTTTAGTTTGCTTTATACAATCAAAAACATTTTTTTTAAATCACTAAATGTCTTTCTGGGCCATTTCATGTATATATTCTGACTCATATGTGGGACACGTGGTCTATTTGATAGAAAACGACCCAGGCAGTGGCGGACTGGGCCGGTCGCTCTGACGCCGCGACCCACAGTACTTATGATTTTTATGAAAAAATTATGCAATATTATTTCGGTTAGTAATAAATAAAGAATAAGTTACAACATCGCATAATTTTTGTACCTCTGGCCCTCCCAAGCTTTATAAGCTGACTACGTCTCTGATTTGTGTCTCTGCTATGTCCGACATTTTCGTTAAATTTCACCATCTGTGCTGTGTTTTTGAGCACCAAGTGATATTGATATTATAGGTACCTTACTAGAATTTTAGTAATTAATAAACAATTATTAAACTTTATATATGCAGACTGATTCTTTACATTCATTGTGAGATTATTCTGGTCATAGTTTTGAATCAAGGAGAAATGGAAAAAAGAAAATGTGCTCAAAAAAAAAGAGAAAAGGCAAAAAGTACTTCACGAAGCTGCTAAAAAAAGTTTCAAGTTAACTGATTTGTTTGCTTTAACTTCTAAAGTTAGTGCACCTGATGTTGAAAAATCTAACATTGATCAAGATTTGCATTCATCAAATTCGACAAACGAAGACAATATAATCTGCCCCGTTGAAACAGACAAAACTGAAACGTCGATTATCAACGCAAAGTCTTCATGTTCAAGTCTAACTTATCAAGTAACAAAAATTTTGAATGCTTATCAGCTAGTTATTTCACAACACCAACAAGTCAAAATTTTGAGGATTTTTTTAACAAACATCCTTATTAGCCAACTTATTTGCTATTTAAGCCAAATGTTATATTTTACAGATGATAATATAAATAGACGATGGTTATCATATTGTTTGGAAAAAGAATCTCTATTTTGTTCTGTGTGCTTGGCATACGTAAGAACGAATGTTCGTTTGTAAATGATGGAATGAAAGACTGGAAGCATATTCTGCAAATAAAGAATATGAAAATAATACGATCCATGAAAATTGTGTTTATAGCCATATGCTTAAACTTGAAAAAGAAAGATATTTATGGTTTATTGTTCTCAAATGAAGGAAGCTTACGTCAAAAAAAAAATGCTCTTGAACGCAAGCAAGTATTGGAAAGAATTATAGATGTTGTAAAACTAATTGGAAAAAGGGGTTTAGCTTTTCGGGCTCACAGATCGGAATCTGCTAATTCATTCTCATTAGAGAACAATGAGACTGAACATGGAAATTTTTTAGAAATAATTTTATTATCTAAACATGACATTTAAAATTTTTTTTGGGTTATTAATTTTTTGGGGGCCGATCTAGCATTTCTAGAATTTCCCAGTCCGCTACTGGACCCAGGTATGGGTTGTTGTAGAACTGTACTACCTGCGTCTCGCATATAAATGTAATAAAAACTGGTTTCCTTTTTTCTAATGGCAATCAAGACATTATTATATGAACCATAAAAATATTAATCATATTTATAGTAGAAACAACCCTAAATTTTTATATTGCAAGTATTTTTTATATAATTTTACATAAAATATAAAATGGGTCTGAAGGAAAAGTGCACTTTTACATGTGGGTAGCTAACGTGTTAACCAAAGCAAATGATATCGAATTACCATTCAGATTTTCAAAAAACTTGACAAGGCCACGTAAAAAAATTCTGCACCAAAGAATTCCTATTGAATCTTCAAAATACATATTTATCTAGTTTATTCATTAATCACAAAATTTAAACACTGCATCATTTTATAATAATAAGCTCAGCTTTATATAAAATAAATCACTTAATTTTCAGAATTTAGTCTACAACACTTAACTCCAACGTTTAAAAAAAATACATTCAAAATCCAAACCAAAGAAAAGTTTACACTTTTTTAGCTACTGTTTATCAACATTAATGCCGGTATAACGTAAATACACCAAAACACATTTAATGCACATTTTAAGAATATTGCTTTTCCAAAATTATTTAATTTACATTTAATACTCTATCATTATTAATTTCATATATTTTAAATTTTGGTCATTCTACTTTTCACAAAAATAATTCTTGTACATCCATTTATATCTTAATAAATTTTCATTTTGTACTCAATATTACATAATATAATTTCGAACACATGCTACACAGCACATTTGTACACAGTATAACCACAGTATGTATAACAATCAGTAAATATAAAACCAGTTACTTTGGGGATGAGTGGACTAACCCAGTAGGATGCAGGTGTAACCTGGTAGGCCGTAATGGGAAAGATTGAAAACCATTTCTAGGCCAAAGGGTTGCAATAAGTTTTGGTGAAGGAATAAAATGTTAAACGCTTCACCATGATTTTTCTGTGCCAAAATGAATAAAAAGTGAGCTATCATACAGAAGGTCAAAAGGCTGTATAAAACTAACAGAAATAGTTGTTTATGTACCAAGGCAGTAAAGTTCGACTTTTTATCACGAGTGTGGATATTATTTGCTGAGACGAAGTCAACCTAACCACACGAGTGATAAAAAGGAACTTTACTGCCGCGGTGCATATTAATTTTTTTCTGCAATCGTCAAAGAAATAGCGAAAAATCAAGCAAATACATTAAGTTTTACTTCACCTGTCAGATTCTCATTCTCCTGCAAATATGTATCTTTGAACAAATGCACGCTGAATTTTTCAAAATTCAACCAATGAGCATTTTACCTTTTTACTGCCTAGGCAGTAAAAATGATTATTACAGCCGCTTTTGGGTACTTATTGAGCTAGTGACGATTGCAGAAAAAATAAATTATTAACTGCAATACATTTTAGATAAAATAGTTAATCAAAATCTTTTTACATTATTTTGCTATCCATAATAATAGTGAAGACATTAGAATTATTATGACTAAAAAATACTTTTTTGACAATAATACAAAAATGGATTTTTTTTGTAAATAAATAAATTTTCCTCATAAACCTGTACCTATATTATTAGTAAATTAACTATTTTTAGTAATAAGCGAAATACCCTTGTAATTCTGTACACAAATAATACAGGGTGTCCCACAAGATATGCCTTCACTAATTTTTGCATAAATCAAATGTCAAGAACCTTAATAAAAGTTTGTATCATTTTTTTTATGTCTCTCTTCATATAGAGTGAGTTCCAATTGTAGTGAACAGCATGGAGTGCTCGTAAATAGTAAGAAATACAGAATTGGTTAAATGGGTCAAAATGATCTACATATGATTTCAGAGCAACTCTTCTTTGAAAAAAATTGATAGTTTTTGCACTATTGATAAAAAACAAAACCAGTCAGGTTTTTAATTTTTGCTTATAACTTGCATATTTGAAATCAAACTCAAAATATTTTTCGACATTATTTGCATAATTTAAAATTTGTTAATAAATTTTATCCAACTTCATTTGTTTTTATTATTTTAACATCAAACGAATTTAAAATATGAATGTTGTTTTAAAATAACAAAAATAAATGAAGATAGGTAAAATTTATTAACAAATTTTAAATCTACGCAAATAAGTGCCCCAGTACACAATGCATTTTTTTCTAGATCTTTTTTCATAGAATAGTAGCTCTTAAATCATAGATCATTTTGACTCATTAAACAACTCCGTTTACGAGATCCTCATGCTGTTCAAGATAACTGGGGCACCCTGTATACATAAAAGAAATTAAAAAATGTTATGGATAAAAACGTTTTATTTAGGTCCTAAACATTCAATTTACGCAAAAGTAAGCGAAGGTTACCTTGTGGGACACCCTGTACATAACAATTCAATGAATATAATTAATAAAAGCTATAGTCATTTTACCACCCTTAAATAATAACCCAAGCGATGGCACAGTCAATGTCATACAAAATTTGTATAATAGTTTAGTATATTTAAACGATAAAGCAACATTTAAATTCCATTATTTTTTACCCCAAAATTCTACCCAAGAAATCACAAGCAAATGATTGTGTTCTATGTAACTCGCAAAATTATGTTATTTTGTGATTATTTACAATCAGACTTCCATTATGGCAACTGCTTGCAGTTTTTTGTGCGAATACCCTAATAATTATGTAAAGCTTTAGTAATTAATTTATCAACTAATACATTTTAAAAGACTCCACGATTGGATTTTACAACTTTCATTAGATGTGTCACCAATTTTTGGCTTCTTACGTGGCAACATTTATTTCGCAATGTAGTCCACTAATAATGCACACTAATTTTTGTAAATAACTAAGTACAAATAATTAAAACAAATATAATTTTTCAATATTTAAAAATAAATTACAATATTATTCACAATCGCAAAATAGCAAACAAATAATACTGAACAAAAACTATTTATAAAACATTAAAAAATAAACTAGTGTCTGCAATAAGGCGACAGAATAACTTTTTAAATAAATAATAGGACTAATTCCCACTGTTCATGGGATGTGAATTATTTTTAACAAAACTAGTGAAATCAAAATTTGGCATTTCAAGAGGAGCTAGCGGAGGAAGCACTCGTGCGTTGTGTACGTCCGGACTTAATTCACTGCACGGTGAAAATACAAAAGGTGACGTTCCTCCAGAAGAATCAGTGATTACTTTCAAATTAGTGGTGTTGCTGTTTTTACTGGATGCTAAAAATACACAACAATTACTCTAGAAGTTTCTAAAAAGAATGAAAAACTAACTTGATGTGAAACTATAAACAAAACAAAAAATTAACTACACTGTAACACAAAAATGTATTTGTTGCCATATTATTTCTCCAATTTCATTTGCAATCTTTGGTCCAAAAAAATTCTGGAGAACAATATTACTTGTAATGAGCAATCCTATCATAAAGTAAACAGTCAATTACCTTTCCGATTCTAGGTGATTTTTATGCCAACATTAAAATAATGGATACTTATAAACCAGCATTTAATTGAATAAAAACTTATGCAAATGGAGAAGTTTATCCCTTAATTTTTTATAACTGCTATATTAATGTATGAGAGCTAAAAAGTTTGATAATACAACTTTTAAATATTGTTGACTTGACAAAAGGGAAATTCAAACGCTTTTGGCAAATTTTAATTTCGTTAAACTACAGTTTTTCTTTAAATCAATCATATTAATTTTTTGCAAGGTTGTATAGTCTAAAAACTTAAATGATCGCAAGCCTGGATGATAACTGATTAAAATTAGAATCACTCAAAAATAATTTGAACAGTCTCTTAAACATAATTTTTCTTTTTGTAGTTTTCAAATTTAAACCTTAAATTATTCAAACACAAAAATATCTTAGCTAAACTGAGTTAGATAGATTGAAGTGCAAAAAATATTTTGTTTAAGCACTTTGCTTTTAATAAACAGACAGTTTAAATCCAAAATGTGGTATTTGCTTGAAACCAAATTTTTTATTAATCCGACACTTACGGGTTGCAAGATCCAATAAAGGACCTTTGCAAAGATGTTAACACACTAAAAATTTAACCAAATATTAGTGAACCAAATATGACACCATTAATACCTTCTTAAATTAATTTTTAAGCCCGATAAAAAAACTAAAGCACCGTAACAATTTTTGAAAATGTTATTAGTGAATAAAAAATTAAGCCAGTCATGCAACAGAATAAATTTACTTGTTGACAAGTTTCTAAAAGTCATGTTATAAATAATTAACTTTAAAATGCCTAAATTGGAGAAATATTTGTATTTAATATGTAAATAAATAAATAATTGGGAAATTAGTATTATTCTAAATAATGTGCGATTATTAGTATTTCAAGCAGCGGAGTTTAGTAAAAGGTTAAATAATTATTGTAACAACTACAAATTTTTAATGTCGTAACTAAGCTCTAGGACACACTTCAACAAGATGTGCGTAGTAGAAAAAATCTTATTTTTTACGACAAAATCTTTCTTATAAGATTTTAAATTGGTTTTAAAATAATATCTAAATTTAAATTAACTAGTTATGACCAAAGCACACAAAAGTTTGTTGTAGCACTGTAAAACTCTTTTCCTTATGAAGTTCACTTCAAAGCAAAACTTTGAACAGAACTTTATAAATAACAAATAAACTTGTTCTTATGCACACTATTTTCTCAAAATTGAATAAAATGCACTTTTATTACTTCAAATATTAAAAAACAAACTGCTGAAAAAACAACCATATGTTCATAAAACTTTAAGCAAAATTTTTTATTCACAATGTTTTCATAATAATAAATTTAATTATATTTAAAAAATCCATAATAAATGATAAATTAATTTCACAAAGAAAAATATAATAACAAATAAAATAACAAGGATGAATGTTAAGTACCTTTAATCTTCTCTGATTCCAAATGCTTTATTCTCTCTTTTAATGAGTCAACTTCTCTTGTACTAGCGTCAAGTTGTGTAACAAGCTTATAAACTAGAGATCGTAATTGTTCATTTAATGTTCGTAATTCTTCAATAACAGTCGTTTCATCTTTAGGATGTTTACTACCGACAACATTATTTGAACTTGAGCTATCTACAGTATCGATCGTGAGAACTCGATCATCAGTGTCCGTAGTCGAAAAGCTTTTTAAACTTTCGCTGTCGCTATTACCACCGTTACCTTTTTTAACTAACAATGACAACAAAGAATCGGCTTCTTCCATGGTACGATAAATTGCAACTTGCAAGGAGGTACTTTCGTTTTCAAAGCTATCCTCATAATCATTGCTGAGATAGGTATTTTCAATTTTTTGTCTTTGATTTTCAATGGCTTTACGGTAATTTTCAAATTGCTCCTTTTTAACTAGTATGATATCTTTCTGTCTAAAGTGGTAATCTCTTTGTAACTTTAATGATTCTAAAGACCTAGGGTTTTCTGTGAGACTAAGGGCTTCATCCAATAATTCAGCTGCTTTGTTGTGACATTCAATCGCTTCATCGTACGTTCTGCAGCGTAGGTGTGCTTCAGCACGCCTGTGTTGCTGGTGGGCCTAACAAAATAAAAGATAATTATAAAATTTTTATTGTCAATATCTTATGACCTAATTTGGTACATTCTAACCTAAACAAAAATATTGCAAAATTTACTTACTTTATTTAAACAAGAATTTTCCATTATGTGGTGAATGATGAATGATTTTCATGTGTACTAGCAC
Source organism: Elmis aenea (assembly GCA_947652605.1). Lineage (NCBI taxonomy): Eukaryota > Metazoa > Arthropoda > Insecta > Coleoptera > Elmidae > Elmis > Elmis aenea. Next base: position 44,543,818 of record OX393576.1, read on the forward strand.
TACCTCAATTTAAACAATATGTTCATTGTTCGATTTATTTTTGCACTATTTGCCCTCTACTTAATGAATTGTCAGGTAAACGTCAACAAGAATTACAAGAACGAATCTGACATCTATTACACAGTATGATAAACAATTCGTTAAAATAGGATCCATTAAACCACCCATTTAGTTTATAATACTGTTACAAGATGGCAAAACGATCACCAAAATAAATATGATTTTCAAAAATGTTTATATCATAACTTTAAATAAAACATCAATGAAGCCGAATAAAACCCTTAAGACTCACATACTTTTCATAACTTTTTATTTGCAAACTTCGAAAGTCTTTTAATTCTTTTTTGCATTTCTTACTGCAAGTTTAATTTTTATTTTAAAAGTATCAGTATTTATAAACATTTATTACAAGCTTACTGTAAAACACTCTCAATATCACTTTGCTAACTATTATTCGTAGACTATAGCCTGCATTTTTTTCAAAACTGAGAACGTGAGAACAGATCTGCCGAGTTTAATACAAATTCAATAGAAGCGTTAAAATGTGATTCATATGTGGTGCATGACTAAAATTAAAGTAATCGTTTTAAGAACTATATGTATTATGTATCCATGTTTTAAATAAATTATTCGTATAAATTTAGATTGCAGTCAAAATTTCCGAAATTACCTTAGTTTATACAGGATGAGTCATTAGTGCGGGATCGGTCAATTGTGGCTAAACGGATTGAGATAAAAAGTTGATTCAAATGCTATTCCATTCAGTTTTTTCTTCCGAACACGATAAAAATATTTTTAAATATACAGGGTGAGTCGCCTCTGTGGAACTTATAGCAATTTTTATATTTCAAATACAACACCCCATTTTTTATTTAATATTTTTGACCGCCTTTATCTAAGCTTTGCATCAATATAAAATACTATAGGTTTTTATGCGGCGTTATCTGTAGAAAAATTTTCAAGGTTTAAATTCTTTATTTAAAAAATTCTCCTGAAGTTATTATTCGAAGTAGTGTAATTTGGTAAGGACTTGCAGAAAACAATGTTCTATTCACTCGATCTAAAAAAGTTTGAATAGTTAAATAGGTGGCAACTTCTATGATTTTCAAAAGCTCGTAACTCAATTTTTTCAAATGAAAACCCCTGTATTTTCTTACGTCATCGAACTCGTCTTTAAGAGAACTTCATTTTTTGTTAAGTATGTCCTATTCCCAAAACTCATACTTTTCGAGATATTCCACATTTTGCTTATAATCGTTACTGAAGCAAATAGAGTGCCGTGGAAATCGAAAAAACTGACTGTTCACTTCACTAACGCCAAATACTTGTCATTTATATCCTTATATTATGATTAGTATATGCACTTATAGGCTAACTAGTTTATTCAATGCAGTGGATTTCATTTAGCAATGATTTTTTTATGTTCTATTATTTTATTTGCAGAATTTATTTAATTTTTTTTTGTGGTTTCAATAAATCATTTTTCCTTCATTTTTCCTTTTTCTTCGCGCTCCCTTTGAGGTATTGCGCGTCCCCCAGGTTTAGAAACACAAGTAAATTTCATAGCAATAATAAAATTGATTTGGTTGCCAATTTATTTATTGCTTATGTTATAAGTGGTTGTCTGAAGAATTTAAAACTTTAAAAACTGATGAGATACATAATGTTATGTATGAATGGTGCTATGGGTGCTATGGGGTTTTTAAATAGAAAATATCATTATTCGCCGGTTTTTTTTTTCGAAAACGTTTAAATACAAAACAATGTAAATCCATCTTAACACAATAAAATTAAAATGTAACCACAAAATTACTTCAATAAGTGTTCAAAATGACCTCCATCATTTTTAATTACATAATCGCACTCTCTTTAATAGCATTTTTAAATACAAAACAATATTTCTAGGAATTTTTTTTGCACACTTCTCCTTATTTTCGACTTTTCCGAAAAATCGGTTTTATTTTCCAAAAATTTCACTACACCAAAGTTGTAGCCCATAAAATTTGCTATCCGGAATGGACCGTCGGTTTTTTTGCACAACCTTTCGTTTTAAAGATACAGCGGTTGCAAAGTCAAAGAAGCAATTAGTTTTTAAATTTTTCACATTTTTTTGTACAAACTGCTTTATAACTTTTAAACCATTGCCTGTAGACAAAAAATAATTATAATCAATTTTGTAGAGAATTTTATGCTCGATAAAAAGCTGAAACGTATTTTACGATAAAATTGATATTTTCGGCGACAGAGCCATTTAAATGCAGAAGTGTAAAAAAATCAAGTAAGTGTTGATATCTGCTTAGCATTTGATTTTAGAAAAAAAATGTACTCAAAATTTATTTTTAGAAAAAGGTCCTCTATCACCACTTGAAATATTTGCGGTGATAACGGGGACACCCTGTATACAGGGTTCTCGTTTTTCGAGGGCCACTATGGGGGTAAGAGTTACGACTTCGGTTAAATTGGGGCAAAGTTGTATATTCAGGTGCTTAATAATTCGATGCAAACAGAACTTATCTAGCTCTTTTAGTTTTTGAGACACAGGGAAAAAAGTCAAAAAGTTTATTTTTGTTTTTTGCCCGTAACTTTTTCATTTGATGTCAAATTTCATTTTTGTAAAAACATTTTCAAGGCCACTTTTTGCAAGGAATCAAATCCCCCAATTATATTTTCCATGCGACGTTTCGTTTTTTTAAAAACATCATCAGGTCAATTTTTTCTTATGGACGCTATATCTGATTTTAACGCCAATTTGTAGACCATTTTATTCTGAATTCGATAACGTAAACACTTGGCACTTTTTTGAAACAATTGTTGTTAAAAATGGAAAAAACAAATATTTTATTTAAAACAAATCCGCATCGACATAGTGAATAATTGTCTTTGTCCCTTTTTCCTTGGAAGCAGCTAAACCGCATGAAATTACTATTAAAGAAATTTAATTTTTAAATAATAGGTGTTAATAAATATATTAGGAATGCATCAACATTGTTCATTTATTAGCAAATATTTTTAGAATATTTTCTTGGGTTAAGTAATAAATTTCACTAATATGTGTATTTAATCCGTTATTTGGCGTACAATTATTTGTAACAAAATTTTAATAATCAAATAATATAAGTGTTCATAGTTTACAAAAAAACGTCCAGAAATCTGTTTACGCTTTTTGCTTATTAGAACTCATTAACGCAGATAAAAGGCATAACTCGTTATTTTTTGTTACAAATAATTGTATGCCAAGTAAGGATTAAATACACATTTTAGTGAAATTTATTACTTAACCCAAGAAAATATTCTAAAAATATTTGCTAATAAATGAACAATGTTGATGCATTCCTAATATATTTATTAACACCTATTATTTAAAAATTAAATTTCTTTAATAGTAATTTCATGCGGTTTAGCTGCTTCCAAGGAAAAAGGGACAAAGACATTTGGTTATTAGGATTTGTTTTAAATAAAATATTGGTTTTTGCCATTTTTAACAAGAACTGTTTCAAACAAGTGCCAAGTGTTTACATTATCGAATTCAGAATAAAATGCTCTACAAATTGGCGTTAAAATCAGATATAGCGTCCATAAGAAAAAATTGACCTGATGATGGTTTTAAAAAAACGAAACGTCGCACGGAAAATATAATTGGGGAATTTGATTCCTTGCAAAAAGTGGCCATGAAAATATTTTTACAAAACCGAAATTCGACATCAAATGAAAAAGTTACGGGCAAAAAAAAATCCACTTTTTTACTTTTTTCCCTATATCTCAAAAACTAAAAGAGCTAGATAATAATTATTAAGCACATGGTTATACAACTTTGCCCCAATTTAACCGAAGTCGCAACTCTTACCGTTTACGAGATCCCCATAGTGGCCCTCGAAAAACGAGAACCCTGTATATAAAATCAAGAGTTTTATTTTAATAACGGCATTGGCGCTTCCATATTTATATGGTTTTGTTTGAGCATTTCTTTGATTGTTAACTTAGTATATAAAAACAGATATAAACTCAATGTTAAGCAATTTGTGGCCACGGAAGTGTTAGGTGTTTACTATGACTCATAATACCTTATATGGATAGTTTACAAAATTATTACCTGTACAACTTCACTCTGCCATAATCTTTTTAATTTCGATCTCAAGAGTTGCTACATCGAGTATATTACATCACCCACACTGCAGTATTAAAAATAAACAAGCAAAAATAATGTTGAGTTGGAACGGGATATTTTTTTTACATGAACCTTCTGTCTGTTTCGAAACTCGCGGAAACCGTTATCAGTGTAGCTGCAGATTTATTTCTTATTGTTAAAAGCTTAAGAAGATTACCAGCTTGAGGTATTAACCTTAAAAGATTTGGAATGTTTATAAAAATATATTTAAACTTGGGTGCAACGTTTAAAACTTTACTGTCTTTATCACAAACCAGCATCAGTATTTATATATGAAATCAGAAAAAAGTTTGTTTTTTGATTAGGATATAGCCAAGCATGATTTTCATTTAAACAATGTAAATTTGGTGTAAGTTAAAAATTACACAACACCTAAAATTGCTATTTTATATTTCTTTATGTTTGACGTGAAATTATTCAAAGACTGTTTTAAAAAAAAAAGTGTTACATTTCAAAGTTAAAAAGACATTAATACAGGGTGTCACACAAAAAACGCCGCAAGCTGTAACTCCGTTGTTTGTGGTCCGATTTTGGTGAACAAAAAAGTAGGTAAATGAAATGGCTCCTCAAATACTATAAACTGAATTGGATTTCAATTTTTTTCAAGTTCAACTTAAATGTCAAACGATAATCAATTTTCCAAATGGCACCATCTATTTTTTTTAAATAAATCTGGTAGACATTTTTTTTTCTAAATTCATTGATGTAATCATAAGTTAATTTTAGTGCTAAACTAATAAGAAATAAAAAATAAAAGTTTAGCTAAAATAGGTAAGGTTTCACAAAATTTTCAAGCGTGCCGTGGAAAACAAAAAAATATTTTTCAACAAATGTCATTTAAACGTCAGTGTGGTATTTAAATGACATTTGTTGTTGTAAATGACAGACAACATAGCTGTGTCATCAGCAAATGTCTCTCTTATCGTATTGTCATAACATGGCAAAGCACAAGTGTATAAAAGGTATAATAATCTGTTAAACTAACTCCCCTTGGGAGCGCCTGCTGATAATCGCCAAATTTTATTCTAAAAAACCATTTCGTAAAGTAGGATTTAAGAAATATACTGATGTTTTTGACAATAAACCGTTTAGTTTATAAAAACTAATTAAAATTTTTATGTAATTTTCCTATTTTGCACATGTTTGGTTTTTTAATCATTTCACTATTTTTATTTAATCATAAAATATTTACAAGTATTCGCCTCAAAACCGATCAAATTTGGATTAAATTGTACAGCATTTTATCAACACGTGTTACTTGTAGAATTATGTCAGATATTTGTCTCGAAAAACAAAGAAATTATTTCAAAGAATCAACCACGGCGCTCTTTTTTATGACTAATATTATTTGATCGTCGAATTGAACTTCCATTAAGTATTAATTAAATAATTACACAGCCACTTGTGAAGCAAACGTAATTAAAGTTTCTCTGTAAATTTTAACCAGTTGTACACTAGCACTAGACTATGATTCTTATCCAATTGCCGTTTGGTAACCTAGGACCGTTATTTTGTTATCAAAGTAACACTCAAATTTGGATCTAGAGAAACATCTTTGTTAATGGAATATACTTGTACGCTTAACATCTATACTTTAATTACTAATTTGAATTTTATTGCACAAGTACGACCTTTCAAAATATAAAAGCTTTGATATGTTCTGTTATTGCTTTGTTCACTTGACTTTTGTGTTAAATTTTTTTCTCATAAAATGTTAGCGTGTGTCAAAATTTGCCATATAAACACTCTGTCTTCAAGGTGAAGTTATACCGGAAGTAGCATGTATTATGCCTTATCAATTAAAATTCTTTTCAAGCTTTTTTGCTCAGTTGTTGTTATCTAAGATAGTCCAACATCTTGGCGGTTAATAGTAATATTATGTAGATTATTTGGTCTTAAGAATGTGAATATTTTCGATCCATTATAGTTAAAATTGAGATAAATCGTAGATGTTATCATTATTAGAATATAAAACAACGCAGCTTACAAAGAGTTACTAAGAATGTTGCTTGCGTTTTAATTTGAAGCAATAAGTTTTAAAATGATGTTGGTAATTGATAAGGAACATTTCAATAAAATTAATTTAATGGATTGTGTATATAATCATGTTTTATATCGTAACCATACTATTTAAAACATTGCATTACACAGTTTTAGTTGTTCAGATCACCACAGCATTCACTCTTTTTTAGAGCATTCGCTAGACCATAAGATGAACTTAAGAGACGCTAATGGTTTTTGCAGAATTGAACTTTAACTGTTTTGTCAACCCCAATTCCTTCAGCAATTAAATTTAGCTTCGATGTTCTCAGAATAATTAGCAACATTTCAATTAAAATGGTGGCTACTCTTTATCTCAGTTCTTTAATTGCTACATAAGTTCATAGAGACATAGAAGCTTAAACCAAATTTTTAAAATTGTAAAAAACGAAACCGTGTTATTTTCAACAACTTTTATTTCTTACAGATAACCTACAACCCGAAATTTTTTGAAAACTTATTGGCATAAACTGAAAATAGTAATAGGGTGATTAAAAACCTACTGTAAAAATGCAAAAATCGTGACGTTAAAAGAAGGAACAATTGATATTTTTCCAAAAATTGCTTAATGCATTTTTACCGCTTCCATTTTAATCACATAGGTATGAATATAATAACAAAGGTAATAATATAATAATAAAATAAATAACATATTTTTGGAAACTGCAATCATGTGATCGTAAACCAACACAAAAATAATTTTAAACACACATGTACTATTTAACTAAAATAATTCGTCAGCTACTAACTCGCAATAGTTTCCATTATAGTTACTAAAGTCAATGACATAGTCATAAATTTTCTCATAGGTACGTCAATTATACAGGGTGTCCCCATTATACACCGCCAAAAAGTGGGTGCATATTCTTGAGTCAAAATGCTTCCTTTCAAAGTTAGAGACCTCCAAAGTTGCAAGAAAAAAAAATCAAAAAATCGATTACGTCCTAGCCGTTTAAGCTAGAGCTATCAAACTTGGCCGAAATGTGTAGGCGTTTCCCATTGACTTTGTGGGATAATTAGAAAGAAAACACGTAATTGGAAGTATGGTTTACAGGCAGGTCATCCGCTTACCATCTTCAGAATTTTTTTCTCTGGAATAAAATTGAAAGTGTCATTCGTCCATAAGAAAGTACGACTTAAGAGGAAAAAATTCGTCCCTCTTTGTGTTTTGCTGTAAACGAAGCCGTTTTCGAGAAAATTAGCGCTAAAGATGCATCGACAAACTCTGTTTATACACCTCAAATATTTTTTTTACTAAACTCAGTTGGCTAATGTCATGCTTGACTTAATAATTAATGTTGCTACAAAATAATTCAATATTACAATAATTTATTCCATTACTGACATTATCCAAGGGCGCTTAAGAACCGAGTGTGCTGAAATTTTATTTTTAATTTTGAATGCAAACATTTTTATTTTAAAAACGGATTAGTTGAAGAATGTTTGTATTTTAAGCACATAAGTTTATTAAACGATGATACACTACCAAAAGCTGAAAGAATTCCACAAATGAAAATTGGGTCGCAAATCGAATGCACATAACAGCTGTACGATTATATTTAAGTAATACTTGCACCTATTGTAGTGGAAAAAGATTATATTATAATATGTTATTTTGAAATGAATTAAAAACTATCTGCGATCATGGTTAAGCAATTCAAATTAAATAATGTTAGTATTCTATTCTTAGAACAAATAGATCAAAGTGAAATTATAGCTTTGCAAAAAGCAAATGCCGCCAAAAAATTATATTAGAACTTTTTTGAAGTTTTATTCTATTGTGGTCCTTTTTATAAATACAAATAAACTACGTTTAATACATTATAAACATTGTTAAATTAAATAAAAATGTGCACTGTCTACATATTTTAAAATAATTTAAAGCAATGAATTAATTAATTACATGTTTTATTTAATTTTTGCTCAATTCAAAGCAGGGACTGAGAACGGAACGAAAACGAAAACGTTAAACGAAATTAACCGAATTTTTTTTAAGAACGAAAACGAAACCGAAAACGAAGTTATTATTTTTCGTTCAAGAACGAAAACGAAATAAATGTTTTCCAAAACCGGTTTTAACCGGTTTTAACCGATTTTGTCACTATATCAGTTTTATTTGTTAAACACAAACGCGAATTTACCTTCTGTGCTGGGGAGACTCCACGAGGCAGTAAAAAATCTCACTTGAAATAATTGAGCTTCACTTTTCTCCATATATTTACGTGAATATGTATTAACAACTTTATTGTTTATACTTGCAATTTCGTGTAACACAATTAACGGTACAGATATTCTCTATTTTTAATTTGTGTTTTAGATCATCAATATAGAATATACACTTGATTGGATATACGTATATTATCAATGTGTATGTTTTATTTGCGTTTAGACATAATAATAGTAAAATTTATTCTTACTTCGAAAAGAACTAATGTAAAAGAAGATTTATTGCAAGATGTGTTGCTAGTAAGATTTAACGGAATGTGAAAATGTATATTGTATGGCATGTACAAACTATAAAGTTAAAGTATATTTCAAGTTAATACAAGTTTTTTTTTAATATCTTTTTTATTTATAACATTTAGTAAATTATCCACTTGAATTCTTTCTTTTGTCTTTTTAAATAATTACAGCAGGATCTTATTTCATTCAAATGCATAGATTTTTAGTACTAAAACAAATTTAAAACAGCACTTGCTATATTTTCATATTTTTAGATAAAGATCGTGTGTCTAATTTAACCTAATCACGTTATGTTTTTGCACCTTACGGGTGTTAAACTTAATAAAATGGTTAAATGTTTAACGATTTGGTAAATTTAATATGGCGATGGCCAGTCTAAAATATGCTGTCCGTGAGCATCAAACCCCATCGTCAACGTTTATATTTTAGTTGAGACGCAAATATTGTTATCGTATTTATAGAGGGTTATAGTGACTAGAAAAAAAAAGATTTTTTGACGACAAAAAAAAATATTGTAAAACCGGTTTTAACCGTTATTATTTCGGTTCACGAAAACGAAAAAAGAATTTTTTCGGTTAGAACGAAAAGAACGAAAACGATATATTTCGTTTTCGTTCCGAACAGAAACGAACGGAATTTTTTCGTTTTTAGTCTCTGATTCAAAGTGATTAAGGCGCCAAATTTTCAAAGCCCAGGAGTATTTGTATTTAGTAATAAATAGATGAACGATTAAGACTGCAATTGATAAAAAGAGTCTTGCAACAACTTTTCTTTTAAACAAGATATTGAAAAAAAGATAAGTGCCTTTTATTTAGGCTTTTTATGTTGTATTTTTACATTTGGTAGTTTATCTCCTAAATTTGATTTAATTTTTTAAAAGTTAAACTAATTTCTACAGGCAGATCGATTTAAAGGTGTTTTATAAGTTATTCATTAAGTTAGAACGTACCTAATTGTAACGGCAATCCATTTAAGTAAAGCTACGACGTATTATAAAACTACGTATGCTATGACGTAACATTGTTGTCTGATTATTGGCGTCTTGGAGACGTTAATTGGCAAAAGTAGGGATATTCGTGGGTGTGGTACGTCCCCCTTAACCTTATTTTGTAAACGTTTAATTACCACTTCGTAATAGATAAACCCATATTTGGCAGTATCTAATTTCTTTAGAATCAAAAGGACGTGTATAATTCGAAATAATTTTTATTATGCAAACTCATAAACAGTCGATACAAGGACATTTCGGTTATTGATTGTAATTAAATATTTCTTTTAATTTCTAACCGCGTGCCGTTTTATGTTCTCCAAACGAACAATTGGACAATAGAAGGAAAAGTCAATACTGCAACTATAAATTACTCAGCATTAATTTACGATTAAAATTTTTATTACATCCCATTGCTAATAAGTTAATAGAACAATGTTTAATTTTGTTTATTATCTTTATATTGATTAATTATTGTTTCTTCAAAATAAAAACATGTCCTAATTAAATTATGCAGTTATGTGTTACACGGCCCATTGTCCCTCTAACATTTCAAGCATTGTTATTTGCGATGCATTAACTATAGCAGCACATAAATTTAATAAAGAATGGGTAATTTATTGGTTTAAATGTTAACAATAATCTGAACGAATCGCTGTGTAATAAGCCACGTACTGGCACTTGCCAATTAAAATAATTTGTCACCACTGGAGGCGAATTAAAGAGTATTTAAAAAACATCTGAATACGATTAGATTCTAAGAGCGAAGTTTTCAGTGCATTTAAAATCTTTTGTAAACTTAAAAAGATTAGATATAGTGAAAAAAAAAATTTAAAGAACTTAAAGAAAATAATAATCACCTACAGTTAAATTACATCTTAAAATTGTTTAATATTGGTTTATTCAGTTTTCGAAGCATTTTCGAATGAATTAGATGACAAGAAACCATCTGGATTAGGTGCTCGATTAAAATTTGTTTTAATTTTTAATTCCAGTTACTAAACATTTATACAGCTTCATTTTGCTTCGTCTGTTGGAAGTACATTTAAGAGAAACTTCTACGAGCAGAAAAGCGCTATACCAGGGATGGCAAATAGGATTTGATCAGTGTGCCAAAATAAAATAAAAGTTAATACAAATTTTTCCCCGTGCCAGTACCTAACCTAACCTACCCTACCTACCTACCTACCAGAAACAACTGTCAGTTATTTCGTTCAGTATTGCCAACGTCATGATTTTGTGTCACTTAATACATATGCAATCAGTGGCGTAGCTAGAGGTTGTGCCGTCCCTAAATTTGCCGCCCCTATAAATAAGGGTTGTTAATTTTTGATTTTTGCCAAATGCAAGCAGAGATCGATACAAAAAAGTGGGGGGAACAAAAATTGCGCCGCAGGCGTTTTTTTTTTTTTTAATTTTAGACGTTCAAACGTGTTTTAAAGCAAGTTAGATAATGGAGAATACTTTATCATCTTCCAAAATTACAGTTTTACAGTAGAACCTTTTCTGATTTTTAAAAAAATCAGATCGCCCAACTCCTACGAAATTATTTTTAATAACGGCGAAAAGTCCCTGTTACAATAGAGTTTAAAACTGCATGGAATTTAATGCCTAAAATAAATGAATTGTTTGAAATTTTATTGAATGGCTGGTACCGTATCGTAAATTTTATTAGAAACTTGGAATTTCTGTCGTTACAAGGGAACGGGTTTTCAGTGAAGCAAGGTCAAGTAGCCCGTTTTATCCTCTAACTTCGGTAAGAATTCCTTTTTCTAAAATTAATTTTTATGAATTTAATAGCGCTAGTGCGGAACTGATTATTATATCTACTGATCCTTCATTACCCCGAGATTTTCATTTTTACCCCATTTGGGTAGACTAAGAGTGCTGCCCCAAAAAAAGTGCCGCCCGGGGTGGACCGCCCCCCCCTTGCTACGCTACTGTATGCAATCAAAAGTTCCGTGCATCGCTACAGTTGGTATTTTATATGAAGATATAGTAATGAACAAATTATTGTATCGATATAAGAAGAGTTGTTATTTTCTGGTATTTTTAATTTTTTGATATTTAAATAACATGTAGTTGTAGATAATTAGCATACAAATTAAAAATAAATAAAACATTTCGAAAAATGTTAAAATTAAAAAAAAAAATTATTCATAGAATTCTTTAGGGTGCCGTCGAAAATCTCTCGCGTGCCAAGTTTGGCACGCGTGCCACCTATTTGCCATCCCTGCGCTATACTATTCAGAAACTAAAATTGAAGCAAAACTGCACATAGGATAACCATTTTGTTTTAATACTCACACCCAGCTGAACAAATATGCGTTAAAAACTAACAGATGATTAATCCTTTGCACTTTGAGAAATTTTTGACACTATTGAGCAGCCACTCCGGCACACTTTTGCAGTGAAGCTTTTGGAAACGCAAAGTTTGATTTAAAAGGAAAAAATAATAGGTGCTAATGAACTAATTATTTTCATGTCTTTATATAATATCTACTTTATTCTAATGTAAAGAGAACTTGAATTTTTAATTTTGAAATTTTCCATGGTATGGCATCTTTTGAAACAATGTATATCAGAAGAAAAATTAGGTTTTAATTGTTATACTTACTTGTTCAATTAATATTCTTGCATGTTTGCCACAGATATAAAACATTTTATGTGGATATAACTACAGTAAAAGCCAAGAATTCATTCTTATCCAAACCTTGGAACCTTAGAATGCCAAATTTCAAAATTTGCTAGTAGAAAAGTTATAAATAAAACAATAAAATAAGGTTTTTTTTAGATTTTTCAGGATATTTCGAAAACTGGGCGCAATATGGACATTTACTTACAATGTAAATTTTGAGTAGGCATAATTAACATACTTATTTACTAATTTAGCCGTTCTTCTACCTTTAACGGTTTCCGAAATCCCCATGTTCTTCACGTTAAAACATGCCCTTTCGTTTATTCTTAACATTCTTTCTTTGAATAAATATCTTACCAGGGAAGGTCACGATATGTTGTCGCTAGAATTTGATTAAGGCTGTGTTTATTGCGTCAAGTACATCAAAACTAAATGTTTCGCAGAGTTATACGTGCCACTGGCCATTTTCTTCGGAAAAATAGGGGAAAAACTGAAAAGCTGAACAATAAAAGTAATTTTTCCGATCGCGTTGGCTATGAAACCGTCAGAAACAAAATCAAAATTTTCCTATTTATCAATGCACGCATCCTTTGCAAGTAAAATGGTGCAAAGTTTTTGAAAAAATCTTGAAGGGTTCCTGAAAAAACGCGAAAAACGAGGCGTTTATAAAAACGGTTTTCCCTATGTTAAACGCCTATGCAAGTCGCATAGATATAGTTATACAGATATACCACAACTTCTCAAATCATAGCGCTTATGCGAGGGTTTCGTTTTTGACGTTTTTCTCCGGAACAGTTCAAGATTTTTTCAAAAACTTTGCACCATTTTACTTGCAAAGGATGCGCACATTAGTAAATAGGAAAATTTAGATTTTGTCTGACGGTTTCATGGCCAACGCGATCGCAAAAATAACCTTTTTAAACCAATTCTCCAGTTTTTCCCCTATTTTACCGAAGAAAATGGCCAGTGGCACGTATAACTCTAGAAAACATTTAGTTTTGATGTCATTGATGCAATAAACACGGCCTTAATCAAATTCTAGCGACAACGTATCGTGACCTTAGACCTTCCCTTGTTAGAAGATATCAGCGATATGCTTTTCTTTACTATCACTCTCTACTTGTTTTATAAAAGTAATATTTGGTATTTTGCTATGTTAATAAACACAACAGGACTTACGTTTCGCGTCGTACAACGTTTTCATCTACCAGTAAAGCTCGTGGTGTAAAACTATTTCGTGTTTATAAAGTTGTTGGATTTTTTGAGACGCAAAATTTTGTAGTCGATCCAACCGCGTTCGTTTAACACTAACAACCATGGACATTATTGACGTATCACATTTAAATTGTGGCAGCAGGGGATATCTTTAGTTAATTTATTAGAAGTAATGAACGTTAATCCGGTTTCTTTGGATGTTCCACAAGCTCTCTTTCGAATTACATGAGGATAGACGATCCAGCATAGATGTAAAAAATAACTATTAAAATAATTTATGTTGTTGCACTAGTAATTAAATCCGTATAAAAGAAACAACCAATTATAACCATATATATATTTTACTACATCTTTAAGCACTTTTGGCTTTTTATGTCTATTTACTACGTGAAAGTTTGAATTTTCAACGTGGGTGTGCTCACGATTTTATGACATTACGCACGCGTTCGTACTCAAACGCGTATTTGAAAAGCTCTGTTACATATAAAATGTACACACAGAGAATAATGCTCATATTTTTGAACTGTTCTGCTATAATGATTTAATAAAAGCGTTTCCATACGCATTTGGTAGACTGCGGTTTATCTATTTCATCACAGTGAACGTTTCTGCAAAAAATAGTTACAAACTATCAAAACACAATTTGTAAAACTAAACCATTTTATGGGGCTATGAAGTGGTAGTCAAGATTAAGATATCGATTAATTGTAGTCGTTCAGGGTACTGTGATTAACAACTTCCTTCTGCCAATAAACAACTGTACTGTAAGCAAGCATAGATTGATCTACAGATCTCTAGCTACCAGCTAATTAAAAGTGTATGTCATAGGTTCGTCACATAAAAACGTAACATACTTTAAACTCAACGGAGTTATTGATTTAACTTAAATACCATCTATCTTTTTTCGATATATATGCATAGAACATTTCGAAAACAAACCCTAAGGTTGTTAGCTAACATATGGTTAGATTACACATGGCTTAAAAAAATTAAATAATTTTCCAAAATATGTAAACAACACTAACATAGGTATAGAATTTACAGTGAAGGCTAAGAAAAGAACAAATTGCCCATTTTACATTAATTAGAATTAAACCAAACTGACAAATCTGCACAACAGACTGAAACAAGAGAAGAAAAAAACTATCATAAAAGAATTATTACAGAGACAATAGGAATTTTTAAACTCAAAAAATCCCATCATATAATTATATTTTAGTTATGAAAAATCGAGAAATATATTAAAAAATTATTTCACTTTGGTAAAGAAAGCGAAAAAGGAAGGAATTTAATGAGCCTAATTATTAAAACAATACTTGTTTGCAGTCTTTTATACCTGTACAATTTTTTATCTTTTAATAAAAGATTATTATATTATTATAATCGACAAACAATAAAAAAAAAATATTTCACCTAAGGAAAGCGAAAAAAGTTTCAGGAAAGGGAGGAGTTTAATGAGCTTAATTATTAAAACAATACTTGTTTGCAGTGTTTTATACAAATCAGGGCGGTTTTTTAAACCGGTTTAAAAAACCTGTTAACCGTTATTTTTTGTCAGAAAAAATGATTTTTAACCGAAACCGAAACCTTTATTTTTAAAGGTAAAAAAAACGGTAACCTTTAACCAAAATAATAAAAAACCGGTTTTTTTAACATCTTTTTTTAATGAAAATTACGATGAAAAATACAAAATCTGTAGTAAATGCGATTAGTTTACCAAAAGTCATTACTGAACTCTTGATTGTACATTTATTATAAAATTATAAATAAATAATATCTTTTCATACTTTGCATTCCTGATCTAAATAATTTTAAAAACCGGGATTTTTAAACCGGTTTATAATTTAAATCGGTTTTTTACACTAAACCGGATTTTTACGAATAAAACCGGTTTTTCAACAAAAACCGTTATAAAAATAAAGTTCTCGGTTTCGGTTAACCGTTAACCAAAATTTTTTTCGGTTTCGAGCCCTGATACAAATTGAAGCGGTTGGACAATTTTTTATCTTTTAATAAAACATTATTCATCTACAGACCTAACCATACATATTTCTTTACATAGTTATTTATTGAAAACTAGAGAAAAAAACAGGATAAAGATTAGCAGAGCATTGTTGAACTAATTAAATTATAGGAAACAAAACATATCACAGATGAAACAGTTTGCATAATATACAAACAAAATATTTTCCTTACTAACTTATATATGTAGTATCTATACCCACTGTAGGGAATACAGCCTCTTAAAAGTTTTATTTTTTTAAATGCTTAATTTAAGAAGTGTATATTTTTATTTAATTTCGTCATCATTTCTACGAATTAAAAGTTGTATTACTGTATTGAACATATTATAAGTATAAAATTGGTTGATCATTAAAATGTTTTTTCAAATAGTGTTGTAAATGCTATTACAGACCATTACGGATAATTTATAACGCAGTAATCATATTCCTTTTGGTTACGTTTTGTTTGATATTTTTAAGTGATCAATTAGATTTATTGTTGTTTTTAACGTATCATTTGTCCAAAAGACCGATAAACATCTTTCATTAAAAATAGCAAAGCAATAATCGAAATTATGTAACATACATTTAAACTTGGTAAAGTTGCTAAATTCGGTGCTCATTAATAATTCGAAAAGATATTCAAAATATCCCAAACGGTATCCAAGAAAATTGGGAAAAACCGGAAAATACGATTTTTGAAAATCGTCTATAATCCCTATGGATTTGTAAATATATTGTCTAAGCAACTTTTTAAGCCGATTCGAATGGTAATCGCTTATTTTTTTCTTGGTCGACTCGTTTATGTTTTATGACAAGCAACTCTTTATTTTCTTAGGGGCGCAATTTTTGCTATTTACCTAATCAAATCTATGGCATTTTACGTCTTCATTCAGTGCGAAATTTAAAAAAATGCGTTTTGGACAACCACTGTAAATCAAGCAACCCGGTTGTTGCAGTTTATGTCCTTACCATGACAACCAAACAACAAACTAAAAATGTTTAAGGCCTTTTGCTTGTCATCGTAAATGGTGCCTGTCCACGTGAGAGTAAACAACTCTCGATAGCAGCGTCGCCAAGGATACAGCCAATCGCGAGTTACTCTCAGGGGCTGTATCCTTGGCGACGCTGCTATCGAGAGTAGTTTACTCTCACGTGGACAGGCACCATTAATAAGTTCGTATAAATAAACATTCAGGAAATTCATCAAAGAACAATAGCGCAGGTTCTGAACATAAAGAAACTTTTGCAGTCAAGGTTTGCAGAAGGAGGTAATTTTTTTGAACATCTTCTTTGTCGTGTTGTAGTTATTATAAAATTTACGTTATTGTTCAATTTTATATACCGATCTTTTAAGTTTTATCGTACATTATTTACATGTTTTATAGATATTAACTTAAGTTTGTGTCTATACATCGAAATACAGTATTTTTTTCGGATAATTTTGTACTAAACAAGTATCATTCCTATTCAGTAAAAATTCGCAGCATATCGCGTTTTTTTTTTTGTTATTAAAGTTTATTTGTACGAATTTATTACGATGACAAGTAAACGGCTTCCAAAATATTTAGTTTGTTGATTGGTTGTCGTGGTAACGACATAAACTACTAAGATTTATATTTGTTGTTATCCAAAATGCAATTTTGTAAATTTGATAATAAATGAAGAATCAAAATACCATGTGTGATACATCAATGAATTCGGAAAAAAAAATTGATTTTGTAAATAGCAAAAATAGCATCCATTAGAAAAAATAAATTTGGTTGTTATAAAACAAAATCGACCTTGGAAAAATCAGTGATTACTATCCGATTCGGCTTAAAAAGTTGCGTAGGCAATGTTTCAACACATTTAAAATATTATATTTTGCAGACGATTTTCAAAAATCGTTTCATACCGTTTTTCCTAATTCTCTCGGATAGCTGTTGAGATATTTGCAAATTTTTTTCGTATTAAAAATAAGCACCGAATTAAGCAACTTTGCCAATTTTAAACCTATAATATAGCTATTATAATAAGCGAGATCCCCATGCTTAAAATCGAATTGCAAACACCGTGTATAATATACAATACTTTATTATAATGAAAATAGTATGCATGGGTTGCGGTCAGATACATCAACTTTCTCATAGATGGCAGTAGTGTTCTTTCGTAAAGCTTATAACTTTTTAAATAGATATATTATGCTTTTAGTACTGAAATTAAACATTTAATTTTTGTTAACCTTCCCGTACCCACGCTATTTGAACATCGCCATCGACCATGTGGGGTAACTAAAATACCCCACAAATTTCTTTAATAAAATTGACGTTTTTGGTATTTTTTAGTGAAATATATGTTTTTAATAAACAATAAAATGTAAATGACTGGAATTAAACGTTTATATTGAAAAACAATAATAAGAAATAATAAAGAATAACACTAAACTTAGGTTAGGATTTTAACTTTTGTAACCCAGGCAGAAATTTCACTTTTTCGCAAAAATAAACAAAAGATAACAAAAACCAGCTATAGAATATAACTCGTAGATATATTTTCGAGGATTAGCTGAAAGAACACTTTTCAGAATTGAGTATTTTAGGAAAAAATATGAAAAAACCGCTTGGGGTACTTAAGTTACCCCACGTGGGAATGGGAAGGCTTATTAATTCGATCAACGTCACCCATTTGTATATTAATGTCACTTTCATCACTATCATCGTCTGAATTTTTTTGTAATTCGTCATCCGTTCTTAAGGAGTAGCTGGAAGGATACTTTTCCGAATTGAGTATTTTAGAAAAAAATGCAAAAAAAACTGCTCTGGGGTACCTAAGTTACCCCACGTGGGAACGGGAAGGTTAATGTCACTTTCATCACTATCATCGTCTTAAATTTTTTGTTATTGGTCATCCGTCAAATATATTTTCGCCATTTTTACAGCTAGACTAAATGAATGAATCGTAAATCCGAAGTAGAACTGTGCAAAATACGTACTTCACGAAAGCGCAGTATATTCAATGGCTGCGCTCTGTTCTGTATTTCGTAACATAAACAACCATGTGGGGCAACAGGTACCCCAGGCAGAAATTTAACTTTTTTGTGAAAATTAGCAAACGATAACAAAAACCAGCTGTAGCATATAACTCGTAGATATGTTTTTGAGGATTAGCTGGAAGGATACTTTTTCGAATTGAGTATTTTAGAAAAAAATGCCAAAAAAACTGCTCTGGGGTACCTAAGTTACCCCACGTGGGTACGGAAAGGTTAAACCTGCGAGGATAAGCAATTGCTAATGAGTTTGACGTCTTTCCTGCAAAATAAATTACGTCTTTCTTTTATTTGGACTTTTCAGAGATTATTTTGATAAAGAAAAGCGCATTCAAAAATTCCATTATATCTACCGTACATTTGAAGTAATCATTCAATTACAAGACATCCGGCCTTGTTAGACTAATTATAATTAAGCTGTCATCTCGGAGCTGAACTTACGAACTTATCTTTGTGGTAGTACGTCCTCGAAATTTACGAAAGTTAATGAATCAGATATTAAAATGTACCACTTACATTAATAAATCGTGTTTCATATGCATGTTTTGTTGGAGGTAAGCTACGTGGGCGCGTTACTTAGGCGCCAGCATCATGTGACGTAACTTTCATCAGCCTCTTGGCGGCACGCGCTCGATCGCCTATGTACGCGGTCAATGGTTCAAGATTTTGATCTGCGGTTTCAAAGGGAACCTTTATTACTAGGTTCATTGCGATGTAATTAAGGTGTATTTGAAACGTGATATTAAACCAGTTCAATTATTTTTTTAATAGCCAAATAATGCAATCTAAAAAAGTACAATATTTTTTTAGTTATCTGACTAGAGAATAAAAATTATTTTAGAGTTTAAAAAAGTTTCGCGCCAAAGTTGTCGAGTTTATAAAATATTGCTTTTGTAGACCGATCATTATTCGCTTATTATAATAGTTTAAACATATTTAAAATTGACAAAGTTGCTGAGTACATTAATGTTATTATTATCCAAACATATATCAAATATTTTAAATTTCTACAAAAACCGTGATATTAAAAAACATTACTTTTTCTCACAACCGTTGAAAAATGTTCTCATTACCTTATCAAAAATAGTGGGCAAAACAACATTTTGCTCTCTAGGGAGCAAAGAGGTTACTTTGCTCCCTAGAGAGCAAAATGAATTGTAATGTCATGGTAACGTCATGGTAACGTCGCGTAATAGCGTTTTTAGACAGCAAAACTGTCATTCGTGTCGAATGGGTCAATCTAAACAGATGAATCTTCCTTAGGTGTAAACACATTTTACTGTGGTTACCATTGTTGCTATTGAGATTATGATTGTTATTAACAAAGGTAACTACAGTAAAATGTGTTTACACCTAAGGAAGATTCATCTGTTTAGATTGACCCATACACAACTGACATTTTAGGGTTATGTTTAATATTGACGTTTTGCTTTTAATCGCATTTTTTACGGTTGTGAGAAAAATGTAATACACAACTCGTGAGCAAAGTACCTTTTTTCGTTCAACTGCCGTGCAATTGGCAGTCTCACGAAAAAAGAAGTACTTTGCTCACTTGTTGTGTAAATAACTATTGCTTTTTGGATGTATAGTTTTTTTTTGTTCTTATTGCACAAAATCTTCGTAGAAACTTTTTTTCGCATTAAATGGCCTAATCTTCTTTTTTTCAAGCCGATTCGGATTTACTTTGTAAATGATATGTATTTGTATTTTTAAAGGGGCCATTAATTATTTAATTTAAAAAATGTATCACTTGATCTTCATATTTGTAAATAAACTGTTATTGGAAACAAAAAAAAAAGAAATAATTTGATGAAAATATTGCCGAATTTGTAATTTTGATTTACCTTTGTACTATAAAATGGTTTTGTTTCAAAATGGAACCAAATATAATACAGACTCTCAAACGTTAAAAATTCAGGTGCCGCCTATTTACATTCCAAAAAAGAATAACCCAATACAAAATTTTTATTAGTTTAAAACATTATTTTATATGGATATAATTAGGTCTATTTTTGCTTCTTTTCAATAGCATCTTATAGGTAGGCCTATGTAAAAACGAAGTTTTTTTTAAACGTTCTTTTCGTTTATATTATTATCAAGTGGTATATTCTTAAAATCACAAGAACATTCCTAGCCAACTATATCCTTAAGAAATAATAATGAAGCGAAACTTTTTTTTCCTCTTATATCTAGCTTTCAAAATTCTAAAATGTAAGTAACTTCATTTGAAACTGTAAGTTTATTATGTAACTTGACAGCTGTCAGTTCAAGCTTCTTTTAGGAAAAGAAAGTCAACGACTTTCTTTAAAATTGTTTATTTGGCATCGTTTTTAAAATGAAAAACTAAAATTAACATTATCGTCATATTTTGCTTTATTACTTCCGAAAAGAGAAAAAACGCTGTGCAAGCTCATAAAAATGTACGTGATGTACTTGTATGGTAAAGATGTCTTCAAAGTACGCCGGTGTTGGAATTGGTTTGCTAAACTTTGATGTTAAAGATGAACCACGCTTAGAAAATCAAATCGAAGTTGATAACGACAAAATAAAGGCAATGATCGAATCCAATCGGGGTTTAACGACAGAAGAAATTGCTGAAAATCTTAACACATCGAAATCGAGCGTTGAAAAACCATTTAAAAACTTGGATTTTGGATACGTTAGTAAGCTCGATATTTGAATAGGTACTAACACATGAGCTCAAAGAAATTTATCTCACTAAGTGCATAAACATCTGCAAGTCTTCTTTAAATCGAGAAAAAAATTATTTATGATAATGCTAGACCACATACAAGTTTGGTCAGTCGCCAAAAGTTGTTTGAGCCTGGATCGAATGTGTTACTATATCCATCATATTCGCCAGACCTTGTACTAATAGAATACCATTTATTTTGTTCTTTGAAAAACGCCCTTAATGGTCAAAAGTTCACCTCTGATGAAGATCTCAAATCGTCGTTAGAACTGTTTTTTGTTGGAATTAAAAGTATCTTCTTTAAGCGCGGTATCTTGAAGTTGCCTGAAAGATGGCAAACGGTAGTTTTGGTTAAAAAAAAAAATCACCTTTCATTTACCTACACAGAAAAAAAATACTTTTTGGCCATCCCATAGAATAAATCATTAAATACAGAATAACAAGTTACACTCCATGATGTCGGAATTTTCATAAAAAAGCAAGTTTTACAGATTTTTTCGTAGTTAATAAAAACGGTTGAAAATTTCTAAGGTCCGTGGATATTGTTAATCGGCATTAAATTTAGCAACTTTGCTTAATGAAAACAGGCTCTACACTTACAAAAGGTGACATCCCCACTTTATAAATTGTGTAACTATCTTATGATTTTTACCATCGGCAATGCATAATTTAAAAAAAGTTATGTACAGACAACTTCTAAATTTGTTTTGCAAATGCAAATTATAGGTAAGTGTTATTTGCAATCTGCTTTCGAATTACAGTTACAAAAAGATTTATGTTCTTAGTACGTGGATCCATTTAATATTTTTAGACAAAATAATCCAAAACTCATGATAAAAAAGTACTGCAGTCGACGAAATGTTGTAAGAAACCGAATAAACTTTAGCGTTTTCTACGAACGCATAATCATTTTACATTTCATACAACATTTGATAATTTCTACTTATAAAGACATAACAAGTTAGTAGGTGTTTATTTAATGAAACGTATTAATTAATATACTGGTTTTGTAACAAATAAAATTCTAAAAAAAAAAAATTGAGAGCAAAGAACATAATATTTTATATAAAAGCATGTCACTGATTGTTACGCAAATTATACTGAGTGAATTTAACGTAAATATTTCTCTTTTTGCCAATAAAGGTGTCAAATAATCACTCGCTTGCTATATTGATTTATTTGCAAATTTACTATATTTAACATGTTTTCTCATTAAATAAAATTAGTTTCTTCACGTTTTGACCTAGTTTTCGTATTAAGTAAGGTGTTTTGTAACAAAAAACTCGCAAATTGCTTTAACATTATTGTCAATTTGATCCTATCTTTCTTGTTGTCACGTATATTATAGATTTGGGCTAGTTAACAAGTCTATAATTTCGTTAGAAAAATGACTTAACTAATTAGATTTGATAGGTCAGCCTTAATTTCTATAATGTATAAGTCAAGGACCAGTTAATAACAAAATTATACGGGAATAAATAGTTATTTCAGTAGCTGTCATTCAAGAAAGGTGCACATTATTTCTTAATTTCCGAAATGGAGATGGTTTCATAGGTTTAATTAATTGAGTTGTTTCTAGATAGGAATTTGGTTTTTACGATTTAGATATATTTAGTTCGATAAGAAAATGATAAAATTTTAACTTAAAGTTAATTTTGAATACATTCCTTGTTTATTTATGTGAAATATATTTTGTTTTTAATTACTTTCTTTCTAACCAAACATTACAAAAATATCTCCTATGTGAATTGGAAATTTAGGGTGCCAAACAAACAGAATTTTGGATCAAATAGAACTGATATAATTCGAAGATTATAAGGTATAATTTCATCACGCCAATTTTCTCGTTTATAGCATTGAGACGGCATTTGCGGCTGCTCCACTCTGCACAAATTAATTTTATTTCCCAAATGTTATAATTAATTAACGGATGAGATAGAGATTTTTAAAACAAAAACATAATGTTTTAATAAATGAGTTAGCCCAAAATTTTGAAAACAAAACTATAATAAAATATCACTCCAAATACCGAAACGTGCAAAAAATTTCATTAAACAATAACAACTTTCTTCTGCGTCTGTTTTGTTAGGTACCTAATTGAAATGAAATTAGGTACAGATTTTAATTAAATCATATATTATTAAAACATTCCCTGACATAGAATTTATTTGCAAAAGATTATGTCCATGTTTTTTTGGGATTTATTGTGTCTAGACTTCAGATCGCAGGTTAAGTAGACTGTATTTTATATTACGTTCCACAGAATATTGCAGGAACTTTTTCCAGAACTGAAACAGCGCCTTCTACGTAGGAACGTAGATGTAACAAATATTTCTTAAAGCAGGATTTATTAAGATTTATATCATGTTCTTTAAGACGGATGTAATGTTGCTAATATTGAAATTACATATGCTTTAATTGCATTTTAGAGCATATGAATAAGGAAGAAAAAATATTTGAGTAAGACATAAAGGTAAACGTCGTAAACATTTTTAAAAAAATTAAACGAAATTGTTTCCTAGTAACTTTAGAAATAGTACAAAATAAATTTTGGCGTAAACAAAAAAAAATCAAACTTGTTTAGATTAATATTACCATAGGTATGTTTAATCAAGGAAGAAAATTAAATTAAGTAATAAAATATTACTGAAGTACTATAATAGTATAACTTACTTATTTTTATTAAAGAAACTTGATAAGCGATCGCTGCCTAATTTTCAGATTAAAATGTAAATAAAGTACATATTTATCTGCAAATCTTAATGCAAACAATGCGTAGGTTCTCGATGCGTATTAAAAAATAATGCTACAGGCATCTGATTCTAGCTTCTTTATTTTATAGCTTGTTAGATTATAAGTCTGGTTAACGCTGGAAGTTGATTAGTTTGCTTAAAAAGTCTAAATTAACAAGATGAAATAAGCACCATAAAAAAACACCCAACATATTAAGTACGTAATAGAAAATCCAGGTCCGGCACAAGTGTAGGTAACCAAGCAACTACTTTTTGATAGCAATATTAAATATTAAATATAAATTTATATACCTGTATTAAACCTTAAACATTAAGAGAGAATAGAATGTTTTTCTAACAATTTTATTAAAATTCAACAAATTATACCGAAAAATACATATTTTATATCGGATATTTCAGTAGTTAACTGCAACTTTTTTTAGTTTGTTAGCTATTGTCTCATGTAAAAAGAACATGATTACAAAGTTAAATGTAAATGAAACTAAAATATACTTTGGAAAGTACCTATATTTTAAAAATTACTGTGACAAAAATCAGTTACTTTATTATTTCAAAAATTAAGTCTATATTTTCCTGTAACGGAGCCATTTTGTTAAGCATTTTTCGTAATAACTAAGTTATCAAATAGTACTTTTTGGTTTAGCCGAACTGTTCATTAGTTAAATTGCGCCAGTTTTTGGAGTAAATATAAGGCTATACAATTAATACTTTTTTAAAAATTTTGAAGAGCTGTATAAATTGTTTTAGACCGTCTTTAAACAAACTAAATGTGAAAATGCATTGCTTAGTTACTAGGCCTTAGTATGTCTTCAACATTTTCAAGAAATATGACGACTATTGCAAAATTTCGCCAATAAAAGGTAAGCGGTGGAGGACTGGGTCTAAAAATATTGGTTGCCAGGAGACGAAGGGAGCCCACACTCACATTTATAAGTCTATCATTTATTTTTTATAGAAAATAAATAAACATTTCCAATAATACATAAGTGGAAAAAACGTACAATTAAAAGTAGAATTTTTAGTAAACACAGTGAACATATACTGCACATATTACTGGCACTATACAGTAGATACTAAATACGAAAACAGACTGTTATACCTAATCGAATTTTAAAAGTATTAGTTTCTAAATTTTAAATAAATGGTGAATATTTAAAATAGTTTGCTCGTACTAAACTGGTAGTTCAATAACAGGGCTGCGGAGTCAAAGTCGGAGTCGGAGTTTAGAAAGAATTTCTGGTCAGTGGAGTCGGAATCGGATAAAATGTACCGACTCCGACTCCGACTCCGAGTACAAAAAAAAATGGCGAGGTGGTCCCTTGCTGAAAAATTTAAACTCAAATTTTAAATAATTTTTATATATTTATTTTTCTTTTGTATATTACACACCATAAAATGTCTTACAGCGATATGCACAGTCGTTCGCCGGAGGAGTCTCCGGCGGTGCGCCGACAGTTTGCGTTGCACAGTCGTTCGCCGGCGGCTCCTCCAGCGCACCGCCGGCGAAGCGCCGAGCGTTGCACAGTCGTTCTCCAGCGAGTCTTCACCTAAGTGGCACATGCGCAATACTTGAAAACTCGGCGCTTCGCCGGCGCGAGTATCTAGCATCTCCAGGGTACTGAATATTGTTGCAAAATGCAAAATTTATATTTATTTTTGACATCAGTTTTTACTTTTTATCCTCGATGATGGAATAGTTTTGTATCATATGATTATCATTTGTGTTTCTCGGCACTGTACGATTTATTCGATATAATATATTATTTAAGTGTTACAAAGTCGACTAAACTTCAATTGTACTGTACATGAAGTATTCACCTTAATTGTTTGTCCAGGTGTTTCTCTGTGCTCATGTTTGATAAATGTACATATTACGTATCTTGTGTTTTTATTTTTCTGCTGGGTTAATAGCAAGTGTACAAAATACTGTGTAAAATTATGCATGTCTATATTTTTTTAACAAATATCACTTTAATTGCGATCATATTGTATCGAAAGTCAGTGAATTATAGAATTACGAGGAAATATATAACTTGGTGCGTTAATGTATTCAATTATTATAAAATCTCAATTATTTCTTACGTTATTTTCTTATTATTATTAAAATTGTTCATAAACATTTAAATGAATTATAAAACAAATTCAATATTTATTTTGGTTTTAATGCATTTTTTATAATTAGCTATTATTATGCACATCATTGTATGTACACAACGGTAATAAACTACAATTGACAAAGAACTTGCAATGAATGTTTTACTGGAAATTATAAGGACATCTAAACAACTCTTATTAATAAAGAAAATTAAGATTTTGGGCATTGACACATTTCTTGGGACCAACAAAGATCTTATCCCTTTGTTAAGTAGTTAGAGAGGTAATTAATATGGGAAACCTTATTACTTACTATTTCCTTTAACAGCGCTGTTATCAAATATTACGTTTGAAATGAATTTTGCTTTAAAGTTATAAAAACTGTCGGTCATTTATCGCATGCTAGATACTGAAGCAAGGTTTTATCACGTTATCGAATTAGCTAATTGCTATTCTGCGCATTCTAGAGTGATATGTTTTCATGTACGCTAGTCCAACGCTTCGCCGGGGATCTCTCCGGCCGGCGGCTCGCCGAAATTTGTCTCTGCAACCAAAGTGTCTGGCGGGCGATTGGCGCAGCGCTCGCTGAAGAGTTTTCCGGAGAGTCGTCCAGCGAACGACTGTGCAAACCACTATCAGTATTTAATTTTGTCGGAGTCGAAAATTATCAGGAGTCGGAGTCGGAGTAGATTTTTTTTACCTACTCCGCAGCCCTGGTTCAAAAGCATATTTCATGCAGTCCATACTACATTAATACCAATCGTCAGAATTCCTTAGATCAAAGTTTCTTAATGATAGCTGCGAACTCGCGCCAAAGCGAGAAACCGGTGCAATGATTTTAGGTGTATTCAAGAATAGCAATAGAAAATTTACATGACATTTTAAGTCAGTATGTGCAAATAGTAAACCATATTCAAACAGTGTATCCTGAACATAATGTGTAAAGAAATAGGTGTGCCCATAAACTTGACCTCTGGTGATTAAACAAATTTAAAAAAAGATGTTTTGATATGTTTCCATCATTCTTACAAATGAGTGAGTACAACATGATAACTGGGAGGTAAATTTTAGATACATGTTAATTTACACGGAATGATTTAAAAAAATTAAAAGAAATCTTTTAATATCTCCCACCTACAGAGATATTCGTTTCAGCAATATGTGGGTAATAAATTCTTTTATACAATTCAATGAAACAATTTCACTCTACGAGTAGAATAAAATTCATTGAATTATCAACGGACAAGAGTTTATATAGTATAAACATTAAAGATAACCAGAATAATTTTGTTTCAAATTAAATAATAGATAATTTCAGACTGAGTGAAACGGCAATAAAATTTTTACTTTCACTTGTAATAACTTATTTGGCCGAAAGTAAATTTTTAATAACGGTGCGTAAAAAAGGAATTTTAGAAATCGGTTCGACGTTAACAAATGAATTAAAGATAAACGACATCACAGCAAAGCCATTCAATAAAATCTCGTAGCATTATTTTTATAAAAGTTTTTATTCAATATACTTCATACTATTTTAGTAATTTATATATTTTTAAAACAGCCTGTTTATTTAAAATCAAGATAATTCTCCTTGCCATTTTTTAAAATTAAATTTACGTATTAAAATTAAATTAAACTATTTCTTACGGATCAAAATAAGTATGAACCGTTACTTCTTACATGTAGAAGTTATTGTCAGGATCTTCAAGACACGCGTCGCCGGGCCCGGGGGAAAATTATATAGGCTGCAGGTAAATTATTTGATCATTTATTTTCTAAAAGAGAAATAGTGGGATAACGTCCGGACCCACGTGAATCCCAGGCCCGATGAATTTTACACGATCCCCCCCTCTCCCGCCGGTTCTTGTTATTGTTATACAGGGTGCACCACGACCCTGAGATTCTTCGATAGCTCCTTTATTAATGAAAATATCAAAACATATTTATTACAAATATTGTGCGAACCTATTTCCTACATAACCTAAAATTATTTTCAAATACACAGGGTGTTTCGTTTGAGCGGCACATACAAAAATGTAATTTTTTTAAATAGAACACCCTGTATATTTTTACATTTTTGGATTCCCCTTAAAATTTACTTTAAAAAATTTATAAGTTTATGTGGGTCTTAAGTCAACCGTTTTCGTAAAATTTACATTTTTATGAAACTTTTGAACGATACAGCACTTTCAGTTTTTTTAACATTACAGTTATTTAAAAAAGCGGTAATATTTCGTTTTAAAATTAAATTGACAATAGATTAATTAACACTTTGCGCTAGCTACATTTAAAAAATATTATACAGGGTGTTTTTTACGCTTGGTCAAACTTGTGAAACTTTAAACATCGATAAGTCGTTTTTCTTAAATGCAACACCCTGTATATTTATATATTTTCTTGTAGAGAATTTAATTGTCTTTCGAAATTAATAAGCATAAAGTTAATATTTTTCGAGCTATCTCGATTTTTATTTATATTACTAAGGCAATTGAAATATTTTAAAGTCGGCCATGGACGTAAGTCGAAGAATTTTTAAATAAAAGAATTAAAAAAGCTGCAATTTTAATTTTAGGCTAAAAATCTACGCCTTTTTCCCGAAATTTATCGTATAAATTGTTCAAGATTACATCCTTGTTCATGTTCTACGCACAGCCGTAGACGTTGTCTGAAAGACTCTAGCACCCTTTATAAGATTTCGGGGGTTATACCATCAAAAGCAACACAGCAAGTAATGCAGTTGCCGAACACAGAATATCCTAATAGATGGATAGGGCGAGGTAGACCAATCTCCTGGCCACCTAGGTCACCTGATCTTACCCCTATCGATTTATTTTTGTGGGGACACATAAAACAGGTGTATCAAGACCCCCCAACAACTGCTGAAGATATGCAAAACAGGATTCGTGTTGCTTTTGATGGTATAACCCCCGGAATGTTATAAAGGGTGCTAGAGTCTTTCAGACAACGTCTACGGCTGTGCGTAGAACAAGGGCATAATCTTGAACAATTTATACGATAAATTTCGGAAAAATGGGGTACATTTTTAGCCTAAAATTAAAGTTGCAGCTCTTTTTATTCTTTTGTTTAAAAATTCCTTGAAAAATTTCGACTTACCTCCATGGCCGACTTTAAAATATTTCAATTGCCTTAGTAATAATAATAAAAATCGAGATAGCTCGAAAAATATTAACTTTAGGTATAGGACATGCTTAATAATTTCGAAAGACAATTAAATTCTCTACAAGAAAATATAAAAATATAAGTACAGGGTGTTGCATTTAAGAAAAATGACTTATCGATGTTTAAAGTTTCACAAGTTTGACCAAGCGTAAAAAACACCTGTATAATATTTTTTAAATGTAGCTAGCGCAAAGTGTTAATTAATCTATTGTCAATCTAATTTTTAAACGAAATTCTACTGCCTCTTTAAATAACTTAAATGTTAAAAAAAATTGAAAGTGCTGTATCATTCAAAAATTTCATAAAAATGTAAATTTTACGAAAACGGTTGACTTAAGACCCATATAACCTTATACATTTTTTAAAGAAAATTTAAGAGAAATCCAAAAATGTAAAAATATACAGGGTGTTCTATTTAAAAAAATTACATTTTTGTATGTGCCGCTCAAACGAAACACCCTGTATATTTGAAAATAATTTTAGGTTATGTAGAAAATAGGTTCGCAAGTTAATTTATTGCCGCTGATCCCGCCGGATTGCTCAATAATTGGGAATTACAACTTATTACTATCAGAAAAACGAACATAAACTGGCAATAGATATATTGTAACTCTATGATACATCACATGAAATGCCTTATATACCTAAGCAATTCGTTGATGCTTGGGGGATTATGGGTAATGCGAAGCATTGCCTTATATGGTAATGAGCTGGCATACTTTGTTTATGTTAGGGATGATCTCACATTGAGTCAGCCGCAACATTGTAACTAAAATGTATCAAATCGTAATAACAGGCGATTTGATACTTTATTGACATGAAATAAGAGCATTTAATTTAATATAATAAGAAATATTATACTGAAGGTGAACATAAAAGGGGGTGAAGCCTGGGTTCCATAACTCCTCCACCATTAGAAAGAACTTAGGGGAATTTGTAAATTTGACCTTAGTTCTTCAAGTTGAATATCATCTTGAGGCAATTCTTGTTGTATCTTTTGTTTTCTGATTAGTTTACATAGTCGACATATTAAAATTCGACATTTATAACATATAAAAGCAATTATGGTTAGTACAATAATAATGGTACTATACTTGAAAGGTTTACCATATAATGAATTAATATTATGTTCCAAGTTTAATTGATCTGGAACATGGCTAAGTTGTTCTTTGATTTTATTCAAATCATTTAAATTAATGTGTTGTAGGTTTAAAGTGGGTAATAAATTTAATTGTTTTGGTTCTTCCAAAATATGAATGTTTAACTTTGGTAACATTATATGATAATTCAATTCATTTTTGTTTTGATTAACACTTAATATAAAATTATTAATATTAACATTACAATGTGTTGGTACTTGTATAAGAAAGGTACCATTAATAGGCATATTAAAATTATTATCATTGGCACATGATATTTTAGTAACTATTTCACCAGGTGTTACTATGATCCAGTTATTAGAGTTTATTTGCTGAATCTTCGTCTCATGGAATTTGAAGTATTTAACGTCACAAGAGTTATTACTCACAAATTTTAACAGTTGCACTTCACAGAGTCCACTAGTTATTATTGGTTCTTCTATGATGCAAAAATATTTATTTGGTTGAACTTCTTTACACAGTTTTGATGTCGATATTGCTTTTTGCTCGGATAAAAGGATATAATTGTTTTGTGGTATGATTGCTCGAAATAAGTGATAATTAACTTGAACAGGTAATGGATATAGTTGAAAATAATCATAATTTTCGGGTTCAATTAAAGGGATTTCGAGAATAAATACTAGTCTTGCATTATTTTGGTATGCCTTGACAGTAATAATGGTTTCATAAATTGAGATTTCATTTATAGAATAAGGTAACTTAAATTGTGTTAAGGAATTTTCAATCAAATGTAATTCGCTTAATAAATCTTCAGGGTCAATAATTGATGGGTGTAATGTTTGTAGTTTTGCGAAGGTGATAGCTGCTTCCAATGTGTCAAATATATGGAGTAATAAGTTTAATAAATTCGTTA
The DNA here is from genome assembly GCA_947652605.1 of Elmis aenea. NCBI lineage: Eukaryota > Metazoa > Arthropoda > Insecta > Coleoptera > Elmidae > Elmis > Elmis aenea. The sequence continues at coordinate 44,575,090 of OX393576.1, forward strand.
ATTGTAATTGTATGGTATGTAAATTTATTATTGTGTACATTTCACTTTCGTGAAGATGTGTTTCATTAATAGCTGCTTCGATTTGCAGTATTCTTGATTGTAAGAGCAATTGGTTGCTTTGAATTTTGGTAATAGTATTATTAAATTTTTCAATGGCTTGAGTCACTAAAGATGTTTGTGAAATGATTACCTTTTTTTGATTGGTTTGTTCTGTTTGTAGAATTTCTATAGTTTTGTCATATCGTTGACCATCTTCTGCATCTAAATTTCCAGTTATTATTTTAAATATGGATCCTAGTCCGTCGATTAAACCTCTTTTGTTTCTTGTCGGAAACAATTGGTTAATTTTTCGTTGAATTTCTTGCATTAATGTATCAAGAATTATTATGTAATTTTCTGATTCTCGATTGTAGTTATTTCCATGATGGTGCGATGTGAAAGAATCCTTGAGTTGTTGAACATTGTTTTGTAAATTTTTAAATTCGTCAATTAGTGGCTCGCAATTTATTGTTTTGATAAGAGTCCAATGGGATGTTTTTACGTATGCTTGTCCTAATTTTAATGTATAGATTCCGGGACTGTCTTTGAGGTCGATGAATCTTGGGGTGTCCGTTGAAGTTGTGTTCTTTATTGACCAGCATCTGTAATAGATGACCGGAGATTATTCATGTGTAATTTTCTAATTTTACCTTTGGCATCTTGTAAGGTACAAATGTGTAACGGTGAAATTTCTTTGATAATATATGGTCCGTCATATTTGTTAGCACTTTTGTTTCGTTTCGGAATATGAACAAATACTTTATCTCCTATTTTAAATGGTAGTTGTTTTAAATGTTTATTTCGTTTGGTGATAATTTTTTCTTTTCGTCCTTGCAGTTTAGCTTTAATAATTTCATAGGTTTTCGTTAATTTTTCTTTATGGTTGCGAATGTAATCTTCATAAAATGTTTGTGGGTAAAATAAGTCAAATGGATCACGTTTCTTAGTGTGTCCTAGTAAAAGTTCAAGTGGTGTATAACCAGTTGTAGAATGGATGGTATTATTATATCCAAGTATTGCATATTTCATAAGTATTGAAGGTTTATCATTATTACCTTCGGTTTTTAAAATTCTATAGTGTTCTATTAGGGTTGAATGTAATCGTTCTACAAGTCCGTTTGAATTATGATGAAGTGGCGTTGTAAAATGGATTTTAATTTTATGTAGGGCAAGTAAATTATTAATTGTTTTATTGTTAAATTCGGTTCCATTGTCTGATGTTATGGCTTCTGGGGTTCCATAGTGAGAAAAGAAATCGATTAATTTTTCAGTTACTACAACAGCTGTTCTGGTTGGTAATTCATAAGCTTGAGCGAGTTTTGAAAAAGAGTCAATTAAAGTTAAAAATTGAGTTCCATCTATGTAAAATGTATCCATAAAAATTCTTTGGAATGGACTTTCGGTGGTTTCTGTGATGTTTAAAGGTGCTTTAGTAGGGTGTCTGTCATATTTCGCTTTTTTACATATATCACAGTTGTTAATAAAGTGTTCAACAGATTGTTTTTGATTTTTCCAATAATATTTTCGTTTAATGGCGGCTTCGGTTGCTTCGATTCCGCGGTGGTTAGATTTACTTTCGTGGTGATTTTTTAAAATCTCTTCTTTTTGTTCTTCGTCAGTGATGTGTTGCACTCGATTTTCGCAGCGATAAAACGTGGGTGAGTTGTTATTAAAGGTTTGCGTAAACATGATACTAAAGTTTTGATAAAGTTCTTGCGTTGGAAAGTAACAGTAATATTTTATTCTTGGTTTACAATATTCTGTTATTAGGGTTTTGAGATAAACGTCTGAATGATCTTTAGGTATTTGTACAGTAAATATGGTATTATCTTCCTTTTGTGTCACACTAGGTGGAAGTGGTTCATTAAACACTAATTGAAATATAATTTGATTTCTTTTTGTTTCTAAAGGGTCTTCACAGATTTCAATGCTAGGGGTTGAATCTTCTTGTGTATGTATTGTGTTATTTGTTGGATCGTCACGGCAAATATTTAAAGTTGGTATGATATCTTCAAAATCTACATCTGTTGTGTTGATTTCAGGAATTGAATAAATTTCGTCTTCAAGATCTTGTAATAATTGTTCTAAATCTTCTTCTGGATTGACGTCGATTGACTGAGTATCAATTGGGTTTAATTGAATTCTTGAAAGTGCGTCAGCATTTGTATTTAATTTGCCTTTTTTATACACGACATTATAATCAAATTCTTCTAATTTTAAGCGCCATCTAGCTAATTTAGAATTGGGTTCTTTTAATGAACTAAGCCATTGTAAAGGGCGATGATCAGTATAAATTGTAAATTTGTTACCGTAAAGGTAAGGTCTGAAATATTTAGCAGCCCAAACTATTGCTAATAGTTCTTTTTCAATAGTTGAGTATTTCTGTTCAGTTTCATTTAAAGTACGTGAGGCATATGCAATGGGTAGATCAGATCCTAATGAGCCTTGTGATAAAATTGCTCCAAGGGCGACATTTGAGGCGTCTGTTGTTAAAATGAATGGTTTTGAAAAATCGGGGTATTGTAAAATTGGATCATTCGTCAGAATATTTTTTGATATTTCAAAAGCTTCTATAAATTGTAATGAATGTATTACTTTGGCATTCTTTTTCAAACATAAAGTTAAAGGTTTAGTTAACTTGGCAAAATCTTTAATAAATTTTCTATAATATCCTAGTAGTCCAAGGAAACTTTTAATGTCCTTTTGAGTTTTCTTTGGGTCAGGTTTTACTCCTTCTGGTGTTATTAGGTGTCCTAAATAAGTAACTTCTTTTCTTAAAAATTCACTTTTATCTAATTGAACTTTTAAGTTTTTGCTTCTTAAACGTTCAAATACTATTTTTAAATTATGCAGGTGTTCTTGTAATGAGGTTGAATAAATAATAACATCATCTAGATATACAGAGCATATTTCATTTTGTAATCCTCTTAATACATTATTCATCAATCTTTGGAAAGTGGAAGGGGCATTTTTTAGTCCAAAAGGCATTCTTAAGTACTCAAAATGTCCTTTGTCTGTAGAAAAAGCTGTTTTTTCAATGTGTTCAGGATGTACTTCAATTTGATGAAATCCGGAAGCTAAATCCAAGGTTGTAAAATATTGACTTCTTCCTAACTTGTCAAGGATGTCAGTAATATTAGGTATTGGAAATTTATCATCTATTGTTTTTTCGTTAAGTTTTCTGTAATCAATTACTAATCGAAATTTCGGTTTACCTGAAGAATCTAATTTCTTCGGCACAATCCAAATTGGTGATGACCATGGTGAACAACTTGGTCGAATTATACCTTCTTCTAACATATTGTCAATTTGATTTTCGACTTCTTGTTTATGAATGTTAGGAAATCTGTAACTTTTGGTGTAAATCGGTGTTTCATCTGTAGTACGAATTTCATGTTTAATTTCGTTGGTGAAACTTAATGGAATGTTTTCATTGTAAAAAATATCTTTAAAATCTTCACACAGGTTTGTAATTAAAGTTCTTTCTTCATCGTTAAGGTGATTTAAACGTAAGTTATTTAAATTTTGTCTTTGTAATTTACGTAGTTTATGGGAACATGTTTTACGTATGTTATTATTTTGTATATTTTCGGAGGGCATAATTTCGAAAATTGGAAGGGGTTCTAATAATCGAAATATTTGGGGGTTAGTGCCTTTGTTTATTAAAGTTGTAATAACATGTTGGTTTTCAACTTTAACATAAGCTGCAGGCATTTCTATATGAGGGCCAAAATTTTCATGATCTACAAATCCTTCTGTTAGATTTGTATTTACAGGTAATTTAACTATTGTTTCGCTTCGCGGGGTTAAATAAATTCGGTATCGGTTTGTGTAATCCAATAAATTGTGGTGAATTTGTATTAATGTGGTAGGGGTTCTAATGACATTATCTTTTAAGTCAATTGTAGCATGTAATTGTTTTAAAAGATCGACTCCAAGTAGTCCGTCATAATTTTCATTAAAATTATATAAATAAATTTTATGATGACCTTCTTGTCTAAAGATAGATGGTAGTGGTATATGTGCAATTTCATTATGAAAACTAATATTATGAGAAGTTTGTACTGAAAAAGGTTCATAAGTAACGAATGGGGAATAAAATTTGTATGCTAAATCAGGGTTAATTAAAGTTCTGGTAGATCCTGTGTCTATCATTAATTTTGCATTTAATTCAGGGACATAAATATATGGCAATTGTGGGGATTCATTTATATTTAATTCGATCATGTCGGGTAGATTTGTTGTTGAACCTGAGGAAAATCCTGTTGACAGAAATCTTCTTGGTTATTGGTATCTTCGTGAAAGTATTCTTGACAATTATTGATGTTTTCGTTGTTTTCAGTGTAGATGTCTTGAGTGTTTTCAATTAAATTTTCATTATAATAAGGTTCTTCATATGGTTGTTCTTCAAATGGATTTTCAAAATCTATTTGTTGTGTAGGGTTGTCATGGTAAAACAATTCTTCTGATGTAAAATTTCTACGGGGTTGTTGAGATTGTTGTTGAGGGATTTGTCTTCTGTTACTTGAGTTCGTATCCATAGGTACAGGTCGGGGTTGAGGTGTTCCTCTTGGTTTAAATACGTTTGTATTCGATCTACTACTTTGGGGTTGTTGCGGTGAAAATTGAGGTCTTGTACTGGATAAGTTTTGTTGTTGAAATTTAAAATGTGGGGGTGGAATTCTTGAGTATCCAAATTGTGGTGATTGTTGTTGATAAAATCGTGGTTGTTGGTAATTTCTAGGTTGTTGATTGTAAGTATTTGATAATTGTTGTGGAACAAATGTGTTTCTGAAGGGTTGTGGAGAATAGTATGCAGGTTTAGGTTTATTGAACTGTGGTTTTGTTGGGTTTCGAACAGTTTGGTGGTATTGACCTTTAGCATAACATATGTTTTCTTCAGCTAATACGTAAGTTAAAGATTGTTCTATTGTTGTGGGTCTTTGGGCACGAATAAGTGATCCTAAAGGTTCTTTAAGTCCAGTTAAATAAGCTTTAAGGGTAAGTTGGTCGTATAAGTTGCCTTTAACATTGCGGATTGCTGCATCTGCGGTGGTAGTTCTTAATTGTGAAAATAATAATCCACGGAGGTCTTGACATTTGTCGTAAAATTTATGGGGTGTGTCGTGATTTTGACGTAATAACATTAAATCACGTAGTAAGCAGTTTTCGTCTCGTTGATCGGAAAAGCTTCTTTGTAAAATTTCTTTAAGGTCGCTCCAATTGTTAACGTCTCGTCCGTTAGTGACAGTACTTGCAATACCAGTTAATTTACTTCTAATCGATGATAGTAAAAATTGGTTTATGAATGCATTTGGGGTAGTTGGTTGTAGAAATTGGTTAAGAATTAATTCGCTTGATCTGATGAATTCAGAAAGTTTGACAGGGTTACCGTCGAATTCAGGAATTGTACGTAAGTATTCGACTTGAAAAGCCATAGTAAGTGGGTTTTGATTTTCGGTGCGGTTAACGTGTGAATTTAAAGTTGTTGTGTTATCACGGATGTCAATGTTTGCTAGTTGATCGACGATGTCAGTGATGGACATAGGTAAGGAATAATAATAATCGAGCAAAAACAATAAAAATAAAAATCACTTACAGTAATACGATGCTTAAAAATTGTAGACGATGCAAAAATTGTAGATGATGCATGGATGTTGAATTTTCAGTTTCCTTATTAGAAATCAGTGCTTCTATATTTAGAATATCGGAACTTGATGTTTAATAATCGTTTAATTACGTTGACGTAATTGTTTTTATATAGTGCACGATTAATTGATGTTTATAATTATGATTGATTAATGTTTCATTCGAAGTTATTTATACACTACTTCGACTAACTATTCGGTTAATGTTATTTGCTTATTTTGCTTATTTTAAAACTTTTAATAAGAAGTTTTAAGGTAATTTCTTAAAGTTATGTTTTATTTTTTAATATCAGTTCATTAAATTCTCTGCATTGTTCGCAGTTTTAATTGTAAGTTCTGCAATTCTCGCAGTTTTATATATTTGTAAATTGGTTTTCTTCTTAATAACTAACCAATGGCGACAGCGATTGAAGCCTTGGGGGTCCTGGATTTGGCAATGTTGTCCTCGTCCTGGTTCCTGGAGTTGGCGATGGGGTCCTCGTCCTGGAGTTGGTTGGTTGGTTCCTGGAATTGGCGATTGTAGTCCTCGTCCTGGAATTGTTCGTTTTTTGGTTTTTTGTTGGTGTGCGTCGACCGATTCACAATAAAGTTTTTTGAAAAAACACGGCACTCGCGATTTTGGTGAATTCCTTTGTAAATCAATCGTTTGTTGTTTTGCGTTGATCGATTCGCAATAAAGTGTTAAAACACACGGCACTCGCGAATTTGGAGAATACCTTTGCAAATCAATCCTACCGACTGCGCCAGTTAATTTATTGCCGCTGATCCCGCCGGATTGCTCAATAATTGGGAATTACAACTTATTACTATCAGAAAAACGAACATAAACTGGCAATAGATATATTGTAACTCTATGATACATCACATGAAATGCCTTATATACCTAAGCAATTCGTTGATGCTTGGGGGATTATGGGTAATGCGAAGCATTGCCTTATATGGTAATGAGCTGGCATACTTTGTTTATGTTAGGGATGATCTCACATTGAGTCAGCCGCAACATTGTAACTAAAATGTATCAAATCGTAATAACAGGCGATTTGATACTTTATTGACATGAAATAAGAGCATTTAATTTAATATAATAAGAAATATTATACTGAAGGTGAACATAAAAGGGGGTGAAGCCTGGGTTCCATAACTCGCACAATATTTGTAATAAATATTTTTTGATATTTTCATTAATAAAGGAGCTATCGAAGAATCTTAGGGTCGTGGTGCACCCTGTATATGCATAATTTTATTTATTTACATAATATACAGTGATCCCGGTCTACCAGGTTTTTAAAAATGTTATGTTTGGATCACCGTACAATTATAAACAAATGTATTGCGCTGCGCGACAAAAAGGTTGAAAAACGCTGCACTAGACGATCGTGCGAATCTGTCATCAATTACTTCTTCATCTAATTAATCTAACAATTCCTTTTCAATGGATAGCAACATGCGTGATACCAAGTTCTCTTCAGACAGTGAATTTCTTAGCCTGGTCTTTATGATCTTTAGCTTTGAAAATGTCCTCTCACTTTGGACTTGAGTAGCTTATAGTGTGCAGATGACTTTATGAAGTGTCAACGTTTAAGGGGGGCCACTATATCAGCATTCCACTTGCCATCGGGTAAGCCAACACCTTGGCCAGTCCACCACTAAAAGTAGGGTTGTATACGCTTCGTTTTTTTTTTTTTTTAATTTTTAGGACCTTTTAAAATTAATCAAGCCGTTTTTAAAAAAACTAAAAATGAAAATGCAGTGCTTGAGGTAGTGTTTTTCAACCTGTGTGCCGCAAGCATCCTCCAGGTTTGTCACGGAAAACAAAATCAAAAATAAATGAACAGTTTTTTCAAAAACGCTATTCTTGGGATTCGAGTTTAAACATTGGGATCTCGCTTATAATTGCTAGAGTAAAAGTTTAAATTTGCAAAAGCTGCTGATTTGGTGCTTATTAATAATCTAAAAAGAAATCTTAAAGATCGTCTATAACACTTTTGGAGTATGAAATATTACAAATGTGTAAAACATTGCCTAGGCAACGCTTTAAGGCGATACGTTTTTGTTTTATGACAAGCAACTTCATTTTTTCGTTTGGGCACAATGCTTGCTATTTATTAATGTAGAAGTTGAATACCTGTGTGATACATCAATAAATTTAGAAAAAAAAATAATTCCATTTGATTACATAAATTAAAAAAATTCGCCCCTAAAAAAAATAGTTGTCATGAAACAAAAACGTATCGACCTAAACAAAATTAGTGACGACTATTCGCTTTGGCTTAAATAGGTTTAAGGTAATGTTTTTAGACATTGAAAATATTTTATACTCCAAAGGAGTTAAAGACGATTTTCAAATATCGTATTATTTTGTTTTTCCTAATTTGTTTGAATACCGTTTGAGATATTTTTAATTTCTCTTCGAATTATTAATGAGCACCAAATTTAGCAACTTTGCCAGGTTTAAATTTATACTCTAGCTATTATAATGAGCGAAATCGCCATGCTTAAACTTGAATTTTAAACATCTTGTATAGCCTATAGCAGGGTTGGCAAATAGGATTTGATCAGTGTGCCAAGCCAAAATAAGATAAAATTTAATACAAATTTTTCCCCGTGCCAGTACCTAACGTAACCTAACCTACCTGCCAAAAACCCAGTAACAACCGTTAGTTAGGTTAGACCGCAGGCAACTTTTTTAACACAAAAGGAATATCTCACACAATTTAGCTACAGGGAATAATCTTTCTTTAAGGATTCCATATTATACATAATGCAATCAAAAGAACAAGTTTAAAATTTTAAAAACAAATTTATTCATAGAATTATTCTTTAGGGTGCCGTCGAAAATCTCTCGCGTGCCAAATTTGGCACGCGTGCCACCTATTTGCCATCCCTGGCCTATAGTGTACCGCGAAATTTTAGCGTTGTTAAAAGTGTGTCGCGACATTGAAAAGGTTTAGGGTACTTATATTTAACGTTTTTTTAGAAGATAAAGATCATTGCAAAAAAATGAGAGGTTACACACATGGTAGTTTTTTTTTTAATTTTGAAGAGCAATAAAAAACTGTTTAGACCGTTTATGAACAAAATAAATGTAAAAATTCATGTTAGGGTGTCTTTAACAGTTTAAGAAAATATTAAAATCATTACAAAACAAAACAAAAAAAGAATATTATTTAGACTTATTGTCGGGTCTTTAAATTACATTTTAACAGTGAGTCGTAGCCATAAAAACCTGAAAACGCAATCCGTTTTACGTTCAGTATCTTTATAAGAAATAACTATATTTTTGTTTGTTTGTATGAAGTTTTCGGAAATATAATTTAAGTGTAGCAATTACAGTCGCCAGGGATCCTTTATCTTTAGGAACGGCCCTGTGTAACCGTTTGTTTTAGCATTTCTTAAAGACGTTGTGATCAAACGATTGTGTTTTGTCGCCCAGGTGTTCTGCAGATGTTATTTCTGCAAGACATCTAGAGCCCGTATCATTTTTCACAGCACTAAATCTATCAGCTTTTCGAAGACTACAACAAACACTGATTTTAATTCTAGGTTGCGGTAACTAATATAATAAGTTACGGTGTCCCTGGGGTGAAATCAGTTTATTTTTAAATCAGCCCACACATAACTTGACCTTATCTGTCTCTCCCCGCGCACCTGCAATTCATTCATCTAGGTTCATATACTCACTGAGTCTGATTTTTATTCGCCACACCTACGATGTAGAGCCCCACTAAGTCCATTCATAAAACCCACTCGTCGACCTTATTTCCTAACTTTTACCAGATGTAGATACAAGTTCTTTGATAATCAGCATCATTAATTTGTATTTATAATATTCAGCCTAACGACGTAAAACATGCAAAATAAGATTTACTACTACTCATTAGTAACCAATTTTATTATTTTCTATTCAATTCATTAATAACGCTTCCTGTGATACTCCCCCCCGTGGCTAAATCATATATATGTTGCTTTAAAAAAACACCTACACGTATCTATCGAATTATTATTTAAATTAATTACTATCGAGTACATGCACAGCACGTACCATTTATTTCGGCTAAATACGGGTATCTCGCATAAATATACGGTTTATGTAGCAAAAAGTTACATTCAACAAAATTCAATTGGAAGCGACATTTAGACGTTTCGAAAAACGCATAGTTAACTTGATAGAAGCAAAAATAATTACTCTAAGTTTTAATTTTTGCTTTTTATCTTATTTATTTTTAATAATCAAAATCAAAATATCCTGGCATTTTGATAGACGTAAAGATTTTTTAAGTTATGGTATCAGTCTATTCATGCTACATTTAGTCACGAAGATATAACAGTTAATTTTTTGATTTTTTAATGAACATTATTTAAGTTATTTTCAAATAGATGGCATTTGTTTATTACTTTTTAATGATAGGTATATAATTTTTTACTCTTGTTTTAATAACAGAATAAAAGCATTTTGAACTTAAATATTGACAAATTTCAGTTATGGAATCATTATTTGCCCAAAACACATTTTAAAATTTTCTTACTTGTAGTGTGTCATAAAAAAAACATCTTTTGAAATGAATATTTAGTATGGTGTTCATAAAAAAATCAAAAGATTACAACTGTATTTTTGTAAAGTGCTATAGAAGTAACTAATACCAGTCACAGAGCGAATTTTTTTTTTATTTTTAAAATTGCACAGTCATACGGTGATAATTTTTACTCCAGAATGACTAGAAATTTAGACGGTGTGTATGTAAGTCCATACTTGTATATCAAGTCTAAAAAATATTCTTTGCCTTAGATTGTGTGTCAAATTTAAAATGTTTTTCAACAGATGTCTTAATTACAATTTGGTCAGTGTTCATAATTTTTATACAAAATTTACCTTTAAAACACGTTAAGTGCCATATGAGACAACATTTGTCTCACACTTTTTTTCCCTCTCAGGCCGCGTGAGACGCGGTATGTCTCTCACGTCATTTTTATTTCCGAGCCACGGGAGACAGCAGTGGTCTCGCACATCCATAAGAGTATCATGTAGTCTTAACTATATTGGCCTGTGGGTTCAGGTACTGCTTTTGGCCTGTGATTTTTTATTATGTATGAGAAATTTATTAAACAAACATGTGTTTATATACGTTTGGCCCCAGAGATCTTCTTTTTGGTTAACATTGCGGCACTTAACGTGTTAATAAATCTGTTAAAAAAAATTGTACTAAACTTTTCGTATTTAAGATTCAAAGCATCTAATAACTAAAGTATTTTCATAAAAAAAACCTTGATAAATTGATTAAGCTATTAAATAAAATAAAGGTCTTTAATTCAGTAGCGTTTTGCTACTAATATTGATAAAATTTGTATGCGTGGTTAAAGGTTAACAAAATGAAAATAAATGTCGACAAAACAAACTACTTTGTGATAAACAAGAAGTATGTATCAGCAAATTATTTAACTGGATGGTGTAGTATTAAATAGGCTTAATGAAATTAAATATTTAGGTATAATAATAGACGATAAACTTAATTTTAAAAGTAATACTGATTATATAGTTAAGAAGTTTTCTAAACCAGTAAACTTCCAGTCCTTATCTACTAAAATTTTAATATACAAAAGTATCATAGCACCCCATTTCGAATACTGCTCTAGTATTTTATTTCTGGCGAATACTAATGATTAAGCCGGCTTCAAAAATTGCAGAATGGGGCTATGAGAATTATTTTACACTGTTGCAGATACACCAAAATTACTCTAATGGTAGATATTCTACAGTGACTTAGTATTAAACAACGGATAGTTTTTAATACGATTATTTTCATTTTCAAGATTAGAAAATGACCTGCTTCAAAATTCTCTGTTAAAATATGTAACCCAAAATTCTGATATAAATAATTATCCGACTAGAAACTGTAAAGACTTTAAATTGACATTAAGAACACGAAATTACCCTCAAAATTCTCTATTGTAGAAAGGACTGAAATTTTATAATGATCTAACAAGCGAACTTAAAGATGAAACTGACATTTTAAGGTTTAGTTAGACGTAAGCTCAGTAATTGCATTAAGGAAAAGTTTTTATTGTTATACAGGGTGTCCCAGCCAAGACGAATTATTCGATAGCTTTGTTATTAGTGATAATATTAAAAAAAGTTAAATATGAAAGTTGTTTGTAATCATTTACTACATAACCTAAAATTATTTTCAACTATACACAGTGTTTTGTTTTTGCGCTCTGATACCAAACATAGTTTTTTTATATGGAACACCCTGTATATTTTGTAATTTTTGGATGTAAAATTAAATTTTCTTTCAAAAATATTCTAGGTTATTTATGTCTAAAATGAACCGTTTTTGAGTTATTAACGTTTTTTTGAAAATTTTGACAGATGCAGACCTTTATAAAAATATTTATATTTATTAACATAACAACACCAGAGCAATTTACTCTCGTAATTTATTAGACAATAGTGTCGTAGTGATTGTTGATTGGTTAAACTTTTAAAATAATATACAGGGTGTTCGTTTTACTCGGTCCATTTCGCTAAACTTTAAACGCATGTAAGTCATTTTTTTTTAATGGAACACCCTATATATTTTTACATTTTCTTGTAGAAAATTTAATTTTCTTCCAAAGTTATTAAGCAAGTTTTATGTCTAAATATAATATTTTTGAAGTTATTTCGTTTCTTATGTTTATTTGCGAGTATTTTACCTAAAATATCAGTAGTAGCCTTTGAAAATTGAAAACAATTTGTATGAACTGTCAACCAAAACACTTAATCGGCACAATTTTCACTATTATGCCATTATAAATCCATATTTTTTAAGAGTTGTAGTTCTGATGTTATTTGCTGCCATTTATGCTGTGAATCTACAACTCTTAAAAAATATGGATTTTTAATGGCATAATAGTGAAAATTGTGCCGATTAAGTGTTTTGGTTGACAGTTCATAAAAATTGTTTTCAATTTTCAAAGGCTACTACCGATATTTTAGGTAAAATACTCGCAAATAAACATAAGAAACGAAATAACTTCAAAAATATTATATTTAGTCATAAAACTTGCTTTATAACTTTGGAAGATAATTAAATTTTCTACAAGAAAATGTAAAAATATATAGGGAGTTCCATTTAAAAAAAATTACTTACATGCGTTTAAAGTTTAGCGAAATGGACCGAGTAAAACGAACACCCTGTATATTATTTTAAAAGTTTAACCAATCAACAATCACTACGACACTATTGTCTAATAAATTACGAGAGTAAATTGCTCTGGTGTTGTTATGTTAATAAATATAAATATTTTTATAAAGGTCTGCCTCTGTCAAAATTTTCAAAAAAACGTTAATAACTCAAAAACGGTTCATTTTAAACATAAACAACCTAGATAAAATATACAGGGTGTTCCATATAAAAAAACTATGTTTGGTATCAGAGCGCAAAAACAAAACACTGTGTATAGTTGAAAATAATTTTAGGTTATGTAGTAAATGATTACAAACAACTTTCATATTTAACTTTTTTTAATATTATTTATAATAACAGAGCTATCGAATAATTCGTCTTGGCTGGGACACCCTGTATATTCATAAACGTAGGTAAGTTATTAAATGTAAACACAATTAGCAAAACGCTTAATAAATAACATTAATATTATTACTTTTATTATTATTATTATTATTATTATTATTATTATTATTATTAATATTATTATTATTATTATTATTATTATTATTATTATTATTATTATTATTATTATTATTATTATTATTATTATTATTATTATTATTATTATTATATTACCTATGTTATTTGCAGTTTGTGTAATATTTGGTGTTATTCTTTGAATTTTTTATTAATACGACAAAAATTTTCTACAAATGGCAAGAAAAGACAAAGGGTCAAGACACCACGAACTTTTAGCGAAAATTTACGCCAGTATTTGTCCATGTAAACCAAGCAGATTACCACCTGCTAAGAAATAATGTAAATACCATTAATATTCGCCAGTTTCTTATTTTACTCCTACTATGTGTGCATTTATTACAAATTCTTAATATGCTACCTAATAAGCTAAATTTATGTAACTTTTTACTAATTTTTCTTACTTTTATCTATTTTATTGGCTGCTGAGCGATATTTCCATAGTGTTCCGAATCAAATGGCGTATCAAATGTGCTGCGAAAACCTTGTCCGGTATCTATTACACTGTAATTTGTCAACGATAGCAAATAATCTCGTCAAAATGTACACAAACAAATCAAATAGGCACACTCTATAATTTAAGACTTAAGTGAATATTAATTTTTAAAATCATTGTGATGACATACTTATTCTTCTGCAGTAATTTTAATGATAGCGTAGCGCAGGAAATCCTTACTTGGTGATAATCAAAATAATTGTTCGACAATCAGCCTGGCAATTTGTTTCTTAAAGAGTATCGCAATAAATGCCATCGCAATTTCACATTTTGCCTCACCTAGACATTAACAAAATTGTTATTGCACTTGATATTTTTTTAATGTTCATTCTTAATAGTTCTTTTGCATGTTTTACAGTAACGTGTATACAGGCGAGTCAAGTTGAATAAAGTATTTGCAAATAAAAAAAAAAAATTAAAATCAATTGTAGAGTATTTGTAGGTGCCTTAAATGTTTAAATATCAGGCACTGTACGTGCAGTAATTTATGATGTAGTACAATATTTTACTAAAAGTATAAAATAAAATTTTGTTAACAATATTTGTATACAATAAAGACACATTGTATTAGTGTTAAACAAATAATTCTTTAAATCTTGTGATAAACGCTACATATTCAAAAATGTATCTTTATGATTGTTAAATAAAAACAAGCCAATTAACCTTGGTTGCGCATTAGTTACGATGTGTACTCTATCAATAAATTGTATATTTCAACAATCGCAGTGTTGCCATACAAAAAATAAAGGTATTACTCCAATTGCTACTTTATGAGAGAAAGAAGCTCGTTTTAAACCGCAATGATAAAGATTCATTGTTTCAGATTTTGTTAATTGCAGGGGTCCTCAAACTTTTTAAGAGGAGGGTCACATAATGGCATTGAAAATGCTAGTGGGCCGAATTAAAAAACAATTGTTTGCACAAAATAGCTGTATAAGTATAAAACGAATAATAACGCAAGGATAACCAAACATATAGGTACATTTTTCTTATTAATAAAGTAAACTGAATAACCAACAAATAAGATAATTTTTTAAAATTAATTGAATTAACAGGTATTCTCAAATTTTGGATTCTTAACAATCAATAAGCATCGGCAAATATTGATATAGTGCTAATGAGAACTATGCAATTATCTCGTTGATGGCTAAATGACTCTATCGATATTTGGTGTCAAATTTTAATCACTTATCCAAAAAAAAATTATGCAAATAATAACAGTCGATAAGTTTCGAGTAAATTTTTCATTAAATATGTTGGCAGATACTGCCTTAATGCAGCAAAAAAAATTCTCACAAAATTTTTGATGTAGCTACATTTATTTTCTGGCAACTAAAAATTAATCTTAAATCATGTTTTTACTGTTAAATAATTATTTCTCCGTATTATTGCAAGGCTAGCAATTCATCAAAAATTAAATTTGTAGGTATTTTTTATGTGACATAACAGTAGGTATTACATATATTTTTTTTTAAAAGCCGCGAGCCGGATAAAAACCCTTCACGGCCGGATTGGCCCGCGGGCCTTAGTTTGGGGATCCCTGGTTTACTGTATCTTTAAAAAAAAAGTGCGGCATTTTATTATCTTCGAAAAATTAAAAACTGCAAGAGAGCATGAAACGAGAAATTTCTCTTTGAGTTTGACTATACTAGGTACTGTAGTTAAACTTTAGCCATTAATTAGGTACCTACTTACATTTAAATGTTTTTAAACTTTATTGTTATTAGCTGTATATAAAACTATTCAAATTTTATTAAAATTTAGAGTTTTTAAAATTGCCTTAACAGTTTTAAACATACACAAAAAATTATAAGTAATTGCAAAATTTTTTCTTTTTTTGCCTGCACAGTTATCTTCTAGTATGATCTATTCAACACTACCAAATGTATAGGCAATTTCGTAAATTCGTTTGCATTAGTAAGAAATTTAGAACTCGCATAAAGGAACACATTAGCATTAGATATAGATGTACAATATTGTAAAAAAAAAATCAGCACTTACGGAACATTTCTATAATACATAATTTTAATAGTTGTTGATAAATTTATTGTACTAAATGAAGAAAATACTCATAATCAAAGAACAATAACAAAAGCAATAAGCAATAACAATTATTAAACACAACATTTTTGCATAAATAGTAAAATCGTTACATAGTTTATTGTTTTACACAAATTAGAAGACATTATTTTAATATTAAAACATTTTATTTAATTAAATCAACATAGTTTTAAATAAACATAGCCACATTATAATATAAAAACAATAAAATCATCTACTATTTGATAAATTGTTTAATTTCTTTAGGGATTCATTTTTTATTATAAATTAACTTGATTGGAACCACTTCTCCTTTTAAAAAGAATTTATGGTCGAAACACAGTATTAGTTTCAAGATTCTCGTCTCCCAAAATAAAGGTACCTATTTATTAATTTGCTAATCTACTGGAAGACTCAAAACTGCAATATTTTTTTTTTTAGCGGTTCTTTATAGAAATAAAATAAGTGATTTTTAATTAAACTCAAATATATTTATTAAATAACGTTCATATGCTTTAATAATCAGAAAATTGTTTTGTAATTTAACTTAATTGAAATTTATAATGAAATTGTTAATAGTTCAAATTAGTTTTGAACTCAAATTTGGAATGACATCGTCATTTTTTCGCGCCACTAAATATTATAGCCTTTTTAGTATTTTAATGGCCGCCTGTACACATCACCAACTTGTAATTTTTTCATCTGTTCATTTATCACAGCTTTAGCAACAGGCAATATAACATAGATGACATAAATCAAATACATCTAAAATTGGCTTTTATAGTACAGTATTGTGGTTTGGAACCAGTCAGACAACTTTATTGTATTTATCTGGCAGCATGATGTCATTCATACCTCGCTTTTTTACATAGTATATTCTGCCATAACGGACCGGAAACATTCATCGTCAGATTTTTTATATCCATGTCCTTCGCTATCTTACGGCTTGCAAATTTCGTTGCCTTAAGCACAATCCAAACAAGATTTTTGGGGTTTTTTACGTGTGTTGTTAACATTCTCGCACGTGGCCCATTCACTTCGCTTAAAGAATGAAGCTAATCCTGCGAGTAAATGAACTCTTAAAATAACTATAATTATCAGACAGTACTAACAATTTAGTGAAAGATCATGATCATTAAGGCAAAAAATATTAACAGCACATAATTGCTGCATTGGATGCTAATTGTGGAACATATGGTACGACTCTGCAAGATGGGGCGGTGCTGTGCATAAAAAAATTGAAAGAAATTAAAGGAACGAGTTTTTTTATCGGTTTATAAACCTCAGTTCACTGATCGAACATGTATTAAACGACAACTCTTTTTTTAAGCAATAACGTAATCAACTGTTGACATGACACCAAAATGAGACAAACTTTAGACTACTTATGTACCTATATAGATCTACTGCAAAATTGTGGTATTTTGTCTAAAATTAAATATTATTTGACGAAGATTGGGTGTGTAATTTTAACATTTTTTAAACAGACATTTCGATCAATATAAAGTCAATTTCAATCATTTTTATAAAAAAAACTACCTCTGGATTTAGTGTAGATACTTGTTACCTATATAATTGTATTGAATTTGCCGTGCTTTAAATTCAAAATATCTAATGATAACACCTTTTCATGAAAAACACCGAAAAATTCCTTAAGTTATTGGATAACATAGACAAATGAGCCGTTTATTATAAAGTGGCACAAGTAACTTTTTGCGAAAAATTAATTAAAGCTGTTTTTACAAAAACGATTGGTATTTTTCTTTAAACATTTTACTAGCAATTTCTTTCTAAATCGTTACTATTTTCATCAATATAAATTTTAATTTTAAAAGGAAGTTTAAATACATTTATTTTGAAAATGGCTAAATGCTGGATTTGTTTTCTTATATACCGCCATTTAACCAATTATTGAAAAAATTAAAATGCAAAACATTTAATTCTCAAAATAACATAAAAGTGGCTTTATGCCACTCTTACAATAAACGGCTCAAATGTCCCTAATTTATTGATGTTTTGCTACTAATATCTTCACAAATTTAAGCCAATGGCGACAAAGTGTCAAGTTAACTTAAAATCGACCCCAACATTTTGTTCAAGTTGTACGTACATATAAGCTCACATATACTAACTAATACACAAAAAATTAAGAGTTTATTGAATAACACTAATTTATAAATAAAAACTCCGTAAATTGCAAACATGGTTCAATATAAACCAACGAACGATGTGGAAGACGCAATAAACTTTATTATCATCATATAAGTAAATGAAAAGTTGTTAGCAATAATAATGTAAAGAGAATTATTGCACACACTAAAAATATTGCCTGTAAAACAGTATGAGAATTGCTATTTTAGCTAAATGTAGTAAATTAACTTTTTACAACATGTTTATTTTTCTAATTAAATAAACAAATTATGTGAAATATGCAAAGAACATTGCAAGACAAAAATATTTGTCGGAATTTGGTTGTTTGGATGTTATTATTGACTATAATATTTTGGCGCCACAGTTATAAAATTGTATTAAAACCATAATGGTGTAGTTTTTAGATTGCTACAATTTTATTGTTACATTCTTTCCTAACCAAATTTGTCTATTTGCTGTTTTAACCAAAAAAGTGTTTACCTACTATAAAATATACTTACTCCCTGCGGCTAATTGTTTTTTAAATAATAATAATTTGGTGTAGTACTTTTCCTTAACATACGATACAACTAAAAACAGTTTTTAACTTCAAACAAGTTGAGCCAAATATCCTCGATTTTTTATTTTTTCATTTTTAAAAACATGAATAAAAGTCAGAGGTAAATATATTTTTAAAAAAGCTCAAAACGCTGTATTAAACTACATTAAAAACTTTTTTGTGCGATCGTACTAGAAACAGCTGTTTGACGCACGCGTTAGCAACCATAAAGTACTGCATTACCGGCCCTATCCTTAGCAACGGCCGTAAAAGTAACTTTTCAGGCTGTTACCCTTAGCAACGGCCGAAAAAGTAACTTTTACGGCCGTTGCTAAGGAGAGGGCCGGTAATGCAGTACATAAGCCGTCATCTGTCAGTGACAGAATGTCACGTAGTTTCTAACCTATAATTTTGAAAATTACTAAAAATTTAAATTGTTTTTAATTCGATCGCACAAAAAATGTAATATGCACCTCGGCCAAAATGTACTTTTTGGCCTTGATACATAAATAACTATTATGTACGTTTTAAAATGCGTTATTTAACTTTTTTTTTGTTTGACTATTAAACAAGATAAGTTAGTAACTATTTTTATTCTTTCGACGGTGTATTTTAATAAAACTTGCATTTTTTTCAATGGAAACTGTAGTTGACTATGACCTCATGAGAAAGCTATTTTTTTTCCTCTTTTTAATAACATTGTTTATCAAACGCCTATATTATTTTGATGTCAACATTCGTTACACAGAACACACTAATAAGCCATAAATAATAATAGTCAGCGGCGAAACAATTATTGTTTAGACGTGAGTAACATAATTTTCAAAATATTAAAATTTTTGCTACAACTGTTCCTCTACTTTTCAGTAAACAAACAAAAAAATATGCAGGGAATGTGGAGGTTGTTTTTAAAAACCAACTATACAGTCAAGGTGGTAATGATCTACGTATGTATATAACGATCATTGTGAAATTTTTCTAAGAGACTTAGTCCGGCACTAACAAAATCTCTCAATAACAAATATGTATAAAAATTGCAAATAACGTTTTTAACGCATTTTTATAATATTGTTAGTAAACTTTAAATGATCATCGACCCAAAAATAAACAAATCTTAAAATTAATTTTTTTTTTTGAGTATTTTTTAGACGACTTAAAATGGATTTTAATGTTGATACATTGTCATATTTAAGATTTATCTGCTTGAAATTTGAGTGGTGAAAGTCTCGATTATTTCACTTAAAAATAATTTACAAAGGTCACAGTTAAATTTGCAACGATTACCGTTTAAAATTCGTGTCAAGGCTTCCATACTATTCGTCGATTTTCGAAAATTACCAAAGAAGATATCGTACGCGTGCTATTCGACGTTCAGGTTAAAATACAGATATTTCTAAATCGACGGGCCATTTGTTTCTCTGCCAATGATGGCTATTATTCAACAAACGAAGGCGCCGGAGGCAAGACTTGTGTCATTACGTAAGCCATTCACAAATCTCGCGTGCCTGTCTTGTCACCCTTCACGTTCATTCATCTGTTGCCTTATACGGTGAGTTCTTGCACAATTTTACTAGCGGTTGCTCAACGAAACTGACGCTAGATCCCATTCATGTCTAAACACATTAGTATGCAACACTGTTGCTTGTAATAAGATTATAGCCAAACCTGTCGAATACATTACCATATTTTTCCAATATGCTTAGAATAAATATGTTTATCAGCTTTAGTGGTTTTTATATTGAAATATTATTTTGATATTGATTTTCTGTGTAAAGTAATGCTGTCGAGATAAGTATGAGAGGATAAAGTGGCGTTTGTTATATTTTACATTATTAGTCTCGCTTCTGGAGCCAGATTATCTATTGTGAAACTAGCAATATTAGTAAGTAATGTGGCTTATAAACGAGTTATCTAAATATAAAAGTATTAAAAAATATTCACGAGCTGGTTTCAGGTTGTTACGTAGTTTGTTTATGCAAGAAATAACATGTTATTTGTCATAAATGGAAGCTCAGTATTCTCTAAACTTAAGTATTATAACCAGGGGTTTGGAGCAGTCCAATTTTTTAATTGCTCCACTCCAGCTCCGCTTCGTGCTTCAAATATTGTTAACTTAAAAAAAAAAAGTTTTTTGATTAAAAAAATTGTTTTTAAAAATAAAGTTTAAACTTTATCGGATATGTAGAAGTTGGTCAAAAATAACAATATTTGGCCCTAACAAACGAGTGAAAATAAATATATGTTTGAAAAAACAGATTATTGATCTTCAAACGTTGAGAAAAATGAAAAAAAAAGTAGTTTTTATTTAAATTTTACGTAATAAACTAGAGCAGTGGAGCAATCAAAATTATTTGCTCCGGGCTCAGCTCCTGCTCCGGGCAGAAACCCACTGCTCCACTGCTCCGTGCTCCAGCTCCCAGCTCCGCTTCAAACCCCTGATTATAACTAAAGAGGGCCGTATCGATCCATTTTATTATCTGCCCTAAGAAAAGAATAAAAAATTGCGCCCTGTTTTAAAATATTTAAGAGAATAACTCTAATTAGCAATACTTATTACTTATTTAAAATACGTTTTGGAAGATAAACCGTGTTTTTTTTGTGATAAATGACCGCTATATACTTAGATTTTATAACTAAATAGAGTCGTAGGAGCAATTTTATTACCTGACCCTAAAATAAAATTGCGCCCTGTCTTTAACATAAACAACAGAGTGACTGCAGAGAACTTGAAATATGGGGGAGAGGAGTTGTACAGATATATCTCTCTGTAGGGAAAATGTGGCATGAAGAACAAATGCCAAAAAGTTGGGAAAATGCCACTATGATCCCCATGGAGATGAGATGATGTAGTAACTATAAAGGCATATCTCCATTAGATGTAACATATAAAATAGTAGCGACTGATTGAAAAAGACTAGAAGCCATAGTTGAGCCACAATTAAGAGAATATCAGGCAGGTTTTAGAAAAGGGAGAGGATTGATAGATCAGATTTTTACTATGAAGGAAACGCTAATGATTTGCTATGAATACAACATTCCTGCTGTGGTGCTCTTTATCGACTTCAAAAAGGCTTACGTTTCAATAAAAAGAAAAAAAATTGATGGAAAGTACGAAAGAGTTTTAGGTACCTCCAAAGCTAGCAGGATTAATTAATTAATATGACTTTAAAAACAACAAAAAGCAATGTAGGGGTGAAAAGGCCAAACATCAGAAGACTTCATAGTGAGAATTGGATCCCCTTTTAACTTTACTATTCAACATAACACTAAAAAAGATAATAAGAAGCAGCAGTCTGAACCGGGGAGGAGATAATAATAATGTACAAGAGCCATCAAGACGAATTCGCCGTTATAGCCAGAAATATAAAGGAATTAGATCCCGCAACACAGATTGGTGGAGAAGGCTTTTAAGATGGGGTTGCAATTAAACCAGAAGAAATGTAAAGTTATGTCTATTGGAGGATGTCAGTAGAATGCAATTCTAGAAATAACTACGACATTGGGAAAAATGAGTCTGGAAGAAGTGGATGAGTTTGTCTATCTGGGTGTTAGAATAACGAATAACTCTGAGGAAGAAAAATAAATAGAGGCGGAGCCTTGAACCAACTACTAAGGACGAAACAACTATCTAGAGATGTCAAATTTCGCCTTTACAAAACAGTATTGCTACCAACAGCACTATATGCCTATGAAACTTGGATACTGAATAAGAAAACACAGGAAAGATTGAAGAGATGGGAAAGGAACATACTTAGAAGAGTTTTGGGAGGAAGGAAAACAGAACAAGAATAGGAGAGAAGAACAAACAGGGTAATCTATGATATATATAAGGGACCAGCAATTGACTTAGTAATAAAAGCGAAAAGATTACAGTGGCTGGGTCATATCGAAAGAATGGCAGATGGACGAACACAAAAAATGATAGCCTGGAAAACACCAAATTACAAGAAGAAGAAAGGTCGACCGAGAAGACGGTGGAGAGACTAAAAATAAAAAAGAGTGGAAGACCAAAGCTAAAAATAAAAAAGAGTGGAAGAAAACCACGGACCTGTGGGCCTAAACGACTTGTAAAAAAAGCTCTATATAACATGAATATATTTACTTTTAAGCTTCTATTGGATAAATACCGCATACAAATATCGATCTTAATGTATTTTTGAAAGTTTGTACTACTAAATCTTATGCAATGTATAAAACTGGTAGTCACAATTTGTGTACATTTAAGTCCTGATTTAAACCTGAAAGAAAAAAATATTATTGTTAGCGCTTAGTTCAGTTTTCACATTGTATTTTCCACTACTTCATTATTAACTTGTTTACCCAAAATTTATTAAAAAATTTACGAACCCGTCAACTAGAATACCATGAAAATGGAAATTATATTTAAAAATAAACGTTCGCCCTCATTTTCTCAACGTCAAATTGCTACTTGATCTTCATATTATTCATAAATTGCGTGGTTGGGGCTGTCCTATTACATTTAATAATCTAGTAACGTCATAATGTATGGGTCCTAAGTAATTATTTGCCCATAGAGCAATGCACGGTTATTGTTAGAATGTGAAAGTTTGAATTCATTAGCATTTTGATTTTGATACACTTTCGATTTATATACCTGCCATTTAGCAATCAGTAACACATGTTTTAAAAATATTTATGAAAGCATTAATGTTTGAATTATGGACAATTATTATGATTACGATAACCAATATATCCTTGTATTGGTATTTCCGGTTTAAGTAATAGTTTTAGTTTTGACGGCACACCTGTAAGTAAATCTTTTTTTGATGTGTATCCTTTTTGATATTTTTATGTTCTGCTATTACATGTTGCATCTTAAAGCCTAAAAATTTCACAAATCATAATGAAGATCGTCAGGGTCTAAACAGGAAGTACTATCGCCCAATATGAAGGTGAAATGTCTTCCTAGGCTGTGTTCGTTACACAATGAGTAACAATTGAAGGTTTGTATATTTAAATGCTGATTACAGATGTAAATAATAATTAAACTAAGAAGGGGCGCCATTATGATTCACAGTTACACATAATTATGTGGTTTATTATAAAAAAGTTACTGAAATAACTAATACCGATGTTACGTTTGGCAACAACAAAATCTTGAATTATTATTAGATGATTTAAGATGTTGGTGGGTTTTGCTACGAATTTTAAACCACAAATGGTATGTTATAATTATCAGGAACAAATGGTCATATCTCCACCTTGCACATAAATTAAACAATTTTTTTTATTGCTTACGAAAAGTTTAGTTCGCAAATATTCGAATTTATATATACATAGTTATTTTTAAGGAAGTCTTT
Organism: Elmis aenea; assembly: GCA_947652605.1. Lineage (NCBI taxonomy): Eukaryota > Metazoa > Arthropoda > Insecta > Coleoptera > Elmidae > Elmis > Elmis aenea. Next base: position 44,599,008 of record OX393576.1, read on the forward strand.
CCTAAATTCTGAAAAGCCTAGTATTTCCTTGTAAATTTGTATTTGCATCTTATTAGGTATCTTTTCCAATCATAAGTCATTAAAGGTAAAATAAAATAAATTTTAATACATTAAACTAAATAAATTATATAAATGCTAAGTTTATAGTGGCCATGATACTAAACTTCAAACGAAAGCATATCGATTTCAAGTTTAATGGCTTGTTTCTTTCATATAAATTTGACTTTATTGATGTACTACTTGAAAAAGCTTGACGTTTTAGCGGTCACAGAATTTTATGTATTAAAATAAATATTCAACCACTTGAAAATTATCGTAAAATCAGATGGCAATGCTCGGAGGGACATTTTAAACAAAACAAGAAAAGCTAAAGCAACAACGAAAAAGCCACATTCGGCGATCTGAACAAATCAAATATCGCTAAAGAAAAAACTACATTTTTTAAATCCTCGATAGAGGCATGTGCAACATAGGGTCATAGGGATCAGAAACATATGACGTAAATAAAGAGACAAATAGAAAAAAAAATGCAGCAGAAATGAATTATTGGCCGTTTGGTCACATTACAAAATCGTGTTCGAAATGTGAGTATCTCATCTAACGCTACAGTTACGTAAAATTAAAAAGAAAAAGAAAGTAAGAAATTATTATTTAAGCGAACACAATAGAAGTTAAGCAATTGCATTAGTATGGTCACCTGAAGAAGATGACAGGCGAAAGATTACCATTTCAAACATAGAGGTGAATCCTCGACAAAATGAGAAAATGGGTAAAAGGACTAAAGCTAGCCATGCATAAAAGATTATTTAAAAAAAAAGACGCCCAGAACAAAATTGAATGAAAATTAAGATGTGGTAAACGGACACGACGATTTTAAAGAAGTATTTTATACAGGGTGTCCCAATTATACACCGCCAAAAAGTAGGTGCATATTCCTGAGTGAAAATGATGACCATTTGTCAAATATTTTGTTATCCGAAAATGCTTCCTTTCAAAGTTAGAGAGCTCCAAAGTTGCAAAAAAAAAAATAATCAAAAAATTGATTACGTCCTAGCCCTTTAAGCTAGAGCTATCAAACTTGGCCGAAATGTTTAGGCGTTTCCCATTGACTTTGTGGGATAATTAGAAGGAAACCACGTAATTGGAAGTATGATTTATAGTCAGGTCATCCGCTTTCCGCTACCATCTTCAGAATTTTTTTCTCTGGAATAAAATTGAAAATGTCATTCGTCCATAAGAAAGTACGACTTAAGAGGAAAAAAATCGTCCCTCTTTGTTTTTTGCTGTAAACGTAGCCGTTTTCGAGAAAATTAGCGCTAAAGATGCATCGACAAACTCTGTTTATACACCTCAAATATTTTTTTTTACTAAACAGTTGGCTAATGTCATGCTTGACTTAAAGCTTGTTCACCTGGTAAGCGGATGACCTGACTATACATCATACTTCCAATTACGTGTTTTCTTTCTAATTATCCCACAAAGTCAATGGGAAACGCCTAAACATTACGGCCAAGTTTGATAGCTCGAGCTTCAACGGCTAGGACGTAATCGATTGTTTGATATATTTTTTTTGCAACTTTGAAAGGAAGCATTTTCGGATAACAAAATATTTGACAAATGGTCATCATTTTCACTCAGGAATATGCACTTACTTTTTGGCTGTGTATAATTGGGACACCCTGTATAATAATAAATGAAAGGAAAGCCCGGCGAATCAATGTTAGACTTTTTCAAAAGTAAATAAAAAAATGTTAAAACGTGTGCAATGAAACAAAAGATTTTTAATGACTTGTTTTATCTTTACCCTATTTTATCGTTCAATAAGTCATTTAACATTATGCGTTAGCACCACGGTTTAGGTACTACACAGTTTCGGAAGGCTGTCAAACTTTTCGAAATAAATTTCTGCCAGTCTAAAATTAGAAAAAAATAAATTAAATAAATAAAAAATATATTTAATAAGTCTAACAAGGTGGCAGACACACAATTTTTAATACGAGGTGATATTGGGGATAAGCATTATAGTTTTAATCTACTAACTACACTCAGAAATCTCTTTTTTATTTTTTTCATATAATTTAATGCTATTTCGCATCAAACGACCTAAAATTAATTATAATATTCCAATGGCTTTTTCTAAAGTTTGTTGAAACGTTGAAAGTAATTTTTATTCCAATTCAAATATTATTATTGCAAAAATGAGTGAACAACGACTGGTCGTGGATTTTAACAAATTTTATTCCTACTACAGATTTGATTCAAACGCAGGACTATTTTGTGTTGTAAATTAATTTCATATCTAAAAATATTTTAGTTTAGTTTTAACTTTTAAAGTATGAAAAGTAAAGTCCAACTTTGGTTCCTAGTAAGTGCAAAGTTTCGGTCATCAAACTCTTAATTTAAAATTTGTTTTTGCCGTTAAAGGGAACGTTTCTAATTTATTTTTATTTACAAATCCTTCCCATATACCCAGTTTTTATTTAAAAAATAACAACTTGTTTGTATAAAAAAGCGAATTTTTGTTTGATGATGATTTAAAAAATATTTTTTGTATTCAGCTGCGTATTCAAAACCGAAAAAATAATTTACAACACCGTATTATGTAGTTTCTTAAATAATCACATAATACTGATTGCTTTACTGAAAAAAGTTGCATTTCCTTATGTAACTGGGTTGTACGTAAAAGTACTTTTATTTACATTTTATTTTTCGTGACTCACCTGAAGGAGGCACACGGCACGCTAACGTGCCGCGGCACACAGGTTAAAAACAGTACGTTAGCTAATGTATAAAAAAAGGTATTTATAACAAACTAAACAAAGAGATACCGAATCTTATTTTCCTGATTTGCATTTTTTTTTAATCGGCTAGTTTATTACTTCTATATCAATTTTGATTCCTACATCAATGTAGTGTAGAGCAACTAAAGGAAAATCACCATATGCAGTTACAAAAAAAAAACATATTCCTTACAGTAATACCTATATATTTATACTTGACTAAATTTTTTTGGAAGTAGCAGCCTTTTAATAATGATACCCCAGAAAAACATTTCATTTTCCTTATAATAGTAGACTTGAGTGACTACAGAGGACGTGAAAGTACAAGTTGGTACTGGTAAGAAAGTAACTAAAACCGAAAGTAGGTAATAACAAAGAGTTTTGCAACCGCGATTACCCTGAGCAATTGCAAATACATTTTCAACACATGTTGAGATGAAATCTGTGTTAGCATATATTGACACTCCTCGGGTCCATTCTTCAGCGCCTACGTAGCCCCGACCCTTGGCAGTGCCACGCCCGCCTGACCTTAGATGATCATACGTTATCTTCTGGCACGAGTTAGAATTACTTTATCATTCATTCATGAACATATGTTCATTCATCGGTTCATACCGTCCCCTCCTGTTATTCCTTGCGCAAGTAACATTTACATACGTATATATTTTAGGTCACTTGCTGTTTTCTTCCGCTGCACCGCACCTTAGTCTACCAATTATAGTAAACCTTAATCAACGTGGTTTGTTTTTATTAATGAATCGATCACACCTGAACGTTGAATCATCGGATGTGGGCGTCCTAGCGAAGATTTACCAACCGCTAATACGAAGATGCACTTGACAACTCGGAAGATATTGCGAAAATTAACAACATATGTTTGCAACGAGTTTTTGAAATTAATTATCATATTCTGACAGCAACAATACTTGGCAAATAAGATTTATATACGTCATGGCATTGTAAGTAAACATGAATGAATGGTGTCTGTACCGATGCTTTATGCAGACGGAAGCATTAGGGTGTGTGGGGGTTAGACTTGAATGGAAAATAATTATTTACGCTCCTTTTTAAATGTATAACAACAACCTAGAATGTAAATAATAGGTTTAAAATCATTTTGAATGAGCCGTTTTCAAGGACACCATAAATTATTTAACGGGTAATTATTATTTCAACAGCTTCAGTGAATATTAAATTTATAAAAGAATTCTTTGTAAGAACACCCACTCATTGAATAAAAAAGGGTATTCACCTCAAATAAATCATAATTTGCATCACAAACGTCTTTGTTTTTATTAACAATATGTTCAACAACACAAAAATTCTGTCGTCCTTTAAATTTATTCTGTCAGAACTTACATGCAAATAAATTTAAAATAAATTATTGCTTTTTTTAAGTCTAATTAAGTTACACTCGCTTAGATTTTCAACTTAAATTAGCTGGTGTGAACTTTGCCTAATGCATTTTTAGCTCGCTTTTTAGTTCACATACATAAAATGAATTAAAAACTAAGATAATACATTCGGTTAAGCTTTTGCACCGATATTTAAAAAGTTATAAGGGAAGATATTGATATTAAACTGTTTTGCTTAAAAACATTATTAAACAAACTGAGTAGTAATTGCGAATTTCGACAGATGGCTCTACTTTGCACAATTCTTCAGTCACTATTCCAGATTGTACACAACCGCTGTTGCAGCATACGTTGTGGTTCGTTAATTTAAATTTGCCGTTATCATGGCAAATTAATTTTTATCGTTATTGCGTAAACCAAATTTTGCTTGAAATCTGCTAGAACCAATTTCAAAATGTATTCGTTGCGCGTTAGTTTCATCTTAAAGTTCGTTAATTTTAGGAAGGATAAACTCATGTGTAAATGTTTTAGTATGGTTTCATAATTTCTTTAACGGCTAACGCTAAATCATATCCTGGAGCAAAATTGTCTTTTAGTTTTACGTGCCATAGAATGTTGAAACTCGGCAAGTCTATTAGAAATGTTGTGTTTAGGTAGAGTTAAATTAGAAAGTAATTTATTTTCTTGTGTATTTGCTTAAAGAAATTTTTTTACCAAAAAAATGTCATGCTTTAAGGTACAAAAATAGAACTCATTTCTATACAAGGGCAGAAGTTTCAACAGTGTACAATTGATGTTCTACAATAGTTTAGCAAAACTTCAATGTTTATATTTTTAATATACCTTCTTTGGTTTTCTGCAAATAAAAATTAAAAATGTCCAATAAGTTTTCCTCAAATTTCCAGAACGTCAATAAACTATTATGATTTATATTCACAGAACATTTTATATTCATTCGGTAGGTAATAAAAAGTTTGGTATCTTTAGTACCTACCGATTGCATATTCACCAATTCTTTTTACAAGCTTAAGAAATATTTTCTGGTTATATTTAAATTATGAATAAACGAATATAATTTTAAATAACTAAAACTGTATTTCAAAACATTAGTAGTCTAAAAATAATGTCCAAGATTAATGTATAAGTGCTAAATAAAGTAAAGTTTTATTTATTTGCTATACTGAGGACAAAATATGGAAAATATCACATATTCTCCGAAAATGTAATTTTTCCAGATTTTGACACGGAAATGCTTTCGACAATTAAATCGCTGATTCTACAGTTGCTTACCTGTTATCAGAAAATAGGAATGAGCGTTAATATAGTGCAGTGTGTTTGAAAAGCTACAAAAGACAAGTCAACAAAATGGGTAACTGCGTGTCTGTTGATCCTCATAAAAAGTCGCAAGAAAATCCTTCTTTCTTATCTCTCTTAACTTCCATTACTTACTATTTTCAGTAATAATATAGGCAGCAACTCTTGAGATGTTTCCAGCAAGATTTTTATTAATGTCGAGTATGTTGCTTGGTAACATCACTAAAACCAATTTACAAGTTTAAAATTACATGTAGAAAGTTTTACACAAACAACAAATCTTCAGTACTTAACCCCTTGACATACAATGACGTCTACGATACGTCATTTGTTTATTGTGCCAAAACAAACTTTGACGTTTCCCAAACGTCAAAAACTTCGCTCATTCTAAAGCAAGTTTGAAAACAATGTGTGAGTCAATGATTGTTAATAAATGTAATATACAGGGTGTGTAAAAATTGGCGGAAGGGCTACACGGAGCGATGTTCTTCGTAAAATTCTAAGTCGAAAATCTCAATACGAAAATGTTGTACCATGCTTCCTATGGCCTCAGGAACCATTTAAAGAAAAATAAAATTGGCAACATTGCATACATTGATTTGCGTTTGGACATTTTTTTATTAGCAATTTTTACTTAGGTATTTACATTTTTTGTTCGAACTGAAAGCCTTCAGTTCGTAAACATAGCTGCAAACTTTTGGGTATCGTAAAACACAAACAAGAAATAATTACGAGAAAAACAGAGATGACAGCTAAGGACAATGTTGTCATTTGTATTACTGTCATTAAAATCAGTGATTTACATATTTTCAACACCAATTTTTGAAAGGAAGAACACAATATCTAGGAAAAAATACTATTCGAAATCTAGTTTTATTCCAAATTGCAGCTTTTTCATTTGCAAGTATTAAATAATAACGCCTATTGAAGGACTAAATGTCAAAGCTTTGAGGACCTCTTGCAGACACAGCAAGCGTGGTACAACATTTTCGTATTAAGATTTTCGACTTAGAATTTTACGAAGAACATCGCCCCGTGTAGCCCTTCCGCCAATTTTTACACACCCTGTATAAACGTTATTTATTCTGAGAAAGTTGTTATAAGTTTTAAATTTGTGTAATTGTTTTTGGAAAACTGTTATTGTCCTGTGGTATGGCTGTAAATATTTATAGTTTTTCATCCGAAAGTGATGATGAAAGAGACGACGCGTATTTGAGCGAAAACGGTGAGACAAGTGTCACCAGACAAAATATTCAAGTAATTGATTATTCAAGTGATACCAGTGATAAAAGTGAGACTAGTTTGATTCTACGAAAAGTACGTAAACCTGCAAGACCTATATCTTATAGCAGTGATGATTCTAGTTCTTCAGAGGAATGGAACTGGCAAGAAGTAGAAAATGTTCCAACTATAAAACCATTTACTGCATTTCCCGGCATCAACACGATTGTTTTACGAAGATTGGCTGCAAATCCATCACCTTTATCTGTTTTGAAACAAATTCTTTGTGATGATTTCCTTGAAATGGTAGTCAAAGAAACTAACAGGTATGCAACTCAAGTAATAAACGGAAACAATACAAAAAAGAATGAAGAATGGTTTGAAGTAACAAGTGATGAATTGCAAGCTTATTTTGCATTATGTGTAATTATGTCTCAAATAAAAAAATCCAATATTGATATGTACTGGTCCAAGAGAGCTATACTCCAGACGCCAATTTTTTCGAAAACTATGCCACGCAAGCGTTTTTTGGCCATATCTCATTTCCTTCATTTTGTTGATAATGAAACCATGAATAAAGAAGATAAATTACGTAAAGTTCGACGTGTAGTAGACTATTTGAATGATAAATTTCAACGACTATATACGCTAGATAAAAATGTAGTCATTGATGAATCCCTAATGAAATTCAAAGGTCGACTAAATTATGTACAATTTATTGCTAGCAAACGAGCACGGTTTGGAATAAAATTTTATAAGCTTTGTGAATCTGCATCGGGATATTGTTCGCAATTCAAAATTTATATAGGACAAGATAAGATTCCAGGTAATAATACACCAGCATTACAAAATGTCGTCATTGAGTTGGCAAAATCAATTTTAGAAAAAGGATATACTCTATTCTTAGACAATTGGTATTCGTCACCAGAATTATTTGATTATTTGAAAAAAAATGATACAAATGTTGTTGGCACGGTTAGAAAAAATCGCAAGAATATGCCTAAGAAACTGTCATCATATAAAATGAAAAAAGGAGAAGTTAAAACTTTATCTTGTAGAGGTATTTTATCTTTACGCTGGCATGATAAAAAGGACATATATTTCATTAGTACAAAACATAGAAATGCGGAAATGATAAATACTGGCAAAAAATAAGAAGAATGAAGAATGGTGGCGAAGAAAACGTTATAAAACCCAGATGTGTACTTGAGTACAATTGTGGAATGGGCGGAGTTGATAAACAAGATCAACTTCTTGCTTGTTTTCCAATTATGCGAAAATGCTTAAAAGGATACAAGAAAATATTTTTCTATTTGATGGATATGGCTGTTTATAATGCATTTGTTTTGTATTCTAAATTACCTAATACACCAAAACAAAAAATAGTAAATTTTCGTTTGGATATTGCAGAAAATATGTTGTCAAATCTATCTCTACCTAACTATCGTACACGAGGACGTCCTTCTCAAAATGACTGCCCAATTCGATTACAGGGAAAAACTTGGGCACATTTTCCTGAACATATACCACCTACTGACAACAAACAACATCCAGCAAAGAGGTGTCATGTGTGCTTCAAGCATGGTATAAGAAGTGAAACAACTTGGCAATGTAAGCAATGTCTAATACCTTTACATTTGCCCGGTTGCTTTGAAAGGTACCATTCACTGAAGGATTATTAAAACTGTTTATTCGGTTTATTACTCGTATGTATTTATAAGTGTAAAATTTAATTTTTATAAGAATTTGTAATTTTAATAAGTTAAATAAAGACAAATTAAGGCAACTTGTCATCTTATCTCCTTGCTGACGTGCAATAAAATAATGTTTATATGCAATTCCATTAAAAAAATTTTTGTATGTCAAGAAGTTAAATGAAAAGATCAGGTAAAATTGTTCGTTTTGGATTACAAAATAAATATTATTTGACAGTTATATTTGAATTCCGTTTCCACTTTTCAAATTTAATTACTCATAATCATAATCAAAGAGGTGGGACAGCAGGATCGAATCAAATGACAAAATACAGTAAAAAGTTGGGAGTGTCTAGTCAAAACAAGGCAACAAACAACCATCAGGTCAATAAATTATAGCTGGAGGTACTATACAATACTTCTTACTTGCAAATAACGATATGATCTATAATTGCTTGCCCTATAAATTACCGACAAATTTATTATTGCCACCAAGGTCAAATTTTAATTAAAACAAAATCGCCGGCAACCACTTTCATGTCCATATTACCGAGGATAATGAACCAAATAAAATAAAAACATTTATAATTGTTAACCAAGGCTTCCATTTCATTCAACATCTTCATACCAACGTAGATCCGAAATGCTGATATTTCAACAATCTATTCTGGTAGCCCGAGGTTTTGATTTGAACGATAAGGACGTTTTATATAACCATACCGAAACAAAACTTTTTGGTCTTTACGACACGATTAAAAATGAATTCGGCCTAGGCAAATGGATTAATACAAATTGATACAAATATATTGTTTAGTTATTATAATTTTTTACGCTTGTGTAGCCATCGGCGGACAAGCAAAATGGTCGTACGCGGCTGTCCAAAGGCGACCGCTCTAATAAATGAACTTGGTATTGGCCCCATCATAATGACTAATGAATACTTGTATACTAATGAGTTTTTACTAATGTCTTCATATCTATTACTTAAGTTCGTGGGTTTGATGCGGAGATAAACCGGAAAAAATAATTTACTTACCGTGTAGCAGACAGCATGTTCAGTATCAGTCTTATCTGTTCTTATAGCAGTTTGTAAATTATTGTAAATGCATTTTGCAGATTAAATCCACAACCGTATTTCAAGCTAGTTATGATGACATCGATTTGGCCATATTCCGAGTGGAATTACCACGTTTTACTTTAGTCAAAGCTAGAGATAAACAAAAATTAGGATTAAAATACACGAGAAATAGTCAATAGGTGACCTCAAAAAATTTATTAAGAAATATTGCTCATATTGGATACTAAATTAATTTTTAACACAAAGCCTAAATTTCTCTAAAAAAAAAGGTTATTTTGGCTGCTTGAACCCCCACTAAAATTCTTTCAAACGGTTTCTCGTTTAGTGCCCCCAACATAAAAATGTGAAAGCACAAAGTCTGGTAAAACATTCTTCATGAAATGCATATGGCCGAGCATTGTCATGAAGCAGCAAAACACGATTAGCGAGCAACCCACAAGTTTAGAACCCAATGCTAGCTTCAAATGTTTCTTTAGCAGGTCACAATATGATGCACCAGTGATTGTGTCCTTCTTCTCATTTGATGCTACATCATATAGTTAATAAACAAACATGAATTTAAATTTTATAATTCTTCCTTTCTTTCTCGACTTTTGTTGCCTTTTCAGGCGTCGGAGGGTGGTTTCGTGTTCTGAGTACTCTTCCGCCATGCCCTTCTATCTTTTGCTAGTGTTTTCATTTCTTCTACTGTTTTTCCATTTTCTAACTAAATAAATAGTTCCCTTATTTGATCTATCCATTTTCTTCTTGTTCTCCCTCTATGTTTTTTGGCTGGTTTTCCAATTTCCATTATTTTTCTCGTGATTCTGGCAAGTTTCATTCTTACTATATGGCCATACCAGTTTAGTTGTTTCTTTTTTATTTTTTCTATTATTGTTTCTTGTTCTATTATTTCTCTAATGTTTTCGTTTTTTATTCTGTCCCATTTAGTTTTCCCCGCAATTTGTCGGAGTTGTTTCATTTCAATGGTGTTAATTTTAGCCTCGTCTGTTTTCCCTAGTGTCCAGCTTTCAGATGCGTAGGTTATTATTGGTAATGTTACTATATCATGTGTTTTCATTTTATTTTGTTTAACGAGTAATATATTTTTGTTGATTTGTTTGCTCTATTTATTAATTCGGCATATATTTTCCCATCCTCTGTTATTATGCCTCCCAAGTATTTGTATGTTATTACTCTTTTCAGTATAGGTATTGTTCTTGCATTTAATTTTGTTGTTGTTCTGATAGTATTTTTGTTTTTCGTTTACGATGATAGTTTTTCATTAAAGTGTAATTATATAATTAACTACTGAAAACGTGTGGGTTAAATACGCTTATCTGATCTTTATATATAGAATAATAGAACAAAAATTATTAAATCAGGATTAGCGTGTAATGTTTACCGATTTGTAATTTTTTTAAATTCAAAACGATGTTAAAGTGCTAATGTTAGTGCCTTAAAAATTTGTGTAAGAACCTGCCGTTTATAAACTTACATAACTTACCTAAAATTATAAACGCTGCCAAAAACACAAAAAACTATTATTATGTAGATTACAGTACTTAATTCTAAAGCATATTATAAATTATACGCGTGGCAGTCTTCCTGTGCAATTAAAAATTTATATCTGAATCACTTTTTTCAAAGCCCGTTCTTAAAAATCACCCTGCGGCTGCACATAATAATGGTGCATAAAAATGGGCATCCTCCTAGATTTTGTCAGCTAACTGCTTCATAATTTGCTCAAAAAACTAAAGTGGTGGACCAACCTGATAGCTTGCCAAATAAAATTATCTAGAAACGATTTTTCTTTACAGATTTCTAATTAAAAATTGCTTAAAAATTGGAATATATTTCATAATAATATTAAAGCATAGTTTTCAAATTTTCTTAACATTAAAATGAAAGCAAAATGTATAAATATATTAGGAATTAATAAAACTACTAGACTGTGAAAAAATATTCACACTTTATTTGGTTCTTTGTTTGTCATTTGAGGTTTAACTGTCAGAGTCGAGTCGATTAAAACCTAGTTTATTAATTTTTTAAAATAGTGAAAGTAGTGGAAAGAAAAATGAGTTAACCTGAAAACATTTGCGACTCATGATTAATAACAATTTTAAGAAGAGCGTTTATTGAACAAACCTGGCTACAATTTACCGCTGGTATAAAAAATTTGAACCCGAAAAGCCATTGTGCATGAGGTTGTTACCGAAAAAAAACATTGCTGTCACTAAAACGATTATGACGATAACATCACCTATGCAATAATATAGCACCAACCTAAGATTAGATCCCCTTAGAACAAACTTAAAACAATCACAATCACAAGTAATGACTCAGCTCTCAAGTAATGCACGCAATTTTCTTCAGGAGTACGGACCTGGTGAATGAATTAAGCTAGATACACAGAAGACAGTTACAGCGAAATGGCACACAGAAAATGTTTTGCCTGAAATCTATATATGTATATAAAAGAGCTTGTTTGTGTGTTTGTTTGTTTGTTCGCTATAGAATCCTAGGTCCGTTGACCGATCGGGACCAAATTTTGCACAGTTACTATTTAGGGCCTTGCAGATCTAACGCCAAACTTTAAGTACAAGCACATATTTAAAAAAAAATAATTACTTGGACGGGATTCGATCTTACGTCGAAAAATACCTGGCCATAACACGCACGATACGGCGCGGTGTATTTCACAAGTAAAGATTGTTTTGAATACAATTAGTAATAAATGTACATGAAGTATTATTTTTATTAGTACATTTTTAATTGAAACAAGACGAAAGAAAATAAATTTGAGGTATTATTCAATTTTTAAGCAATACATAGTTATTGTTTTAAGGAATTATAAGAAAACGAAAAGATGATTGATCAGAGTATGTCATTTGTGTATGATTTGGAATTATTGGGCTTATTCAAGTTAAAAAAGTAATGAGTAAATCTGTTACTAACGAAGAGACAAGAGTCTCGACCGCGCTGGCAGTCTGTGATTGATAAGAGAGAATAATTGTAATCACCCGTGCAACGCCGGGTAAATCACTTGTATTTAATAAAGTTCCAGAGAAGAGGATTATGCTCCATCACGATAATGCATCTTTACATAAGGCAGCTTCAACTCTCAAGTTGTGGCCAAAGAAAAGATAAAAGTAATAGTGGATCTAACTTGGCAACGTGCCACTTTTGATTGTTTATGGGCTTGAAAAAAAATTGCGAAATAAAAAATTCTTGTCGAAGAGGAAAATTATACTGCCGTTCACGATTCTTTGCAAGTATTCCGAAAGAAGATTGGGCTTTTAGGTAATGAAAGAATAATAGTGAAGTGTTGATATTGCCGAAGAGAATAATTCTCTACATATTTAAAAAAAAATCATATCAAATAGTAATCAGGGATGGAAAACGTAACGTAACGATACCCGATAACGTTATAATAACGATTCAACTATAATTTTTTATACAATAACGTAACGATATTTTTATAACGTTATATAACGTTATAATAACCGATAACTTTTCATTAAAAGTTATTTTGTATCGTTATTCTCTATAAATTACATTTTTATAAGGCGATCTTTTTATTTTTAGAATATATTTTGTTTGTATTTAAGAAATTAAAATGAAAATAAAATATCTCAACGTAATTTTGTACTATTTTTTAAATTTACATTTACAGATCCCAAAAATAATTTCAGTTACAATGAAAAATTACTTTTATACTGCACGTTTCTTAAATAATGCGAAAAAAATCGGGAGGTGATTCCTTATCAAAAATTAAGAGGGGTCTTTCATATATTTTTTTTTCTTTAGGGCTTCCTTTAGGAGTTACACCCCCTAAAGGGGATCGGTTAAATTGGGTTTTTATTTTATTTCTCTTGGGATAAATATAAATGTAGGAGAATGATATTCGGTAAATGTTCTATACTTATTAAAAGGTTTGCCATAGTAATATTTTTAATCATCTCCCACCTTCACAGGGGGCTGAAAAGTGCGACCCCTGTTGGTTTTTTTATCAGGACTTTTTGGTGGGTTGAAATCTAGCAATTTCAAATTTTCTTTAAAAACTTTATTTATTTAGAAGTTTTTTTTTATTCTTTAACTGTTCTCGTTAAACCTACAGTTTTTGAGTAAAAAATTATATGAATGAACATGAACCATCAAATATTCCAATATAAAACGATTCATTTTGGTGGTTACCATGGTTTGTTTATGTTCATATTTGGTAGAATTGCGGGGTGTAATTCAGCGGCGTGCGGTCCATGGATGCGTTGGATGCGGCGCATCCCCTAAAATTCACGTCAAGAATATTTTTTTTCCGTATCATATTTGAATTTCGTGTAGCTTTATTTTGCTTTGATTTTATTTTTTGTTACGTGATAATTTTATTTATTATATACGATGTTTTGCCTGCTCGAAAATTTGCGTTATTTAATCTACATCCAGCGAGCGGCTGACGAAATGTGTTAGTAGAAGAAAATAATAAATAATCGGTCCAGGAGAGTACTCTGTAGGTAAAAAAAAAACTACTCAAAATATATTACTAGAAACATTTCAATTTTACATTATTAAATGCGAAGGATAAACAAAAATATGGAATTTGCTCCTACAAAGTCTACTTATACACAAATAATTAACGGTATTTTTCAAACATGCACACATGTAGATATTTTGTTTTTGTTGTATTTATGAATAGAACGGTTTTCTGTCCCTTTATACATTAAATTGGCCTAAAAATATATAAAACAATGTCAATTGCACCTGTTCCAAATACGGTGCTATTTTTTAACTTTCCAGTTTAAAAAGTTACATATTTTTCGCAACAAAGCTAATTAGCAACGACTATTTTTGGAATGAAATTCATTAGGGAAACGATACTCGATTATAAAAATCTTGATTTGCACCTGCGTAACGGTGTACTGTCAGATTCATTGCCAACCCCGGCGAGCCTGAATGTAATAGCGTATCTTTATTTGAAAGTTTAAGTGTTGTATCTCGGAGGCATTGAATGGAATTTTTGTGAATGAAAATAAAAAAGAGCAATTAATTAGGGAAATTTGGTTTTTGAAATATCAGTTAACAATAACCTGTTGGAATGTGCTACGATTTTATGGCAGATGAGTTCAATGTAAAGGTCAAAGTTCACGAGCAGATGCCGATCTCACTTGGACTCGTCGGGCGCCCACACGCCTCAGGCGGGGCCCGTTCGTTGTCCAACCGTCAAGACCGAAGCAGCTTATTACATATGACGAATTCTGGAGAGCGTCTACTAAACCCCAATAAAACAAGTAAGTGGTTGTTGGCGTCTTCGGTACACGTGCCAAAGCAAGTATTTACCGCGACGGCAACCGACGAGCTCCGACCCACCTACACTCACAATATCCTTACGCTATATAAAACATCATGTGCGGGTTGTGGCCGCTGTGGGGGTAACCTGTATGTTACTCTCGTGCCGGAGCGTGTGTATCCACGGTCAGGGAATCGCGATATCGAGTAGGCTGAACTTGGTGGGTGAAAAATCTTCGGTCGCTCACCTAGATGACGGGGATACATCTTGCGTTTGGTTACTGAGACAAGTGAAGAGAGACGTCTGTTCGCGTCAGATCCTCATCGGGGGTGATGCTGTGCGTACCAAGGTAAGAGTAGTTTGGAAGGGGAAGGATGCGAGCGATGATACCGCGTGGTAACTTGTTGATTCCGCGTTCCCTATAAAACGAAACTGCAACAGCCGACGCTGTGGACATGCGACCGATCGAAAATAGATTCCGATATGAATTCACTTGTTTTACGCTCTATTTATATACGTTGATAGTGCTTAAATTAGAAAAACAAACAAAATAATATTTTACTACACCGATATCAAGACCGATAAGTGTATTTAATGTTATTTCAACGTTTATATGCCACAATTGTACAATTATGCAGAAACATCCTACTATGAAAAACAACCTAAGAGTTTTTTTTTACGCAAAGCTGATAACTTTATTTTGCAGCAAAAAGAACAGCGCTTTAAATTTTAAACAATGTTTTGGCAACAACTAAATTAAAACTATCAAATTTGCAAAAGAAATTTCCGTTTTTAATCCAAAGAAGTTATATTTTCTGCAAAAGTTCCAGATTATTCCGTCATTTTGAATTCGTTTCATTTTTGATGTATCCTAAAAAAATGTTTGTGTAGCGGGTAAAGCAAGAAAAAAAAAGTTCTTATTTTATCCGAATAAATCGGGTTTGGTGAAGAATTTGATCAGGTTATGTTAGATTAGGTTTGATAAAGCCAGGATTAGCTGGGTAGTCCTAAAGTTTTTAAACTTTAATCACAACATTTATAACGTTAATGGCTAAAATATTCAACTTCGCACCGAGTTGTCGACTTTTTATTGTTTTTTACTCAAAACAAATGTCGTTTTATTTTTCTTTTCGTTAACTTTTAACCCGCCACTTCGTTCGCTTTCCGTTTAGTATTAATAGAATGGACATTCATGAATATAATTGGACGGCTTCGGGTGCTACCCATCAAAAACAATCAATAGTCATGTAAGAGTTCACTAAGGAGATAACCTATTATATGGTAAATTAAACGGGGTGAAAAGTACTCTACTTTTAACTTTGAAAGCCCGTATACACGCCAACAAAATGTTATCCCGACTGTTTTTGAGTTATAAGGAAACTGACTAAGAGACGAAAAAAGTTCTGAGTATTGGAGGTATTGGTATCTTAAATCACACCCAAACATACATAAATTTAAAAAAAAACACAATATTATGGACAACCTTCTCACAGTTGCATTTACATGTACTGATTAAGGATTAACTTATTGGTTCTAGTCTGCAACAGTAGTGCCTTTAGGCACAGACAAACTAGAATCTATTAAGCTGAAACTTTTTTATGTCAAGTAGAAATAAAATACAAATATTTTAAAATAGCTTCTAATATTGATAATCTTCATGTATTTCTTTTGGGTATACGATTGTATGCAATAATAAAGCAGTTTACAATATATTTTTTTTTAATTCTAGGCTATATGAGCAATACAAGTTTGTTGTATTTGAATGTGTTATCAAGATATTTTTTTTATACAGTGTCCAGAATTCGAGGCTCACCATCGGTAGCTTTTAAACCGTAATAGATACAAGGTCGGTCAAATGGGACAAAAGTTACCTAATTCATAGAGCAATACAGCGATGCTTTTGTTTTTGAAAAAAAATTCAAGGGTAATTTGATATTAATGAAAAACAAAAAATGTGGAATTTTTTTACATGAATTTATCTCAGTTGCTATGAGATATTGCAAAAAAAGTTTTTAAGAAAAAAGGTAGATATTTTTAATTTCCATAAAATGGCGGCAATCAATTTTTTTAATATTGCATATTTTATAAGATACAGCTTAAACTAAATTTTTTTTAAAATGCAAACCAGAGTTGATTTTTGTGTCCTTCGAGAGCTTATTTTATTCTCTTTTTAATGATACCTTTATTGTGAAATTTGACGGCTTTAACATTAAAAAACGGTTTTCATGAAAAAAATTAAGCAAGCCATGAATTAATAACGTCGGATTTCACCTAGTAGCTGATAAGAAACAAAAGAACGCCTAAACAAAGCAAAAAATCAAAGTATAAATGAATTACTTTATTTACAAGTTTACAACACAACCACACTTAAATTATATCATATAGTAATATGTACAAGCATTTTTGTCATAAATCTAGTACGCAATTTTAATAAACATTTACAAAAAAAAATTATAAAACTTGATTATTTTCACAAAAAAATAGGTTTGAAGTGTTATCTCTTCCAACACTAATTGATTTTCTACAGTAATTTCTTAAAAGCGTCTTTGTATTTCTTATTCTATGTGCAATTTTACATAAGTGAGTTGTTTATGTATAAATAACACTTTTCAGTTGGAAAGACTATTTTAAAAATGTAAAAAGTTAATTATAAACTATCAATATTAAGGCCAAACAACAAAATATTCATTAAATTAACAATAAAATTCTAAATCTGAATGGTCATATTGAGTGAAATGGGTTCAGTTTCAACAGTTGTTCTCTTTGTTTTGTTTATAATTTTTACGTGGTTTTTATACGAACCAAACTCTCTGAGATTTTTTTCCAGTTTAGAAAATACAGTTCTGTGAGGTTGTCGCCTCTCTGGATACAAATTCATGTAATCAGCACATGCTCGTACTGAATTCCTTGAGCTTTTAGTATACTTACACGGGAAACATATCTGTTTTTTTCAGTACCGGAGAAAGCCATATTATCGTTGTATTTACAATGACAGTTAAAAACTGACAATACCTGAATCGGATCTAACAAACATTTGTTTCACAACCTATGTAATTGATTTGTTATCTTTGGTTTTGCTATCAAAAATTACAAAATAGTATTACCTATATTGGATTTTTTTGCTTTTTTTATGTGTTCTTTTGTTTCATATCAGATAATAGATGAAACCCGACGTTATTAATTCATGGCTTGCTTAATCTTCTTGATCAAAATCGTTTTTTAATGTTAGAGCCGTCAAATTTCAAAATAAATGTACCATATGGCACATTAAAAAGAGAAAAAATAAGCTCTCGAATGACACAAAAATAAACTTTGGTTTGCATTTTAAAAAAATGCATGTTTATGCTGTATTTCGTAAAATATGCAATATTAAAAAAATGGATTGCCGCCAATTTATGGCAATCAAAAATACCACTTTAGTTGAACACTTTTTTTGCTATATCTCATAGCAACTGAGATAAATTTATGTAAAAAAATGCCACATTTTTGGTTTTTCATCAATATCAAATTAGCTTGAATTTTTTTTTTTTAACAAAAGCATTGCTGTATTGCTCTATGAGTTAGTCTTAGGTCCCATTTGACCGACCTTGTATCGATTACGGTTTAAAAGTTACCCATGGTGAGGCCTCGAATTCTGGACACACTGTATATGTTTTTTTCTCCTTTGGTTTATTTAATTTCCAAACCAATTAAATGACAATCCTGTCACTTCTTCACCTAAATTGCATATTTTCTTCTTATTTTTATGATTATACTATACATTTTCTACAATAGGAGCCCCCAAGTCACACAGCGTTAGACTACCTTAAGAGATAAATAAGGGCCACAAGTTTATAAACCGATTATAAACCAAATATTTATATTTTAGTGCACATTCCGGTGTTGTGGGTGATCAAATTTTTTTAAGAGAAACGAGCCAAAAACTGCGTTTTGGCCGCATCATTAGAAATTGTTAGTGATTTAAAAAATCATGCTGATTAATACTGTTTGCTTACCTAAAATGCGGCTGGAAGCAGTTTACGATATTTTGCCAAAATAAAAAGAATACCAACTGACAAATTTAGACATTGATACATTCAATAAGATGTTAAACAATTCAATTTAAAGAAATACAGTAAAGATAGATTACAATTTTCACAATTACTAATAATTATCACCATTATACATAAATGTTTAGTAAAATAAAATAATTTGAAGTAATTTCATGCTCCATTGTTTGGTAAGTATCTTTATTGTGAAATAGGCCAAAATAACATTCAAGATGAAATGTTTATTAAGAAACTGTTTGTCTTTTGCATAAAAACTGGAACCAATTTTACTCTACAAAACGCCACTAAAAAAAAAAATTTAGTGTTTGAAGTTTTCCTTGAAAACTAAAATTAGGTTTAACCTCTTAAGCTGTTATGCCGAATATAATCGTCATCGGCCTTGGTCATGAATAGCGACTATGCCGTACATATTCGCTTTGCGTAAAATTGTGTATATCTTTTATTGTATTTGACGAAAACGTACGCTTGCTTTGATTCGGTCATTACATAATATAGGATCACTTTATGACGTCAACTATTTAGTTTGTTCGAAACCGTTACCAGCGCCATTTGCCGATATTTACTATGTGTTTTGTGCTTCAAAAAAGGAATAAAAAAAGAAAGTCGTTATTGGTGTGCAATTTGCAGCACGGGCCTATGCCCTGAACCTTGCTTTAAAGATTTTCATACCAAAAATTAAATTTTTGAAAACTTTGTACTGTTTTGTAATATTTTTAAAAACATGCCAAATGGATAATTATGCATTGTTGTGTGATATAATATGGTTGTATACACTATAAAAAAGTAAAATTTTAAATATTTCTTACGTTTTATTAATTTTTTAATTCATATTTTTAATGCAATGAATATGACGTACTAGATTTTTTATGCAATGATAATGACGTAAATACTCGCTAGCGGTCTAGAGTTCGTGTCGCTCTGAAAGGCCTCGCGCGCAGAGGCTGTGTCCACTTAAGAGGTTAAGAAATATTTATGTTTGTGATATTTATTTAAAACACCTCGAAAACAGATCTGTTCTTATCATTTAGCTCTTTTACTATTTTCCTTTTTATTACGACGTTTATTAAAAAGTACCATAATATTCATGTTATATGAAAGTAATTACTAAAAATAAAGATTACTTACGCATAAAGCAGAAATATAAATCTCTTTAACGCCACCATAAAGTTTTTAAAATAAGGCTTATACTCGCTGTTATCATAAACTGATAGTACTTAAGCGAATTCTATTAGACACTACTCAGTTTTACAATTTTATTCGATTCATAAAACATTTCGTAATTCTTCGATGCGTGTATTTAACTTTCAAGTATTAATTTATGAAACTGTTGCATAGTTATTCTCGGCGTCCAACAGGTTTAACTTTTACGATCAGTTTTTATAGGCGCTTCTTTACAGCACATCTCGCAAAAAGTTTACTGATAATATAATCGTTTAAATTATACTTAAGAAACCAGTCAGAGGAATCACAAGACAGCTTGTCCTATATTACTACGTACATCTCAATCAGAAATTGGCTTGATTACATAAATTTCATGCTATTTGAAGCTTTTGCTATATGTATTAACCTATTAACTTGAAAAGATTTACAACAAATAGCTATTTCAAACTTGTCGTTCACTCTTCTACCATGACATGTCAATCCACGCCAAATTTGATCAATTTGGCTTATTCTCGTGTGCCTTTTTTAGATTTCCGTTTTTTACCTGAGTATATAAGTAAAATGATCACATCACGTCTCGCTTTTGGCGCGACAGTCCCGATTAATTTGTTGCGCGTCCCGCGAGGTTTTAAGAATGTCCTGCTTTTTAGCAAAGAAAAAGTTGGGTGCAACAAAAACCTGAAACCAAAACAGACATAAATGGATGTATCCTTTATTTTTACTTCAATGATATTCCTCGCAACAATATTTGGCTATTGTTGAATACGCACTCTCTTTTTCCGTAACAAATTTAGCCACCAAAGAAATTTTATCAAGTAGGTACCAATAAAATATGGACGACATAAAAATCAATTTATGCAGAATTAACTAAAATAGAAATTATAAAATATTTGATGAGTGCAAAATGTATTTGAACGATCTTTTGAGAAAAGTTTTAGGAAATTTTTATTAATGATCCTAATCTCTTGGAAATGATTCACTTAGCTAAAGAATATGTAGGTGAAAAACTTGTAAATAAAATCTTCCTTGAAAATAAATTTTTCATGATCATTGTTAAATTTTTTAAATATTTTTATATCCAAGTACATCAGGCTATTTCCGTCTTTTGTACACTAAAATTAATATATGTAAATCGTTTTGCACTAGCAGATTTTAGTTATTGAATTTACATTATGGGGTTGTTTAAAATTTTGCTTGTAGTAAGTTAACTTAGCAGTTTTCAAAACATCTAAATATTGCTACAAATTGAGCTTAGTTATAAATAAATCTTTTATAATTAAACAACATTTTTCTTTTATATTAAGATAAAATTGATGAGCTTATTTTTAAAGTGCCCTCAACCTTTGCACTTGTAAAACGTTATTTTGTAAATTTCCAGTCTCTTGCTATTCCTTTTTCAAGCGCCATCGAATTTATTCTTTCCCTCAGGAATAGAACAAATATTATACCTTACGTATTTTAAAATGATACGTCTCTGAAATAATCTATGTTTCATTTATCTAAAGTTTTATTAGAAAATAATAATTAAAAAAATGTCATGTATAAAAAACTTAATTAGACGAAACTCTAACGGATAAAAATTTTGTATTCAAAGCTCATTTCATCAAAGACATACACAGAAATTAAAAATTATGTTGTCAATTGAATTTGATTAAAAAAACTGCAGAATAATGTTTATGTTGAAAATTAAAAATTTTGGACTTGATCACTTGTAATAATTTGTTGTTTGACTAATGCCTAAAAGATCAACTTAACGAAGCTAAAGTGCCTATTTTTTTTTTTAAACCAAGACATTAAATGTATAATAATTAGTTGAAATCAATCATTTTTAACATAAATTATCCAAAAAAATCTACTACGCTGCTAAATTATCTCAAGGTAAGTTAATTAAAAAACCAAAGAACTTTCGAATTAAATTTAGAGTATACGATTGATCCAGCGTTTAAGATAATTTTAAGTTTATTGGTCTTGGTTGCTCCAAATATGGGACTTGTCAATGGATTTAACATTGGCTAGCTAATAGCAGGTTTGTTAACCAAATAATGTGTGGGCTTGACGTATGAACAATCAGCGGTAAATGCAATTGGATAAAAAACTGTTTAGGAGTCTCCATATCATACACTATAATTTATATGTCGACAAGTCAAGGTGTACCTTATTAAAATTTTCAATGTCTGCTTAAAATATCGTAAGGCAAGGACTTAATTTGATTTACATATAATTTTATTATTGATTAATTTGCTCCAAATGAAATCAACAAATCTGTCACGCAAACGCGGGTGTGCATAGCATTTTAATATACAGCATGGTTCACAAATGACAAACAGCATTTTTGTGAAAAAGCAGATTTTCAGCCAGTACACAGGGTGTTTATTAAATACTGCGAAAAACTTCGTAAGTTAATTCCTTATCGAAACTAAGGGGCGGGCTTTAATATAATTTTTTTTTTTAGAGGTCTCCCTTAGAAGTTACACCCCCTAAAGAGGAGTGGTAAAATTAGCTTTTTATTTCATTTCTCAAATATGGAGATGTGTAGAAGAATGACATTTGTTAAATGTTTTATATTTATTGAAAGGTTTCCCGTAGTAATATTTTCAATCATCTCCCATCTTCACAAGGAGCAGAAAAGTGCGACCCCTGTTGGTTTTCTTTTATCAGAGCTTCTTGGGCGAGTTGAAATTTTGCAATTTAAAAAAAATCTTATAAAGCTTAATTTATAAAGAAACTTTTTTTATTGTTTAATTTTTCTTGAAAAACCTACAGTTTTTAAGTAAAAAAAATATTAAATATTTTAAAATGAAACGATTCATTTTGGTGGTTACCATGGTTTTTACTTTCGCAATGCGTAGTATGAAGAAAGTATTGTTTTATGTTCATATTGAGTAGAATTGACGCATGGTTTCGTGCTGACTCTTGTTCTTTAAAATGAATTACCTATACAAATGTTAAGATGTGCGATATGCATTTCATTTATGGTTTTGTTAACGGTAATTCATTAGCAGCCAGATGTATTTAAGAAGAACCTACCTTATAATTCCACATCATACGATGATAACACAAAAACACCCGTTAATTCTGCTCAATTTAAACATAAACAAACCATGGTAAGCACCGAAATGAATTGTTTTATTTTACACTATTTAATGGTGCTTGTCCACTTATTTTGTTTTCACTCAAAAACTGTAGGTATAGGAAACTTTGAAAACAAAAAAAATTTAAATTGCAAAATTTTAACCTTTTAAAAATACCGATAAAAAAACAGCATGGGTCTCACTTTTAAACACCTTGTGAAGGTGGGAGACGATTGAAAATATTACTATGGGAAACATTTCAATAAGTATAAGACATCCACCAAATATCATTCTCCTACACATCTCCAAATTTGAGAAATAAAATAAAAAATTAATTTTACAGCTCCTCTTTAGGGGGGTGTAATTCCGGAAGAAGAAAAAAAAAGCCCCTCCTTTGATTTTCTCTAAGGAATTACCTCCCGAATTGTTTCGCAATATTTAAGAAAAGCTCTGTATACAGGGTGTATGTTTTAACAACGAACATGAAAATCTCGAATACTGTTAGAGATAAAAGGATGGTTAAATTAGCAAAAAAGTGTGTTTTTGGTGCTTTATAAATCTGAACTGAAATCGTGCAAATAGTACCAACTACCAAATCCCTAAAATATTCAAAAAAAAATATAATGAGAAACGTAATTTTCTTTTCTTTATAGCTTTCTTATTGTCAACATTAAAAATCTGAAATTTGGTAATTTAAGGTTCGGCAAAAGCCTTAATTACCTCGCGTATTTAAAATTGGCCCAGCATGCTTAATTTTTGTGATCCTATAGGCAACTGTTTTATTTCTAATAGGCGCCGTATTACATTTTTATGCTATCAGTTAACGAATTTTGTGATGAATACAATGATTATAAACTTTTTTTATATGTACAGATGTACAAGGTTCTTCGATTAAAATCGCTTTATCAGGCCAAACGTTTCGCTTAATTTTTATAACGTGAGTTTTTAAAATAATTTCTATAGTTATTGACAAGCATCTATCACGAAACTCAAATGTATTCGTAACGAAGACTTAATCATTGTAATGCAAAATTGTTGGGATCACAGATAAAATGAAAATTGTACACTGAAACATGAGCAATTTCACATATGACTTCTAATAGTAGTAGAAACCGTGATTTATTCGCAGAGAATGTAAACAGACACGAATATTAATTACTAAAGTTGATAAAACGAGTATATAGGTCAACTTCGTGAGTGGCTTTTTGCTGCATGAAAAATTCTTAGTAAACAAATACTAATAGACTTTCGTTTCGCTGCAAAGTTTATGCATATTTTCTGCCACACATTTTTTTTGCATTAATATTGGTTACAAGCAATTTAAGTTTACACAGTGTGACAATTAAGTTCTAGGTCTGATATTTTTGTTATTGATACCGGTGTGGTCTTTGTGTGATTGTAAATGTTAAGAGTACTTACTGTGGCGTTTAAGCTATAACGTGTACTAATCTGAGGCCCTATTGCACAAAGCAACACTGGTGTTAAAATACAAATTAATTCCTAAACTAGGTAATAATAGCGCCAACTATTCCGCGATTTTGCCTAGTTTTAGGGTTAACGCAGTTTAATACTGGGTTAATCCCAGGTTCAACTTTTATGAGATCGGGCCTTTGGTCAAATAATTTGAGGGTTTAGAGTTACAATTTTGTGGCGTTTTGTTTTTAGCACAATTTTTGTGATAAACCAAATTTGCAATAGAAAAGTAATTTTTCTGAAATGTATGTTTCTCTTACCAATATTATTGTTTTATTTATAATAATCATGGAGCAAAATGTTTTACATATATGACTTAGGAGTTGTTTTTAGTTATAAACCGCTCACTTCCTTTTTAGGGTGATTTATTTTAAATTATTCACATAATTTAAAATTTATTACATCCCAGGAAGAAGACCGACTTCATCCCAGAATCCCGGGACAAGCAAAAATGTCTAATATGAGAAACCCTATAGATGACAATGCACTAGTACACACGTTTGCTGTTGCATTGTATTTTTTTTTGGCAAAAGGGTTAGTTACCATGGTACAACACCCTCCTTACCATTATCTTAGGACCCTTTTTTTCCTAAGTTTAGACTGAAGTCAAAAGGGCGAAATATTTTGATTAACAAACCATTTAATTTTGAGTGACATGTGAATTAAAGACCGTTCTAGAAAAAAACTTTTACAACGTCACTGTTCGAGAAATGCGTAGTATGTAGTAATCAAGAAGGAGATTATGTTGAAAGGTAACATCAATAAAACTTTGTTACATGAACTAAGTTTTTTCATTGAGTAATCCATAATCTTAATTGTTACCCTGCTTAGTTGTAGGGAAAAAAGTCAAGAATTAAGCAGAAATGAACAATAACATCCCAAGAATTTTAACAAATGTTTTAATTATAGAAGGTGTCCAGTGCTTAATTCTTAGCTTAATTCATATACATACGTATGTTAATTATTAGCACATTATAGTACCAATAATTTAGTTTTATTATTAATGTACGGATCAAGCAAAATCTTTCTATCAATAATCAATCTTTTAAATTTCAATGAAAAATTGACAAAATGTAGTCAAATCCAGTTTGTATTAAAATAGTTAAATATTTTGAACTCGTGTGGACGGGACCACTCTCTCGATTTTTTAATATGAAGGTACTTATGATACAAAAATATTATTTGATCAAACGTTGTGTCTAAATCCAAATATAGGGGAAAAGGATATGGAGCGTTTATAATACAAGTGATGTAAGTTAATTTGTTCCTTGTTTCGAGATATTTAAGGGCTTGCATTTCAATCGGTTTAATAATATCGATAAAGTCTACTTAGTTTGCTCACGTTTACATGAATGAATTTAAATGTGTTTAAGTTCATTGAGCAAATAATTTTTTTGAAAATGTACTGAATCGATATTCTTGTTTTTTTCCATAAATGAACTTGCACCATTTACATAATTATTGAATTCTAAATAAAATATCAATAACATTTTATAATTTTAATTTTAATTTCACTCGAATTACGCTGTTTTAGTCCGGTTTTGTTTATAAGAGCAAGAAACAAAATACTGTTCTTTTATATAATTATGACAATATGTATTTATGTAAATTACATTATGCTTATAAGTTTATTTACAAACTCGCAGATTTTCGTATTTCATAGCGAATTTAATTGGAAAATGGCAAAGTTTTTTTTTTCAATTGATCTAACAAGTAAGCGTGTGGGTTTATGAATATTTAAAAAAATATAAACTGTAAATTGTCTACAAACACACTAAATTATGTGTAAATTATTTTCCTTTCATTATTTTTTCCAAAATTGGACTTACACCACTTTTGTAATAAACGGCCAATATGTTTCAGTTACTACCAAAAAAATTAAACTATGTGTTGTACCCTACATTTTTTTAATTACCTCCTACAAAATTAGTCATACCCTTATTATCATGAAACCAATAATGACAAATTACATATTTCTTTAATAACTGATGAAAATAACAACTAATTACCCACTATTTTTTTGTCTAGTTTTATACCAAAACAAGTTACACAACAAAAATTGCATGTTATTTGATTGAACAATTTTTTGGGACCACCCTAAATTAATGTGTATTTAACAAATTTTAAGCGCCAACATTTGAAGCCGTAATAATTTGTTGTTCATGGGATTCATTAAATGAACGCCCGTTTTTGATGGCATCCAGAGATTTCCTAGCAGTTTTATTTTGGAACTTAAAAAAGTGTATATGCGCGCGCGTACTGAAATAATTCATTATTTTCGAAAAGTACAAACAGTTTAAATAAAATAAACGATCCGTTAAGCACGAGGTTAAATGCCAAGCGATTACCATTTTGACAATATAATAGCGTTTGTAAGAACAGCGTGCGATTGGAAGGTCCTTTTTTCATTTGTTTATGCACAGTTGTTTGTCCGGACTATTGTTAAATGGTCACTGGATAATTTAGTAATTTTCTGGACCATCATTGTTTATTGATCTCCTGCGGTTCGCGAGATGTAATCGGCGTTAATCGGACGGGCTGGCTCTCACCTTCCCCGTGGAGCATCTGCTCAAACAAACCTACACATACCATTTAAATAGGATATTATGAGATATAATGGATATTTTTATTAAAGATGTAGATAAGTATTACTCAATAAGATGAGCATATGTAAATACTTAGAGGCGATTTATGATAATATTATTATGTTATGTATGTTGAAAAAACAATAAAAGTTAGTCGGGCAATTAAAAACGAAGTTTCACCAGATGCAATAATTATTAATAACATCTTTACTTACATTTTTGTACATAAGTAATATAGGTAGAGCAGGCTAAAAAAATTAAAAAGAAATTGTGAACCAATGGGTGTTGAGCTGTTGAGCTAGATCATCCTTTTTTGTATACAGCGTAACCTTTATATTCGTCATTAATCCGTTCCTGAGGAACTAAATTGGACGGCTATAGAATGAATACATTTTTGCCTTAGGATTTAACTAAAATTGAAATAATCTTTTCCTGGTCCCAAATCTAATACATAAATAAATAAAAATTTAACCAGAACTTTATTTTTACTGCGGAGTGATGATGGCAGAAGGTGAAGAGGAGAAAAAGCATTATTGTCTTAGACGGGGAGTCACCATCCATTAAAACATTAGTTAGAACTAGGAATGGGCGATATATCGATAAATATCGATATAATTTTGATATCGATATTTGATATCGAAATTAGGATATCGCCCACCCCTAGTTAGAACTCCAGTTCTGGTGATCGATGTCTTTTTTGTTCCTTTCCCGACGAATCACTAGCACTTGATTGAGTTAAGAATTTGTCCAACGTTGTCTCTTTCTGTCTGTTTTTGTAAATGTCATTACGAATATTGGATACTTGGACAAACATCAGGGAATTTTTTTTGCCGAAAAAATTTGACGAATTTGGATTTGACGAATATAGGGGCTAAGAAATATACCTAAAGGTTCCACTGTAATCTCTAATTTGCTGATAATCAAGGTTTAGTAGCAAAAGACTATTTATCATATATGGGTCGTAAATTAAAACAGAAATATAGAAAATAGAGTGTAACCTTAAATTCTGACAAATTAAATACATTATACATATATATAACTGCAGATCCAACGTACATCAAATTAGAAGACGATCAGGTGATTGGGGTGTGTACAGAATACACTTATCCTAGTCTATTATCCTACACTATAGAATCAGAAACACGATGAATAGCAAGAATATGAGAATAAGATTAATGCAGCTTAGATCATCATCTTCAGAAGATCATTAAGGAAATCACGACTGAATGGAAAAAAGTGAAGAAGTTTAAGGACGTATTGGGATAAAAGAAAAACTAAATGAAGATATAGAAGTAAAATCAACTTGTGTGGTACAGCAATATACAACGAATGGGGAAATTTAGATTATCTAATTGTAAGAAGATATTAGAATAGACGCAGAAACGTGTAACAAAAAGAGAAGAATGAAAAGAATGAGTGCTAGAGATATCAGAGATGTACAGAAGAACAACAGAAAAGAATGGAGAAAGAGTATCGGACAACGACGCCATACGTTCTAAAACAGATTTAATAATTAAAAAAAAAATAATTCGCTTAAAATTTCGTTTTTACAAATGTTTCCTTACTTAACCGTTTAAATATGGTTTCCACAAATATATTTACGCATATCTTTCTTTCTCAAGCTATATCTTCGTCTTACTAAGTGGTTAACGATATATGGTTGGACAAATAACAAATATTTAATGTGAAAATCATGTACATACATATATAGAATTTAATTTTCAATGGCCCGTCAAAATGACGGATCGATACCTCTAATAATAAATTATGTTTCTATATATCAACACTTGAAAATAAGTTTTTAATTCGCTTGGCGTTAAATTAAAACTTTAATGGTACGCTTTAGTTTACCCGGAACCAATTTGGACGTTTTGGGGCATAAATAAAGTTTGTTATTAGACTTATATGAAACATTGAGTGTTTACATTACACCTTAAATTACAGGCTATTATTTAAAACGAATGTCAAGTACAACACTCTGATAATCATATAATTGTATATAATTTTCGGCCAACTATTGACGCTGATTGCAGTACATAAATTTTAGAAAGTAGTAACTCACGATTCTATTTGTCTAAAATTAAATTCTAAACCGCTTCTCACGTAGATATAGCGCACATTATAATGGCGATTGTTTATACGTGATGTTATACAAAGCAATTTGGTGATCAATTTCCGTCAGATATTATTCTTAAATTGTTGATGGAAATGGTTATAGTTTATGTCAACATCGAAATATATAATTCAGCCATTTATCCTATCATCAAATCAACACAACATATGGTAATCTGACATTTGGTATACGAAATTATATGTATCGTCAGCGAGTTTGTATAACTCATAGGTGACTACGTGTTCCTGCCTAATAGGCATCCTTAAATACCTAAAAGGCGTTCTTCTTTCTTTCTTTTACGTCCTTTTATCTTTGTGTCAACATAACACAATTAGGCACGATAAAAACAAAAACTGACATGATCAACAAAATAATAGAACAGATCAGCCACTACGCTTATTTCGAACTGAGATAAGTTTTAACCAAAACCAAGACAGATAACAAACTGCTCAAATACCAAATGATTTAATTATATTACAGAAAGCATCTCAACATATAGAAACAACAAACAAGAATATCTAGAAAAAATTATGAATCCCGACTACCAAAGCAAATTTTAATTTATAAACCCAGAAATAGACAGTCTTTAGGTAGACCAAGCAAAATGGCAGGATAACCTACGAAGAAGATGTAACAGTTCATTTAAGTGTTGCGCATGATGTAAAGGAAAAAAAACGAACAAAAAACGTCGTATACAAACCTTCAAAATATTGTGTTCCTCAGTTTAAAAACGTTTCTTGAGAAATCTCTTGGTGAATATGGCGCGTGATACAAAGTTTGTTTATTTTATTTTGGGTGTTCTTTACCACAGTACTTGAAACCTAATTCCACATTTTTATTCATACCTGTTTTCTTTAATTTTGTTTTCAAAAACTATGTGGTTATTTTTTGTTTCCTAACTTTGCATCGTAGTTTTTTCTAAATATATTTCGTATTATCGTAAAAAAAATACAAATGTGTAGATAAAACATGAATCTCATCTAACATAAACAGGAAAATAATTGTAGCATTCATAGGGACTTTAGAAACGCAGTAGGTACTAAAACGATTTTTTACATCGCGACAATAATGGTATTGTAAATTGCCCGATTAAAGTATTAACGGATATAAAACTTGGTATAGCAGGGTTAATGCTTGTCGTAACAGCAGGTGGGTGGGTGTCAATCATATTTTTAGCTCTAGGGTTCACGCCATGACCTCATCCAATCCATCATACTAAGCACATCGGTGCCAATAGACCGTTCGTGTTTAATTGCATTTCAAGAGGAGAGTTCCACAATAATTAATAATTAAAGTCTCAGTCTTCTGTGATTGTGAGTTATTAGTTCTTTTCCTAGGGCGTTTTGTATGTGTAACCGTAGATGTGAATTTTAATACAAATCACCATGTAACCGATGGTCCAAGAAATTAAAATGAAAATCGTAACTCCATCTACAAATTAAAAGAGAAAAATGTTGCCGTAATCACTTTTCATTTAAAGAATATTTGGAACTTTTAAAACACGCGACAATTTAAACGATTTGCAACAAGAAAGATAATGTGAACATTTTCTTCAAACAAGACCGCGTTTCACCTCATTTGGACGTAAAAGCGCTAGACAGGGCCGATAATAGAATGGGGCAGGGGGGCTCCGAGTCTCTGGCCCGGAAGTAATTTAAGGACCCAGGAGACCAAATAGGTACTTTTTTAATTACCTATTCACGATTTACAATTGTTTTTTTTTGGATGTAGTAAAATTTATTGTTTTGACTCTGAACTCAACTATACAAAACTTTTTTGAATAGCTCTGTATAAAGACTGTTTTATACTATACTATTTTTTCGTTTAAGAAAATCGTATACGATTTTTGATACAAAATTTTCGTTCAAGAATTTAGCATGGAAAATATGAACCTCTTACACTGTACTATTTTTTGGTACGAAAATGTTCAATTTGATCACAACAGAAAGCGAATCATTTTCAAATTTAACGTATATTGAACGCTTGTTCCCTTCTACATATTTATTCCTACAAAATAAACTGTGAGGGATATAACGCTAATAAGTAGTATTTAACATCGTTTGATTGTTTCAGTTAACCTAACCCACAAATGACATGCGGTCAGATACAGTTACAGTAGAATACGCATGCGCCCATGCTAAAGAACACGCCCATGCTAAAATTGGACCCATTTAGGACAGGTTCTAATTTCATACGAATTTTTCGTTCAAGATCTGTAATTTCTGATTGACACCGTACTAGAAAATCGTATACGATTTTCTTAAACGAAAAAATAGTGTAGTATAAAACAGACTTAAAATACCGTAGCGAATTGCGACAAAACTATCAATTGCGTCATGCGTGGAGGTACTACGTCAAAGATTTTGACTTTTTCATACAAACAGAGTAAAATTTAATATTTTAGTAAAATGCTTTTTTCATTTCACTTGTATAGCTCAAAGTTTAACGCAGTTTCTCCGGAAATTTAATTGTCTCACCTAGTAGTTTCGTTATTAGCTGCTTCGTTTTTCGTTAATCAAAACCAAAAACAATTCCATATTGTGTAGGAGCAGTCTTTTCAAACACAGTATTACATAGATAGAGTTTGTTGTTTCCAACATTATTAATATTGAGAGTTTATAACACAAATAAAATAATTGTTTTGCACATGTATGAAGTTACTGTGGTATATTTTTATTGTTAGTTTCGTTTTCCGCTAATTAAAACCCAACACAGTTCAATGACTCCATTTATAGAAGTAGTCTATTCAAACACAATTTTGCATTAACACGTTTTTTTGTTTTCAACATTATTAATATTGAGAGTTTATAAGAGAAATAAAATAATTGTTCTGCCAATGCATGAAGTTACTATGCTGTATCTTTCATTGGTAGTAAGCAAATAATTTTTAGATGTTATTAGAAATATAAAATTCAAAAAATATAGAAAATAAACTCCTATACAGTTCGATAAAAACATGATAATTAAGTTTGCTGATATTTTTTCTATTTATTACAAATTTTCACTAAATTTTATTTAATATTTGTTTAAAATAGTAAGCTATAATTTAACTACTAACTAAATTACTTATACATAAAACTATTAATTCAAACATTCAAAACCACATTTAACCGATTTTTTTTAGTAAAAATAAATTTTTGAGAAGCGTTTAAGCTTCGTTAATAACTATGTTATGTTGAATTGTTGTCGAATTATAACAATATTTTGGCTAAAACCTGGACAAAAACTAGTTAAAATGGATATGTAAATAAAAAATCACGGTATCAGTAGATAGTTTAGATATTATTATAGACACATTTTTCTTGTACTTGGAATTGATTATTATCAACGAATGTTTCGTGACTAAAATATTTCTTAAATCTGGGCTGCATTATGGCTTTTTGCGGTTCGAAGTGTTTCTGTACAATTCTTGCCCATAAGGAGTTAGGGTTCACAACCATAAATCACCGTTGACTTATTAAATGTACAAACGCGTCCACTCGTATCTGGCCGGTCAAATGTACTAAGCCGTTAATTTACACTGTATATTTTTGTTAGATAATGTTGGCGCCATACGTCTTGTTATACCTAAGATAATAAATAATAAAGCAATAAAAACATTATAATATATTATTCGTTCCTGAGTCAGTGTCAGATGTTAGTTGCTTTTAGAAAACATTATTTGTGTTTGGAAGTCGGCCGAAAGAAAAGGAAATGTGAATTCTATTGCAGGTGGATTAAATGACTTTAATAGACCATTGTGTCTGTTTATTTTTAATGATAAAATTATATCCGACAATATACATTCACTTAGATTATCCCGAACTATTAGAATAATTCGATAAAATTATTCAGAACAATGGACTGAACGGATGTTGGTTTTTACTCTAACATAACTTTACCGTACAGGTAATTTGCATAGATCTCTATAATTACGTTGTACCGAAGACTGCGTCATATATGGCCAGCGCTGGAAGATAAATAGGCAGTTTAGAGCCTTGCCCTTACAGATTTCTAAGGATATGTATTTGTTACATATGATATATGTGAACATTACATAGTTATTCTTACGTTTGAGTATCAAGTTTCGTTCATTTGTTTATGGATAGTGGGGATACATTACGCTATTCAGATTTTTTTTGTGTTAAATAAGAACACGTAATATATTACTTGGTTGCTTTTGTTATGTTAATATTCTTCATTTTACTGAGATTCTCTTCTCTACAGCACTTCCTTACTTTTAAAAACTTTAAATTACAATTTTAGTATCGTACACTTAACTTTACTCAAAACATTCAGAGCTACAAAATTACAAAACCCTTTAAAGAACATATTCTTCTTCTAAATCGAATCTTCTTGTACTTTTCGGTATCGATGTTTTTTTTTAAAATATGTTTTTTATCTTTTTCCATAGGCGGCTAACTGTGGCACATTAATCTAGCTGACTTCTCTATTAGTAAGGTTCGTTTTCCAAGTCAGATCTTCTACCAATTTGCCAACTTCTGCAATTATTGTTCCTAAATATTTAATCTTGCTACCTGCACTATTTTTACTCGTTCTAGCATATTTGAAACCGTTAAATGGTTCTTTGCAATGACCATTGCTTTTTCTTTCTTACATTAATGATCACATTGTATGTCCGTCTAACGTCTTTGTAGGTACATACAACAAGACATGTAGTAAGTAAGTTTTAAGCTTCATATTCAGTCTATTAACTAAACTAAAAATATGGTTTAGACTTATAAGAAGTACAAGTGATGCAAAATTAATAATGATTTACAATCGATATTTAATAGTTTCCGTATTCAAATTAAAAAAGCTTCCATTTTTCAACATTTGGAACTTATTTTTTAGTTCTCAACTTCTATAAATATTTACACTACGTATTTCGTAACCAATTAGTTATCGCTTATAAAGTTATTTGTCATACGACATATTAAATACAAGTTGTTAATCCTGCTGAGTGTCTAATGATCAGTCGAAAATGGTGACACTAAAATAAATATTTTACGCGCCACCTCAAGAATATGCGAGATGAATATAAATTTTTTTTGTTTTACATTCAGTTTTTTTTTTAAATATTAACAACTGTGCAGTGTCTTTTTTTAATGACTTTAACAAAAATATTTGAAACAATAAGAGACAGAAAAACCGTTAAATGGTAAAAATGTTTAAAAGTGTTTAAAAAAAAATTAAAAATTAAGATCTCTTAGACTTTTGTATAAACCATGATTCCTCATTATTTTTCTCATTATTTCTTCCTTGTCAGGATTTTAGCCTCTTTTACTTTCGATCTGCATTGATAAGTATTTAAGTTGTCGCTCTATCTTTTTTTTTTGCGTCCACATTCTTCTTTCCAAAACGATTTATTCCTAGTTATTCTTTCCACTCAATCTTCATTCAGTCTATTAACATTTTAGCCCATAGCTTTTTCTTTAATGTACCTACTCATCTATTATATTGTCCACACCGCATGTTGTCCTGAAATAATAAAACCAATTTTTGAATTATTTTTTTCAAAGTGTACTAGTATTAGGTATACTATGAAATATTGTGCTGGTCTGCTCATGCCCGTAAATAATCATTAAAACCGCAATAATCGCAAAAATATTAATTTTAGACATAACTGGCCTTCAATAATTTTTAAAGATAATGAAATTATTGATAAGAACTTGTAAAAATGTATAGAGAGTTTCATTTAAAAAAAATTATCTGTTGGTGTTTGCAGTTTAGCCAATTGGACCGGACATAAGAAACACCCTGTGTATTATTTTAAAATATAACTAGTCAGCAATCACTATAACGTTATCGTCCTCAAGTATCAAAGGAATTTGTTCTAACATTGCTGTTGTGAAGTATTAATATTTTTTTAGAGTCCTGTTCTGTCAATATTTTAATGAAAGCTTAAATAACTCAAAAAATTGATTTTAGGTACCTACATAGTTTACATTTTTAAGAGAGAATTAAATTTTGCACCTAAAAAATTCAAAATATACATAGTGTTCCATTTAAGAAAACAAAGTTACGTATCAGTGCGCAAAAACAAAACACTGTATAGTTGAAAATAATTTTAGGTTATGTAGTAAATTACCACAATTAACGTTTATTCAAAACTTGTTTACGAAAGTTTATTACAAGACGAGATATTGACTAGTTACGTTACTTCTCGTACTGTATTTATTTATTAATAGGTCAATTTGCTATTAAAACAGTGAAATGTGATAATAATTCATGAAGTTTTTTTTTTTTTAGAAATTTTACATGCATTTCACTTTTCATTCGATGTATTATGCAAATATGTATATGAACTCGCTTTTAAAAGTACCCAACTAATTAAGAATTCATTCATTAATTTTTTACGCAAAATTTTCTGCGGGAATAGATTTAAAATTTTACAAGTATTTAATTAAGCCGGTTTTTAATGGCAATAGAATTCGCACCTGTGGTGTCTTCTAGTTTAAAAAAATTAAATACTAGTTTACGTTTTATTGATAAACACAATTTTCAATTCACTGTTATTTAACATGCGAAGTCCACTTTTTAGGTTTGCATGTATCCAAGCGATGTTACCATACAATAAATAATAAAAATTTCGAGCCCATATTTGCACGATAATTCCAATAAGCTACAAATGTTCATCATTTACTCCCGGATGAGCGGACTTAAATATGTGGACCCGGTTTGAGAGAAATTGTTTGTAATAATGCGAATGCGAACTAGGTATATTTGCAGCTTAACCAGCAGGTGCCATTTTTGGTCACAGCTAAGTATGTACGTATAGGGAGATATTATTGTACTTATTCTCTTTGCACGTATAGCGTGATTTACTAAGTGAACACGTGAATATTATCATTGCAAACAGGTACAGCGTGACTATGCCCATATCACACAAATATAATGCTGAGTGTTATCTTAAAAACACCATCAGATGTACATATATACAAACTTTATATATTTATCACTTATGTATACAGGGTGATTGAAATTCGAGTTTAAGCATGGGAATCTCGCTTATTATAATAGCTAGAGTATAGGTTTAAATTTGGCAAAGTTGCTAAACTCGATGCTCATTGATAATCCAAATAAAAATTGGAAATATCTCAAATGGTATCCGAGAAAACTGGGAAAAACCGGAAAATCCGATTTTTGAAAATCCTTTGGAGTATGAAATATTTCAAATGTGTTAAAACATTGCCGAAGCAACTTTTTAAGCCGAATCGGATGGTGGTCACAATTTTTCCTAGATCGATTCGTTTTTGTTTTATGACAACCAACGTTGTTCTTATGGGCGCAATTTTTGCTATTTAGATAATCAAATTGCATTTATTTTTCTGAATCTATTGATGTTTCACACATGGTATTTTACTTCTTTATTCAAATTTAAAAGAAAAAGGTTTTAAACAATAACCATTATAAATTAAGTAGGCCGGTCGTTGTAGTTTATGTTGTTTCCATGACAACCAATCAACAAATTAAAATTTTTGAAAGTCTATTACCTGTCACAATAATAAATTCGTAAAAATGAATTTTAATAACGAAGAAAAAGGTGATATGCTGCGAATTTTTTATACAGTTCTTTTAAGTTTTGTTATACGTTATCACCTGCTTTAAACAAATTTACTTAAGTTTCTGTTTAACGTAAAAAAATAGTGATTTTTCTCGAAAATTTTCTTATGTATGCATACTTTTTTAATACATGGTCGGATTCAAAATTAAATACTCTATCCGAATCAACAAAAAAATTTATACTACGTAATTTAAAGAAAAACATTTGCCTATCGCGGATTTGACATACGTCTTCGTAGAGATGACAAATGCACATCACTTAATAGAGATGGGGTTATTTTCAATAATTAAAAGTTATACAGGTGCGCGACAGTCAAACTGAATCACCCGGTATAGTTGGGATGATAATTACTTGTTTAAGAGATTAACCTAACTAATACGTACAACTGACAAAAGCGTTCTTTACACAAAATAAAACTAGAAATTTCAAGAAATATTTTAATTTAAAAGCTCAAACTATTTATCTCAATTTTAAATTTTGTTATTACCATATACAAATAATATATTTATATATTAAAAATCCCTCACTTTTTCTATAAAAGATCTCTTGTTCGAGTTTCAAGACTCGTTTTTTTGACACTTGCTTATTTATTTCTTTATTTACTCACATGCAGCTGGCGCAACGATCACCGTTGGCAATGACGTCCATCTAAAACTACTTTGATTAGGATGAATGAACTTTTGCTGTTAAAATATCGTCTTTAAATTTTTGTTTATATTATTTAGAATATAACCCTCTTTTCTAGTGAGTTAATTAATTAATTAAACAATTAATCAATAACATTTCAAATGACAAAAGATGAGAGTCTTAATCCTAGTCTAGCTTTTTTGCAATAGATGCTTTATACAAAAAGATAAGTTTTAACATATTTTCATTATGTTACTTGAAAAATCGCTTAAATAATTTAAGCACATAGATAGATACTTCAATCATATATTGAAAAAATTTGTTGGTGTTTATCGAAAAAAAGACCAATCATAATAGGGTTCAAAGATATAAAACAAAATTGTTTCCTAAAAAATATTTTACTTTAAATATTTACAAATTAATGTCCAAACATGAAATGTCTGAATTTTACTCTGCTAACTTTGTGATGGATTTAAAATGAATGCAAGAAGTAAACACCTTAATTGCAACAAAGTTTATAGATAAAAATTTAAACATCATTATTATTGTCAAACAAATAAAAACGGCAACACGATATTTTTGCAATACTTTTTAGTCAATAAGACTTTCAATAATATAAATAGTTTATGTAATTAACAAAAAAATAATTATAGTTAATATACAGGGTGTCCCAAATTCGAGTAAATGCATGGGGATCTCGCTTATCTTAGAGCTACGAGGTCGGTTAAGTTAGGGCAAAGTTGCTAAATTCGATGCTCATTAATGATCCAAAGAGAAATTGGAAATATCTCAAACGGTATCCGAGAAAATTAGGAAAAACTGCAAAGCCCATTTTTCAAAATCGTTTATAACTCCTTTGGAGTTTGAAATATTTGAAATGTGTAAACAAGTTGCCCAAGCAACTTTTTAAGCCGAATCGGATAATGGTCACAAATTTTTCCTAGATCGATTCGTTTTTGTTTTATGACAACCAACTTTGTTTTTTCTTATGGGCAGCATATCGCGTTTTTCTTCGTTATTAAAGTTCATTTTTACGACTAACAGGCCTTCAAAACTTTTAGTTTGTTGATCGGTTATCATGGAAACAACATAAACTACAATGACCGGCCAACCTGATTTATAATGGTTATTGTTTAAAACGTATTTTCTTAAATTTTACAGCGAATGAAGAAGTAAAATACCATGTGTGATACATTAATGGACTTAGAAAAATAAATGCTATTTGATTATGTAATTAGCAAAAATTGCGCCCATAAGAAAAAATAAAGTTGGTTGTCATAAAACAAAAACGAATCAGTCCAGAAAAAATTTGTGACCAATATTCGATTCGGCTTGAAAAGTTGCTTGGGCAATGTCTTTACACATTTAAAATATTTCATACTCCAAAGGAGTTATAGACGATTTTCAAAAATCGTATTTTCCAGTTTTTCCTAATTTTCTCGGATACCGTTTGAGATATTTCCAATTTCTCTTTGGATTATTAATGAGCATCTAATTTCGCAACTTTGCCCTAATTTAACCGACCTCGTAGCGCTTAAGATAAGCGAGATCCCCATGCATTTACTCGAATTTGGGACACCCTGTATACGCAACTGCGAATTAACAAATAAATAATTCGTAAATTTACAATTAAATCATATTGCAATACATCCGATTTATCAGGAGCAAAAACAGAACATAACTTAGAGAAAAAATAATGAGGCACACACCCTAAGTCCGCTGCATTGAACCAAAATTTATTGTCGTACATTATAAACATGGTTGCAGTGTCATTTTTATTACAAAACACATAAAAACGGTAACATAAACAGTTAATCGTTTAAAAAAGTTGATTTAATAAAGTATTGGCATATGCCCAGTCGAAAACGGTACTGTTAAAATTTTGTTGCTCTTTGGATTATCTAGGTTGTATTCATGTGGTAATTTAAGTAAATCACAAAGGCATGTTTTTAAAAGAAATCATAGAAAATATATGTAGAATATAAAATATGTGTATGGAGATGTAATTTATACGCGGTAGTGGACGTTTTTAATTTCACGGTTTCCCAAGTTTTTGTAAATAATTAAGAGCGGAGATGATATTCTATTGCGGGTAATTATGATTTATCGTATTATTTAGTTTTTATTTATAGCATATGTGAAGTGAACCGCAGGGACTGGCTGGTATTGTTATACAAAACCATTGTGTGTCTACATATTTTCATTGCTCACGCCCAGCGGCTCAGCCATATTTTACGTCAAACATGTTTTACTTTTTCTGTACCTACTTATTTATTTACTGCTGTATAATTTTTTAACTAATTTATTGTACTGTAGGTCCAAACGGTACTTTTTTCTTTTATTAATGCGTCACAATATTTATGGAACCATATGTCCTTCGCAAAAAATAATTGACTGCTGTAAAGCAATACATATCGCTATTTTAAATTATCCGGCCTGAACACCAGCGCATTTTAAAGCCAATTTCGTATAAATTCTTTAAGTGATTACAAATAAACTTCCATAAAACTAAGTAGGTACTACTTACCACTTTACTGGATGAATTGTTGTTATAAGAGTTAAAAAAATCGGTTAAATTAGCAAAATTACTTAATAAAAAATAGAATTTTGAAAAATTAACCAGCGTTGTAGACTTTTTTCAAAAAAACTCCAAAAAATCCAAAATTACTAAAAAACAAAAAAAGTTCAACTTTAACATTATTTCACCTAAGGCAAATAGAACAAAATAGGTTACACACTGTAAAAAATGCCTTTAAAAATATCTCTAAATTAGGTACATGTATCTTTATATGAGAATGACCAACAAAATAATATACACGGCGGTCCATATAGAAGGGCCACTATTGAGATTTCGTAAACGGTAAGAGCTACAAAGAAGTTAAAATTAGACAAATTATTGCCGTGTCTGATATCTATTCAGTGATGCTTTAACCCCTTGAACATTATATCAAATTCCTGGGTTTATGCAGGCGACAATGTCGCGGCAGCAGAGGCTAACTTTTTTTATGTTGCTTCTGTAATGAAGCTGTGAGTTAAAAAATACAACAATTAGGCTGTTCTCTATCAGCATCTCAAAAAAATTCCATTTTTTGTTACAAAAATCATACGCAATAACCGCGCGAACCCAACTTATCCAAATCTACCTTTTTGAGTTAAGAAAAAAGAAGACTTTTGGCGTCGGTGACAAAGACCAACCTAATTTTTGTCTTTTATAGCTTCAACACAGAATGCACGTTTAAAAAAAATCTGCCTACGCCGCCTTGATACTGTCGCGTGCATAAAACCGGCTCTAACCCGCGATCAACTGAAGTCTTTATCGCCTAGATAAAGACGCTTGAACCCAGTTCGTAGAACAAGGTCAACGGTGCAAAAGCAGTAAAAATGCCCAAACTTAAATCGCAGAGCCTCGGTATTAGCGCGAAAAGAACGCCCGAACTCAGTTCGTAGAGACCAGTCAAGGGGTTAATATTTTAAAAAAGCTTCAGGGCAGATAATAAACAAAAATCACAATGGGCATTTTTTTTAATGGTTAATCATTCGGCTATACTTAATGGTACAAAAATATTTTTGGGGAAAAAGTTGGAGATTTTTTTACCTACTGTAAAATGAAAACATATATTTGCTTCAATATTGTTTGAATTCATGGCTTCATAGGGACTTTTTGATAAATTTTGGCAAACGTCAAATGTATTTTACAGTGTGTTGAAGATGACACGTGTCCGTGTCACCTTGCCGAAACGTTGAAAACCCGGTTTCTCTGTAGAAGGCCAGGTTTAGCAATCGAGAACCAGGTTCAACATATTACAACCGCGAAAACCTTTGAAAGGATATACCGGGTGTATATTTCAACTTTAGATCTTGCAAAACGTTAGAGATAGAAGGATGGCTAAATTAGCAAATAAGTGTATTTTTAAAAGCTCAGTAAGAATCTCAAATAAATAGAAGATTTTACATTCCCAAGTTAAGAAAAAGCCGTAATTACCTGGTGTTTTCAGAATTAACCCAGCCTGCTTGAATTTGTGATCCCATAGATAGAGGATGGATAGTCAACTTATTTCATAAGTACCTACGCCACATTTGATTTTTATACTATTAGTTTACGATGGTTGTAATGGATAAAATGACTATAAACTTATTAAATCATGTACAATACGGTGGTCCTTATTTATCATTGTTATCAATGGTAATGGTCACATCCTGATTTAGTCCTACCTATAGAAAACCCCGAACCAGTTCAATTTCAGGTCGTTTGACCAATGTTTAAAGGTCACTTAAAAAGTTTAAAATTTAGTATTGTTACGATTTATACGTTTAGCCGGCGGCTCAATAAAGAACACAAAAAAAGCAAACTTGTAAAACATGTTTACTGTTTTTCCTTAATTATTTGTAACCCTACTGTAAGGTACTCAAATTTTGTTCTTGGAAAACTTAAGATAGGATTAAACAATTAAAATGGTAAATTAATTTAATTTTTCAGTGGTAAAATGTCATATGCAATCAACATTTTGAAATAAATAAAGAAAAACAGATTTTTTGGGTGTTTTTCATTAAACCGCAAGATTAACGCATATACCTATACGCATGGGCGTCCGCAGGGGGGCAAATGGGGCACTTGCCCCCCCTGGAATCAAGTAAACGTAGTACTTGTAAAAACAAATCACAAAAATTAAAAAATTTAATTACCTAAAATTTATCTATTATTGTTTGTCTCTATGCTTT
Organism: Elmis aenea; assembly: GCA_947652605.1. NCBI lineage: Eukaryota > Metazoa > Arthropoda > Insecta > Coleoptera > Elmidae > Elmis > Elmis aenea. The sequence continues at coordinate 44,641,057 of OX393576.1, forward strand.
GCCCCCCTCTGGAAAATTTTCTGCGGACGCCCATGCCTATACGTAACAATGCTAAATTTCAAACCAATTTAGCGACCTTTGAACATTAATCAAATGACCTGATATTTTGGTGATAATATGTCAGTATATACAACAAAATAGGGTGACCCATGAACCAATGAAAAAAAAAAACTGGTTTTTAAGAACCGCCCTAATGTACAGACACACAAGTGTTTTAGCCAAAATTGTTTTATCGAAGGAAATATTTGGGTTGTTCAAAAATTAATAGTGATTAATATTGACTTACATTTATGAAAAATGTGTAACGGTAAAAACGGATATAAGATATTTGAATTCGTTTTAGATAGAATTGCCACAAAACAAACAAGACCAAATTTTATCCATTTTCGATCTCGATCTCAAAAATTCTTGAAAGTTGATTCTCGATCACGGACTCGAAAATTCTCAAACGTACTTTCTCGATCTCGAAAATCTCGATTATCAAATTTTAAGTGAGTAAATATGTGCGAACCGAATTGCAAAGCATTAACTGTGTGTCCTTGATGATATACAGTACCAGGACCGGTTAAAACGTCGGTTTTTCGGGCCACAGCCAAGGCCTCGCGCTCAAAGGCACTTACAAATCTCTAATAAAATTTAATAATAGAATTATTGCGATTGGTAGAATGATTAGACTTTTGATTAATTTTAGTTTGCAAATACTTTAGGGCCACACTAATAACTATTTCCCGATACCCCGCAAAACCTCCAGAACCTATAGAACACTGTGGTTTTAAGTTCGGTGGTTTCCCATGTAAGCAAATAACGTGAACGCATATGATTAGATGCTGCTTCTACATACGTTTCTTCACTTCAATTGTATCAGCTAACATAGTGTGTTATAGATATAGAGTGTTTACAAGTTTATCAGTATTTTGTGGTTTTAGTTATTGCCGATTATGAAACTTTGGTATACATTCGTAAAATATTACTTTTCAAAAATGAAACATTGTAGGAAATTAACCCCAAAAAGTTCTTATGTTGGAAGCGATACCAGTGTAGTGAAAGATTACGATGATTCAGTAAAAGATGCCGATTATAAGAATAGTGAAAGTAAAGATACATCGAACGATTTATCAACAGGGCAAACGTCTACAAAAAATGAGAAACCTCAAACAAAAAAATAAGCGCTCTAGAGCAGATGAGAGTTCAAGTAAAGCACATATGTTTCGGGATACTCTTTGATCGATATTAAGTTACTCCAAAACGGCAGCGAATTTTAAGAAACATATTGACAGTTCCAAGACTTAAAGAATGGTAAAATTGGAATCTGTAGATTATGACATTCAAAAACAGTATTTAAAATAAATTAAAAGTTAAAATCTGTGAAGGTATCTAAAATTTTAAAACAAAGTATAATAATAATAATAAGAAATCTTAATCCTGCTTATATTTATTTGTACATATTTTCTTAACTATTAAATCTTAACATTATTTTTCACATATTCAAAACATAGTTTTTTAAAATTTGATATGGAAGTTGTTTGTTTAATTTCCACAGGTAATTCATTAAAAATCTTGAGCCCTTTGTAGTACAAGGCCTTCTGTGTATTTGTTTTCGTTAACTTCGGTAGTCTAAAGTCGTCTTTGTTCCTGGTCTGGTATTCGTGAATGTTACAGTTTTGTATAAAATTTTTAGTCAGGTAACGTGGTAAAAAATTATTTATTGCCTTGTATATTAAAAAAGGCAATTAAACGTAATTTTTTGCCGTATACTCAACCACTTTAAAGTATTTAACATTTCGCTTATTTTGGTGTATCTCGAGCATTTTAAAATAACACGCATTCCTCTGTTTTGTTGCTTCTGCAATTTATGTAAGTCGCCTTCGTTGCATAAGAACAAAATACTTGCGCAGTAATCGAAGTGTGGAGCGATTAGTGACCTATACAGGGTGAGTCACGACGGACGCGTCGGAGTTTTATGGCGAAACGGTATATATTTTCCAATTTCTGTCGCTATTAGATTATGTAAGTCAATAAGGGCTACATTTTAAAAATATTTTCAAACATACAGGGTGTTCCAAAAAAGAGTGTCATATCAAAGTTATACTTTTTCTTATGCAACACCCTGTATATTTTTACATTTTTGGATTCATCTTTAAATTTAATTCAAAAAATGTATGAGGTCATATGGGTCTAAAGTCAACCGTTCTCGTGAAAATTGCATTTTCATGAAAATACAGTATTTTCAAAAAATTTCAACATTTCAAAACTTAAAGAAGTCTGAAGATATTCGCTTGGAGATAAGATTGACAATAGATTATGTAACACTTTGCACCACCTACATTTTTAAAATATATACAGGGCGGTTTTTACGCTTGGTCAAACTTGTGAAACTTTAAACATCGATAAACTCATTTTTTTAAAATACAACACCCTATATTTTTTTACACCGTCTTATAGAAAATTTAATTCTCTTTCGAAAACATTCATACTGTTTTATATCTAAAATTGATATTTTCCGAGATATCGCAATTTTATTGTTAATTATTAGGGCAAAGTAATATTTTCGAGTAGGCTATGAAGGTAGACAGCGGTAATTTGAAACAATTGAAAGAAAGAACAAGAAAGGTTTAGTTTTATCTTTTGCCTACGCATTTTTGACATTTTTTTATAATGAAGAGCAATCTCACGTTTGAATCGAGATTTCTTAAAACTATTTATGCATTTATTTATTGGCCCAGTATGATAAGATGATTACTAAATCCTATAAACCGTTTTTTTGTATGTTTATAATACACTCGGTTCTACCAAAATGTCTGCTTAAATTCTGGTTCCACGCATTTTGCAAACATTGTGTTTTATACAGTTTGCACAATGTTTGATGTAAGTCAGTGGTTTCCAACCTGTGGGGCGCGCCCCCCTAAGGGGGCCCAAGACTATTGCAAGGGGGGCGCGCAGCTGTTACCAAAATATCATTTTTGAATACAAACACACAAAAAGAACTTTGTTTATACAGAATATGGTATATTGTTTTGTAGCCCATTAAAGAATTATTATGTCAGAACAGTATTTATGAAATTAGATTGTTACGAAAAGTGAGGGGGGCGCAAAAATTTTTTTATGAAAAAGGGGGCGGAGATACAAAAAGGTTGGAAACCACTGATGTAAGTGTTTATGGTGTGTTAACTAAAATATAAATACACAGAAAATATTTCAAATTGGGACCGTAGTAACTTTAATTGAACATTTATAAAAATACTTCTAGTGATAACTAAAATGTATGTAATAATAATTCAACAGCCGATTACAATAAATGTTCAACATGACGACCATCCTTTTGAATACACATTGTGATCCTCTTTCCAAGTGAACGTCTTACATTACGCAACATATTAGGAGTGATTGTCTCAAAAGTTTTTGAATTATTATTACATACATTTTAGTTATCAGTAGAGATATTTTAATAAATGTTCAATTAAAGTTACTACGGTCCCAATTTGAAATATTTTCTGTGTATTTATATTTTAGTTAACACACCATAAACACTTACATCAAACATTGTGCAAACTGTATAAAACACAATGTTTGCAAAATGCGTGGAACCAGAATTTAAGCAGACATTTTGGTAGAACCGAGTGTATTATAAACATACAAAAAAACGGTTTATAGGATTTAGTAATCATCTTATCATACTGGTCCAATAAATAAATGCATAAATAATTTTAAGAAATCTCGTTTTAAACGTGAGATTGCTCTTCATTATAAAAAAATGTCAAAAATGCGTAGGCAAAAGATAAAACTAAACCTTTCTTGTTCTTTCTTTCAATTGTTTCAAATTACCGCTGTCTACCTTCATAGCCTACTCGAAAATATTACTTTGCCCTAATAATTAACAATAAAATCGCGATATCTCGGAAAATATCAATTTTAGGTATAAAACAGTATGAATGTTTTCGAAAGTGAACTAAATTTTTCATAAGACGGTGTAAAAAAATATAGGGTGTTGTATTAAAAAAAAAAGAGTTAACGATGTTTAAAGTTTCACAAGTTTGAGCAAGCGTAAAAAACGCCCTGTATAATATTTTAAAAATGTAGGTGGTGCAAAGTGTTACATAATCTATTGTCAATCCTATCTCCAAGCAAATTTTTTCAGACTTCTTTAAGTTTTGAAATGTTGAAAATTTTTGAAAATACTGTATTTTCATGAAAATGCAATTTTCACGAGAACGGTTGACTTTAGACCCATATGACCTCATACATTTTTTAAATTAAATTTAAAGATGAATCCAAAAATGTAAAAATATACAGGGTGTTGCATAAGAAAAAGTATAACTTTGATATGCCACTCTTTTTTGGAACACCCTGTATGTTTGCAAATATTTTTAAAATGTAGCCCTTATTGACTTACATAATCTTACAGCGACAGAAATTGGAAAATATATACCGTTTCGCCATAAAACTCCGACGCGTCCGTCGTGACTCACCCTGTATACTGTAATTTTTGCTGAAAGGCTAAGTTTGTTTGTTAATCTACCCAGAAAACTAATGTTTTTCGCAAATTTTTTCACAATGTAATCCACATTGCTGTTAAATTTAAGTTTATTGTCTATCATAACACCAAGATATTTAATTCGCGAAACACATTCAAGTTTTTCAATATCTATTTTATCTTTAATGCTTACATCATTCGGTATTGGCTTGTTTCCCATTATCATAAATTTGATTTTGTCTGTATTTAATTTTAATTTGTTAACTTTTAACCATTTTGATACAATGTATAGGCTGTTATTTAAATTATTAATAGCCGACTCTAGGTTTCTATCAGAAACTGTGATTAAAGTGTCATCTGCAAAGAGATTTACACTACAGTTTTTAATATTGTGTTCCAAATCATTTAAGTACAGCACAAAAAGTAAAGGACCCAAAACTGAACCTTGTGGTACACCTAGTGTGCTGATAATTTTGTCTGATTCTATATTGTTAAATTTAGTTTTTTGGTAGCGAGTTGTTAGATAACTTTTAAACCACCTGTTTTCGATTCCCTGTATGCCATATTGTTCCAGTTTTTTAATCAGCCTATTTCTATCTATGGTTTCAAAAGCTCTTTTAAAGTCTAAAAATACCCCCACAATGTATTTGTTGTTTTCAATTTGCTGCTTCCAATCAGCTAGCACAAGATTTAATGATGTTTCACAAAGCCGGATTGAGCGTCTTATAGTATTTTGTTGTTTTCTATAACAGACTCCAAATTTTATTCATATTTAGGTAGTATGTTTATTTACCTAAATTCTTCACATTTTTAGATTCGTCTCACTTTTGGTATTGGCACAACTAACGCCGTTTTCCAACTTTCGGGAAAAACACCGGTCAGTAGTGATTCATTAATTTATTATGTCTATCATTGTGTTTCCAATCAGAGGTAGTGCATCTCAAATATTCGAGATGAGACGAGATCGAGAACTATCTCGTCTCGGAGACAACACTAGTTACTAGCTTATAACATTTAGTGAAAAAATCATACATAAATTAAATTTTTTGTTTTTTAAATTAAGCAATTCCTAATGGCGCTGTGTTAAAGTTGGCCTCTAAAAGTACTTCTTGATCCTAATAACCCTTTAAAACAAATTTTTTTTAAATCTTTAATTAAAGTAAATGCTACCGTATAATTCAGGTCGAGCTATAAATATCTTATATACGTGCCGTTTCGTACCTATAACATTCATTAATAGACATAAGTAGCTAATATAATTATATTAATGATATATTGATTACACGTTCTAATTGAGTTTTAAATGAAGCGGCATTCTTTGCAGCGGCTAAACTGATTGGATTAATTTTACGTATCGAATATTAAGCTGAATGTTTTTCACATGTGTTATGCTGCTTTATTCCAAGAGATTGCGTAACAACTTGCCGAAGAAGAAAGAATTACCGGCGCATGTCATAAACAACATATTCAGTGCCTCTTAATTAGCTACTGGACGATGCTTTATAAACTTAATTAATATTGTGATCTTGATAATGAAGTGTACAACGTTCTTGGTGCGAGACCTCACGGTGGAGAACCGATTAGTGACCTCTAATTAAACAGTAGGCGGGGGCTGCGCTTCACAACCACCTTAAGGTATAATTTTAGCGGTAAACATATACGATCTTATTTAATTATGTAACAAATGATTTGGTTTTGGAACACTTCGCTATCAATTCGTCTTTTTAAGAATTCCATAGGAAACGGGCGTATGGAATTTAGGACAGGTGTTGGATGTTGAAGTATAAACTGAAATTGAAACAATAAATTACGTAGAGTTCTTTTTAATGGTTTTAAAAATTACACCACTAGACTATTTATCATAGTATATCATAATAAGTATAATACTAATCAGATAAATTGTAGAGTGTTAAATGTTCTTTTAATTTATATTTAAAAAAGTAATTATAATATAATTAACATTCTTTAGTTTTTGCCATTTTACATAAAATTTTAAAATCGTAATTTAAACGATTTGAGAGTTAATAATAATTATTGTTATAAATAACGAAGTATAGTATTTTAAATCATTTGCTTTATGTTAAAAATTTTGCATTTTATCTTTAAAAAATACTAGTCTTTTTCCTTTTTTTTTTATTTTAATAATTTTAAAATTTTTATTTAAGCAATTCGAGAACTATAATGATTATTTAAATTATAAATAACAAGTGTATTACGTTTTAAGCCATTAGTGCAAACATTTTCGGAATTTCGTTGAGACAAGTGCAAAAACTATAGCATTTGCGCTTTTCCAATTTTTATGAAGATCTTAAAATCGTAATTCCAATAATGTTTGGAAAAATATAGTTTTCGCACTTTTTAAATTTTCTATATAATGTTAAAATAGTGATTTAAACAGTTTAAGATTTAATAACCATTGGTCAAGTTAAAATTAAGGCGTGTCCAAAGGTTTAGGTCATTTGCTTCTTTTAAGTTTAATAAATTAACTTTTCTTTAATCGCAGTGCATAAACGTTATATTCTGCACTTTTCATTTCCATGAATTTTTTTAAATTATAATCTAAATGGTTTAAGAGATTTTGACGTTTTACGTTATTTTAAAAAACATTACATGTTACAAAACATGTTTTAACAATATAGAAAAAATCTTTTCGTTCAAGCACTAGCAACTATAAAATTCAAAATGCAATTTTGGTCTATAACTTGGCAATTAATGTACGAAAATGGATTGAAATATTTCCAGAATGGCCACTAAGGGGTACATTTTCGACAAATATTTCTATGTCGTTATATTGGCAACTATTTCATATAAATTAACTGCAACTTCAAATCGATCTGCTGAATAGTCTGGTTTTGACAAGTATTTACGTATTTGATTCTGTGCCTTCTTAATTATGTATAGAAAAAAAAATCTAGCAGTTATCAAATTATTTCATTTGGAGGAAAAACCCGCTAAGGAAATCAAATCCAGATTGGATGCTGTTCTTATTGATTCATCACTCGGTTCATCCTCTGTGAGTTTTTGAGTTTCGAAATTCAAGCTTGACCGTACACTCACAAATGATAAACCACGTTCAGGACGTTCAAAAACGGTCACAACACCAAAAATTCTGGATAAAATTCGTTACATGGTTTTAGCAGATCGCCGAATAAAGGTGCGTGAAATTAAGGAAGCTGTGGGCATCTCTCATGAACGAGTAGTTCATATTTTACAAGATGAATTGGGTTTAAAAAAACGTTTTGTAAGATGGGTGCCACATTTGCTCAATCCAGAACAAAAAAGGAATTCGAGCATTAGCCTCGGCCGATAATTTGGATGTCTTTAAGGTAAATTTAATGTGTTTTAAAGACGACTTGTGACTATGGATGATATATAAATTCACCACTACATACCGGAAACCAAAATACGATCTAAACAGTGGATTGGACAAGGTGAATCGGTTCCAAAGAACCGGAAAAGTGATTGCGTCAGTACTTGCTCTTGCTCATTGATTATCTTACAAAAAAAGAAAAACCATTACTGGCTAATATTACCCAACACTCTTGGACAAGCTGAAAGCCGCAATATCAGGAAAAACGTCCGAATGGTGAATAAAAAAGTGTTGTTTCACCAAGACAGTGCACCCGTTCATTAGAGCGCAATCGTGAAGCAAAAATTGGCAGAATTGAGGTTTAATATCCTTCCGCATCCACCCTATTCACCTGATTTGGCTCCATCGGATTTCCATCTGTTCCCGAAACTCAAAACATTTCTGTCTGAAAGAGATTTAGGTGGAATAAAAAAGCGATTGAGGCTGCAAATGATTATTTTGGGAACCACGAAGAAAGTCACTTCCGGATGGGAATTGAGTAACTGGAGAGACGTTGGATCAAGTGTTAAACTTCAAGGAGATTATGTTAAAAAATAAAATATAACTTAAATTAATCTTTTGTTTTCATTGTCATTCCGGAAATGTTTTAATCTACCCCCGTATATGTTGATATGTATAGGCAAATAGTATTATTCCGGTATTTTACAGAATACCTAGGCATTCTGTTTAATGCCGAGTGAAATTTGGCAAAGTATAAAATAGTAATAATCGTATATACCTTATCTAGTCAGTATATACAATACCTAGGTAGTAGGTACCTATTTTTTAAAATGTCGAATGTTCGTTAGGTAGTTTATAACGAAAAAAAAATTAATAAGAATCAAAACATTTTTATTTTCTAGCAAATAAAAATAATAACATTAATAATTATAGTAATCTTATGAGGGTACACACTTTATTTATTGCACTGCACTAAAGACGACTTAAAAACAAGCTTTAATCTGACCTTATATTTACCAAGATTTTGAGGGTAACGGTCGGTTAAAGCTTTTTTTTAAATATTTGTTGGCGTGATCGTTTTTCCGCAATTTTTGTGTGCGCTTTTTTTGGATTACAGATTTAATTAATGTAAGTGTATCTGTATAGTGAACATTTAATATAACGCCGAAAGAGTCTTCGTCATTACATGAAATGCCTAGGCATTGGCAATACACAAAATTACACTTTTTATACACTAGGGTTTCTCATATTTGACCATTTTGCTTGTCCCGGGATTCCGGGAAGAAATCGGCCTTTGTACCGGGATTTCCCGGGATCCCGGGATGTAATAAATTATGTCAATAATTTAAAATTAATAACCCAAAAAATTAAGGGACCGGTTTATTACTTAAAAACAACTCCAAGTCATACCTATATGTAATGCATTTTGCTCCATGATTATTACAAATCATTCAATAATATTGGTGAGAGAAACATACATTTGGGAATTTTAACCTTTCTATTGCAATTTCATATTTATGAATACAATAATATAATTTTTACAATGAATTTTTGTAATGTGATTTAAAATTGTCGCTCAGTCTCTATTGCTGTAGATGAAATTGTCTTCAGAGCGTCTAGCAGCAAAGAGACATCGTGTTTGATAATAAAATTTAATTTAAAACTTATTTTGTTTCGCATTACCAGGCTACACAAAAATAAAACTGTAAAGGTATTTTGAAAATATTAAATTTGTCATGGAGACCGGGCTTCTTTACGCCAAACTAAAAGCAAAAATATAAAAGAGAAAAATGATTTTGAAATAAAAATTAAGTTTGTCCATAATTTACTGTTACTAAAGATATTTATAATAAATTCTGATAAGTTATGATATTATTACAAAGATCTTAGCCTAAAATAAACGAAAATAACACTATATTTAAATCTCGGGAATTCCCGGGACAAAAAGCATTTTCGGGGATATAAAAAAAAAACTTAAAATGGACTGGGATCCCGGGAAAGAAACCCTTGTATACACTATGCCTAATAGTTTTAGGTATTCCACAGCCGCGATTTTTAACTGGTGGGCCGCGATTCCCTGGAGGGCTTTGAGAGGTTATAAGGGGGCCGCGAAAAATTTATAGTGTGTTTTTACTTTTTGAAATATTGAAATCTCTTAAGTAAATACTTTTTTGCCCTTTATTTTACTGATATCATTTAGTATTAGTAATTTAAATCCTAAAATTTAATGCAGTGCAGATTGTGGAGACGTACTACTTACTAAAAGGTAGGTAAATTCCACTTCTAAAAAATTTAAATTAAGCAACTCCTATTATATATGAAATAGAGGATCCTAATACAACTAACTATTTATTGCACATACTATTAGATCTGGCAAGATGCGGCGACACTATGTTGAAGAGGCATGTTGTTTGATTCGCGTTATGTTCGTCTTAATGATTATTGTTGCTAAAAACTATGGGGCCGCGAAAATATTATAGGAAACCTTATTGGATGTTTAATTTCTTATGTAATTCTACCCTGCATTGCTATTTAAACGACTCACTTTTAAAATAACATAGTAACCCACGTAACGCAATTTTTTCTAGTCAAACTAGATAGACATTTGTTTTGGTATTTTAAATTGCATGTTTGTACATGGTTATTAAAATTTTATTGTTTAATGTTTATCAGTTTGGCAATAATTGAGTTATAGGCTTTAATTTTAAACGTTTTGGTTTTATTGTTGTATTTACATAAGCATTAAAGATAATTTCTGTATTAATAACGAACAATAAGGAATTAAATATTTTATAATACGATTGGTATTGTACATATCAAAACCAATTTCTTGTGTTCAATTAAATAACAATTAACTGGGTTTATCAACGGATTGCATTTTATTTTGATTATCAATTGAATAATGTAGTTATTGTTCTCCATGGTCAAAATATAAAATACAATTTAGAAACAAATTGAATGATACTTATTAATTGTTTTTTTTTTTTTAATAAAAACGGGACACCTAATTGGTCACCGGCACATGAACAATAAAACAAACATTATCTCAACTCGTACAAAGCTAATAGTTGGCAATATAAAATTAATTAATTCATTATAATTATTATTATCAAGTTTAGTCTCAGCATTGTGAGTTATAAAAGTGGCTCATTATGAGATAATGCCGAATATATCATAACAATTAATTATAATGAAATATTGTGGTTGTATTGAATTTGAATGTCCGATAAATTTATTGAATATGAATATTTATATTCATAATCAAAGAAACAGCCGCTTTGCAGGTACAAACTCTGCTTTAAGGTCACTTTGATTTGATCATGGCCTGCTGATATTCTGTCACTTTAATTAGAAAGCTTCTGAACTGGGTTTTGATAAATCATCCTTACGTATCGATGCGACGAATTTGAAAGACATAATTTTAAATTCGTATCTGTAAATCTAAAACCGAATCAAATTAAGCTGTTGGATTTAAATGTGGCCGTTAAATGTTGTTTTTGATTTATAAATGAGAGCCTTGTTTAAAACTCCGGGGTCGGGTTTTGAAAATAATTAGTATAATAATGCAAAGTCTTGTAAACACGATGTGTAGCAGATATCAATTATTTATTTAGAGGTCCAATCGATTTTTATTTAACCGTTTTATGGCTTTGTTACCGTAATATGTTTTTGTTTTTCTACAAAGAATTTGCGTAAAACGAATTAAAAATTTGGCTAAATGGCATGATTTTTAAATTTTCTTAATAATTATTTCAAAAATTAAACTTTTAAATTACAAGTACCAAAAGAGTTTTAATTTTGTTGTGTTTTATTTATTTTCGAATTGTTTTTGGTAAACTTATTTAAAACCTTTTAATTGTTTCTAGTACCTTATGGAAAATTTGATAATTTTGCTTTATTAAGTACCTTTTTCTTTTTCCATAAGAAGCACTGCAGTGCCGCATTTACACTTTTGGGGGCCCTAGGCGCAACATCATTATGAGGCCCCAAAAAATCAGATCAAGTCAGTACATAGTAAAAAAAAATGCTTCAAACGCTTATATTCGCTAATCAAATTTATGAAGATTATTTTAATTTTTTTCTGAAAAAGTCAATATGTATAATAAAATAAAAATATCTGTCAAATCTAAATCTTTTGCAAGTTCGAGAACCGTGAAAAATTTATCGTTGATCACATTTATCGCTGATTTATCCAACCCTTTATCATTTCTACAACGACTCGTTTGATTTAATTGTAATTGTGTTCGCAAAAAAAAATTGTAGTACCTACATTTACCGCTTGCAATAACTTTTTCAAAAGCTACAGGTTAGACCGCTTGCAACTTTTTTAACACAGAATTCTTTGGGGTGCCGTCGAAAATCCCGCGCGTAATGTGCGTTGCGAGCCGCGAGTTTGACACCCCTCTGCGCTAGAAGCTGGACATGGAACCAGAGTCTGATCCAGTAATACATTGTCAAGTTAATAAGTTTCTTATTTTCATTTTTCCTTTGTATACAGTGGCGGTAATAAAGTGAGGCCCCTCAGAGAGCGAGGCCCCGAGCATGCGCCTCATGCGCCTAATGGTAAATGCGACGACCCTGAGAAGCGGTAACTTAAAAATTTAATAACTTAAAAACTTAAGAACAACCGTTTTAAAAATTCGTGAAGCGAATAGAGTCACAGGTTAGAGAAAATAATTACATCATTACATATTTTGAGTCGAAGTAAACGTAATGACCTAAATTTAGTGAAAAAAATGCACAAATTGGTTTATAAACTTCATTTTGGATTTTATTATAACTTTTTATATAAAATTACCAACACTTATAGAAAGGTTTGTAAGTTCTAGTTTATCTTTACATAAGCTTATTAAAACTGCAACGTTGGTGATATGAAATACAATAGTTTTAAATTTTTGAATATCTAATATGGTAATATGTAATCTTATCCTATTACAATTATTTGATATTGTAATTAGCTGAATTTATTTCAGAATTAAATAAGACATTTCGAAATCTCCTCACGCAGGCTATTGAAGTTTTTAAATAAGTTAACATGGTTAGAATTGGAGGTAATATTTTCTATTACCTAAATAAACTTTTTTAGTTTTTAAATAGTTTATTCAATTAAATGTTTATAATGACATGTAATAGGTCACTAAATAAATCTAGTATTTTATGATGCTTTTTTTCAATAAATTGACAAAGAAACAGTCTCTTTTTTGTAATTTAAATCGTTTAGCGTGATGTAACATTCATTTGATGATAAAAATTTAAAATATAGCAAGAAAGGGTCGCTTAGTATGAGAGTTAAACTAAAAACGAAACTTTGAAACAGTTTTTAAATTTTTTTATTGATTTTAAGGAAATCTTAAATTATCCTAATTTTATATTCTTGAAAATTGAAAAAAAGACGAAGTAATATTTCAGAAAAATGTTCTTGCGCAAAATTTTTAAAATGTGTAAACACATCTCTTGAGAAACTTTTTGAGCCTTATTGAATTATTAACAATCACTTGTACGTCGATATTTTTTTTTATGACTGCTAATTTTTCCCTTTAAATGTAGACACACAAAAATCGATAATCACCAATTAATAAGACTCAAAAGTCTTCTAAAAAAATATTTTTTACACATTTAAAAAAAAGTGCCTTAAAACAGTTAAAAACGAGCTACCAAAATCAAATTATTCCGTTTTTTTTTCCAATTTTCATAAATACCGTTTAATGTTTCTCAAACTGTCTTCAAATTATTCATCTGCGTATATTTATGTAGCTTTACCATTTCATCATTTGTAAGTCTAAACTCTAGCTGTTATACTACCACTAACATTTAATGTATTGTGCTCCTTTAGAATAATTACGCTAAAACTTATTATAATATTCATAGACAAATATATCATTTCTGGAAGTGTTCTTAAAAAAACAATTAAATTTTGTTTGTAGCTACATAATAGGTTTATTTCAGCAGACCAAAATTTAATCGTTTCTGGACTAATGCATGAATTGGTTTATGCAGATGCGTCAACTATGGACTATTAAATGTATGTACCTATATATTAGTACTATATTAGTCGCTGCTGGAACGCTTTAATAAAATCCCTGACTGGAAATGACATTTGTACGCATTGCCGTAATTAGCCTCAGAAGTGCCCTGTGCTGGGTATTAAATTTTGGCCCCCTATTTAAAGTACTATTAAAAAAATTGCGGGTGTAACAATCAGCCGAAGGAAATGGCCAGTGGCACGTATAACTCTGGAAAACATTTAGTTTTGATGTCCTTGATGCAATAAACACAGCCTTAATCAAATTCTAGCGACAACGTATCGTGTTCCTCCCTTGTTAGAACTCAGGATATTAATTTTCAACTTATTTCGTAGGCACTCTAAGTGTAAGTGTAAGGCCTGAGTGCCCGCTTGAGCGGAGCGTTGAGCGGGGCGGGGCGTGTGGCGTTTGTGTCAAACCCACGGTTATGAATGCAAGTGTCCTGAGTGCACGCCGGGATAGAGCGTGCTTGTTTGCGTTCGGCGTGGCGTGGCGTTCGAGTTCAAACCAGCTTGTCTTTTTAGAGCGTTTACCAGCGTTTTTGGTAGGTCCGTCCAGTACTGGTGGTACATCATAAATTTTTTGCTGGTCTCAAATACAAGATAATTAAAAAAAAAAGAATTGTACCTCCAACTTTACGTTGAGGTACATTTGCTAAAAACGCGAAATGTTTTCATGTCACAATTGTTTGCTCATTTTTTGCCAGTTTTTGCTGTACTTTTTAAATTTTTTCCAACATATGTAGTGTTTCATTATAATAATAATAATTATTTTTTTTTCTTTCTGAATTTACACTTTATAGTTTAGGATTATTGTTTATTTTGTAATTAAATTTTAAAAAACGAATAAACAGAATACAAATACAAATTTTCAGATTATTCCTACCTTAAATTAATAAATTACAACTATTTATATATTAAAGTGTCCGTTCTGCCCCGCGTTCCCCTATTTGAGACCAGCAAAAAATTTATGATGTACCACCAGTACTTGATGGACCTACATAAATTTTTTGCTGGTCTCAAATACAAGGTGATAAAAAAGAAGAATTGTACCTCCAACGTTACGTTGAGGTACATTTGCTAAGAAGTCGAAACGTTTTCATGTCACAATTTTTTGCTAATTTTTGCTGTACTTTTTAAAATTTTTGCTGATCGCCTTTCCAAGATATGTAGTTTTTCATAATTATTATGTGCTACCAATAAATAGGTGGTATTCCACCTACCTTAAGGTTACTATTAACTTTTCTGCAGGGGTTATTGAATCTGTTATATGATAGTTTGTACTTGTAAGTTTTAAACGAGATTCAATTTTCTCTAATATACAGGGTGTGTAAAATTGGCGGAAGCGCTACACGTGGCGATGTTCTTCGTAAAATTCTAAGTCGAAAATCTTGATACGAAAATGTTGTACCATGCTTCTTGCTGTGTCTGCAAGAGGTCCTCAAAGTTTTGACATTTAGTCCTTTATTAAGCGTTATTATTTAATACTTGCAAATGAAAAAGCTGCAATTTGGAATAAAAATAAATTTCGAATAGTATTTTTTCCTAGCTATTGTGTTCTTCCTTTCAAAAATTGGTGTTGAAAATATGTAAATCACTGATTTGAATGAAAATGATACATATGGCAACATTGTCATTAGCTGTCATCTCTGTTTTTCTCGTAATTATTTCTAGTTTGTGTTTTACGATACCCAAAAGTTTGCAGCTATGTTTACGAAGGCTTTCAGTTCAAACAAAAATTGTAAATGCCCAAGTAAAAATTGCCGATAAAAAAATGTCCAAACGCAAATCAATGTACCTATGCCATGTTGCCAATTTTTTTTCTTTAAATGGTTCCTGAGGCCATAGGAAGCATGGTACAACATTTTTGTATCAAGATTTTCGACTTAGAATTTTATGAAGAACATCGCCACGTGTAGCGCTTCCGCCAATTTTTACACACCCTGTGTAGTCAAAGCTTGACACCGACATTCTTGTATATTCGTGGAATTTATCTTCGTTTAATCTTAAAGTTTCATATAACGTAGAAAATTCTCCAATTTTTTTTCTTTGCTTAACAATATCACTCGGACCTTCTTTAAAGTTAAATTTCAAAAATGAATTTTCTTCTAAATACATATCAATAATATCGTAGGAAGCCATTATGACAGTTTATAGTATATACGTCACTCGAACGCTGTCTGTTTACTGCGTTTACTGAGGCCACTCAGTCAACGCTACTATTTCGCACGCCCCGCTCCGCCGCACGCACCGCTGCACGCTTTTTCACTCAGGCCTCTAAGTGTTCCCCTCAGGTCTGGGCCCTGTGCGGTTGCACCTGTTGCAACTGCCTAGTTACGGCCCTGTTTGTACGTATTGGGTATATAGAAATGTACGCACCGCAAGCATCAAGATCTTAAGAAGCCAGTACTACATGGGGTTGAGAGGGCGATGCATAGTTAGCAGAGACCACGTTACTTGTAAACAGCACAGGCGTGTAATAATACCAGCGTAGTTCTTGTTCCAATCTATATACTGTTTTGACCGTCCGCAAACTAATCCAAAACTAGTCAGAGTGCAGCTGGAACAGCCTACTAACCTTCCGGTGAACTATCAGAAACGCTGCTGGAACCATTTAATTTTTAGTTAAACAAAGTAGTTTTTTTTTTATATTTACGCGATGTGTGATATTTTACCAAAGTTTATTTATTTATTTACAAATGCAGAACGTAACAGGACAAGCCCAAAAAATGTTCTCAATTTTTTAGATTAAAAAAAAACAGACTGATTTTATATTACCAACAATTACTAAAAATTTTCAAATTTTATTGATAAAGATGGCTGGCCAAATGAGTGAGCTAGGATGATAGAATTTGTTTACAGCAATGTTTAAATGAACGAAGTGACAGGTAAAAAACTAAATAACAAAATAATTAAAAGTATATAAATTAAAAGCAATACATCTAGTTTGGCCTAAATGCTTGTTTGGTGAAAATTAAAAACGCCTCTTAATCAGTGCCGTAATACCAGTCTGTAAAGAAAGACGATCGGGCTCACTTAGTGACTATCAGCCATCGTTATACGGTTGATGTTTGCCTTCTGTGGCTCAGCAACTTACCTAGTTATTATTATTGATGGAAATTTTATTAGCAAATTAATATTCATGTGGGCTTTACTACATAATGTTATGATTTATTTTACCGCATGATACATCGTTCATATCTATAAATATATGCTAGAAAACCAGCAGGTAGCAAGAGAAGTAGCTATACAAATCAATTGCAGCAGGACTTGTTCTGTTTTGTCCGATAAATATAGACATGATGCATTTCAAATTTTCGGCCCCTTTGTTATTATCTGAAATATTGGAGGTAAAAAAAACTTATTTTTGTCCTGGAGTCTATGGTTCGTTACAGTATTTAGAGATCTGCTTCTATATGTCTTTATTACAGATTTTTTTCGGTCTTCTGATGCTTCTTGCCCTGTACGCAAGATTTTTTTTTGGGGAGTCAGTGTTCGCCCATTCTATCAATGTGTTTCTGCCATTGCTGTTGGTACACTTGTATTATTTTTTTAAAGCTGTAGATGTGTAGCTTATCCTTATACGTCTGTATTCTTTTTTTTTTAGCACTCCAGGTGCATCCAGTTACGAATCTCTACAATATAATTTTCAAACTTTGGATGCGTCTTTCGTTCTGTTTTGTTAACACCAATTATCACTCAGGGACAGTATAGTGGTCACTAACTCTACATCGGAGAAAGTGTAAAGACTATAGATTTGCGCATTTCTTAGTTGTGTATGTAGTCAAGTACTGAACTAATAAAGAAATAAAGCAATAATAATCAAATGTGTGCAACATAATTTTAACATGTAATTTTTTAAATGTGCAGTATAAAAAAAAAGTTTAATTAATTAACAGTCAGGCTCTCTAATCTGTCAAAAGTATTTGAAACATTTCTATTGCTTCGATATTTATTTGCTGTTTATCAATCATTGTTCATATAACGCTTTTTATTACATCACATTATGATTGACAATATCAAATTAAAGTGCATCTCGCTCATATACCAGTTTAATGAAACCAATAAAACTAAAAGTGTCGATATGTTCAAAGGCACCGTCTTCGTTAAAATTTAATTTTGCTTGTCGAGATGGATTGTAGCAATAAAATTATAGAGAATACTAAAACATGTTTTATATACACACATAGGTATATACTGGATATGCTAATCTTTCAAGTTTAACGTACTTAAGTTCCTTTTGTGTACTTGTATTACCTTTACCATTTTGATTAAAATTTTATAGGTTTTTGATTTCATTCGAACCGTGTTAGATGTATATCAAAATTAATTTGTAATCGCATAATTTTTATCGGGTTATAAAAAAATAAAAGCAAAATAAGTTGCCCTTTTACAGGTTTTTAATGACTAATAAAAGCATCAAAATATTTTTATTCTAATATTTATTAGTAATTTCGCTAACAACATTAATTTGTAAAAGTTTTTATTGGTAAATTAGTTGCTTTGTGTTCCACTAGCCTATTTTGAAATAATATACACCTTTCGTTTAATAATATTCATGGAGCTAGCTAACTTTTTCATTCAATGGCATTGTTTTAAAATGGCGACAAGCAGATATTCACAGAAAAAATCTGTTAAATTTGTAAGTGTTAATTAAAAGAACGAGTGTTTGCGTAACTCGCTATAGCAAAAATATAAAAATAAATACACTAGGGTAACTTCTATTATGTAGATTAATATGTGACATAGTTGAATTATGTGTAAAAATGGGTGAAGAAGAAAATAAGGACCGAATAAAAAACAATCCGAACGTCTCTATTGAAAAGATATTCTAAACTTTTAAATCCTGATGCTAATTAACGGATAGTTATTTCAAGCTTAAAAGAAGATGAAATAATCTCACGAATAAGTTTGCTTTGTTTTTTAATCGTGGATGCAACTTTTTGAATTGATTCATTATCAGAAAAGTCTTGTAATTTATTGGATCATCTAACTTTAATTGTTATATTAGATTTTCAGGAGCACCTAAATACCCTTTTGCAATTTATCCGCTGTTTGACCCAAACCCTCTATTTTCGGCGATTATTTTAAAGCTCTCTATTAATTCAGAAGCTAAAATTTTAATGGTTAACCACTTAACGCTCAAGTTTTTATCAAGTTTACCGACCAAAAATGAACGACTTTTTTACATAAAAGTTATCGTAAGGTATAGTGTAACATATATTTTGCATTTTTAGTACCGTGGGGCGTTGGAGCGGGGTAAAAAATTGAAATTGGTCGTTAACAATGTTTATTGAACTAAAGTAGGCATACATATTTAGATACATTTTTATAAATAATTTTATACATATTTATTACAAATTCATAAATATACTTATAAAAAAAAGTATGACAATTGATGTCAGTGTGTGGTTTACGTGTGTGTTCCGCTCGCGCTGCAGACTGCTATAGGGGGGTTGACCCCCTCTTCAGTCGTAAGAGGTACAAGAATAATGGGTAAGGATGTGGATAGTCAAGGATGGGCAAGGATAGGTGGAAGTACTGCCACAGCATTTGCCTTAACCATAGAGGAAACCACCTGAAACCTCTACAATGACAGTCGGCCGTGGGATTCGAACTCACGACCTCCCGATTACAAGTTAGGTTGTTAACACAACCAGCCACCAAGCTCGGTGATGTCAGAATATTTAAAAATATAACCGGGTATGATATATCATAAAGTATGGCACAGCGCACCGGCCTACATTACAGTTATTGCAATAATCTCGTGTTTCTTTTCTTAGCTTTTTACCTCTCTTATCTCTTTTGTTACAACAAACAGCGCAACATCTACTTCGTGCAGTTTTCTTCTCTGTCGAAGGTACAAATTCGGGAAAGTGTCTTTCAGTCAATCTAAATGGTGCAGGTTGCACACTAGGCCGACCCATTTTTTTGATTGAAATGCTAGAATGATATTGTTCAATTAGTTTTTCCACCAGTATCTTACGGAAGTCCAAATGGAAATGATCCCTTCTTCCTCCTTGTTTTTGATACAATACGAAAGAATTCCAGATAGATATATGCAAAAAATGAAAACATATTTTTTTATATATTTTCTTTCTCTTTTTCTGGTAGTTGGATAATCGTGTAGATGCTTATTCAGCCGATTAACATACTTGCAGCTTCGGAATTATTGTTACTTTGAATAAGACATTCTTACATATCATCCTTTTCGTAATATTCGCAAGCCATGTCGTGTTTTTAAGGTAAAAAAATAAAAACAATCAACAATTAAACGTGATTGTCTCTGTCAAATTATCTTTAAAACAACAGAATGACAGTTTGTTTTACCAGGTATGTTCCTAACGACATAAGCCTACTACTAGAAGAAAATAAAATATGAAAAATTACCTAATTTTTGCAATAATGTAAGGAAATAAATCGACCTCACATGATATATATTATTAGAATAAGAAAAAATCCCCTCTCTCGTGATGCCACAGCCAACTATGGGTTTTATTTAAAAAATACAACATTATGTCGCAACGCTAATTTGGAATTAAAAAAAAAAATTGTCCACGCCACTGCATTATAATCAAAAAAGTGCCTGTAAAACGCCAAAATTATTTTTCTTTATTTTCATAAAAAAGCGAGACATAGTCATAAAACGAAAAGTCGAAAAATTGAGTGTTCGGTGCAGGGCTGCGGAGTCGGGAAAAAAAAAGTTGACTCCGACTCCGACTCCGACTCCTGATAATTTTAGTAGGTCGACTCCGACTCCGACTCCGACTCCGACTCCGGCAAAATTAAATACTAAGACATTTTATGGTGTGTAATATAAGAAAAAGAAAAATAAATATAAAGAAATTATTTAAAATTTGAGTTTAAATTTTGTGGCAAAGGACCACCTCGCAATTTTTTGTTGTACTCGGAGTCGGAGTCGGAGTCGGTACATTTTTTCCGACTCCGACTCCACTGACCAGAAATTTCTCCTAAACTCCGACTCCGACTCCGACTCCGACTCCGACTCCGACTCCGACTCCGACTCCGACTCCACAGCCCTGGTTCGGTGATAATTTGAAAACAAAAGACGATAACCAATTTCAGTTTTCACCATTAATTTTTTCTCGAAAAAAGAGATCGAGAAAGCGCGGTCAGTTTTTCGATAACTCTTATAGTTACCGAGATTCCCTATCAAAACATCGAAATTTGCCCACCCTGTACAAATGTTTTCATGCCACATGAATTCAGGTGAGTTGATCACCCCACATAACAAATAAAAACCCAGCTTAAAAATACCTTACATTAGGTTCAGTGGCGTAGCTAGGATTTTCGGGCCAAATGGGCCAAAATATATAACGAGCACGCTTCTCTTTATTTTTATTCTATTTGTTTCGATTGGATATTAAATTGAGTGAAAAACCACAAATAACAATAAATATTTATTAATCACATACTATTTTAACTCCATGTTCCATGATTTTGACTTCATTATTTAAAACAACATCAAAACTTATTAGAATAATAACATACAAAAAAAGACCACGTAACAAGCTCAAACAACACCAGATTGATACCAAAATCGCTAGAGAGAATAAACCGGCTGTATAGAGAAACCCCCAAAAAGATGGATTGGTGGCTGGATATCAACATCCGTGGAAACACTGTGAAATTGCGAAGAAAAACAGGCTAAAGCCTAAATAAAAAAGGAAGAAGTACAAAAAGATAATTTTTTTAATGACTGGCCCCAAGGGCCTCCTTTATTTGTGGGCCCCATTGTTTACTCTTGCTGAACCGTAGCTATGCTCCTGGTTGGGCGGTAATGAAGGTTAGGAATGATGTTTCAAAGCGAAACACCAAAACATTTAAAAAGTATCCTATGACGTTTTATTAATATTAGTTTGTATTTTTTCTGGGTTGCATTAGTGCCGTCAAGTTCACAGAATTAAAATAATTTTATCGTTTGAGTTAAATCCGCATAAACTACTATTTGCCATTGCATTGTATATAAAATTTATTTGAATGACTTCCTTAACACTACGATGTTGTAAAAAAAGTATTCAAGTAGACACTGCTTATTATTCCTCGACATTAAACCGTAAATAATTGTTGAATAAACAGGATGAGACTGAATATTAATGCGGGCTCTTTAAAATGTATTTTTTGCATGCAAATCTCGAACAATAAAATGATAAAAATAATAAATTGATTATAAAGTGAAATTGATGCGATAAAAAGAGTAATCCAATGATCAGATAAAGCAGCTGAATAAAATTTATAAACCAATTTGGTATACAGTAGCAGTAGCATAGCATGGAGTAATTTACGTATTTACCACATAATTATCAGGTACGACTAATCGGTAATTTAGCGTGCAATCCGGGGCAACAAATCCGGTAGTCAGTCCCGCCTTAATAACGAGCGCAGCGGGGCGGATTGCCGTCCAGTTAATAAGTAATTTACAGAAGAACTTCTTTTGCCATACAGCGTGTAATTGCTCGTAACCATGCTCTCTTAACGTGTTATGAATTGTTGCTTTGAAGTCTGTTTTTTTTTAAAATTAATTTAATACCCAATAATTGTATGCCTTACAGTTAACTCCAACATAATCAACAGAAGGGTCGAGTTTTGCATCCACAAACGGTACTGTAATTCTCCGATTTAAACTTAAGTTTATAGCAAATATATTAGGTCAATATGGTTTCCGGTCCAAAAAAACTTGCCGGTCCCTGGTCTAAAATAGACCCCTCCGTTTTATTTCTTATGATTTTTAAAACGATTGAAGCACATACGAGCGCTAAGAAAAACTTGGTTTCAGCTTTTATTGAAATTAAGCTAGATGTACAAAGGACAGTTAAAAGAACTGGCACACAAAAAAATGTTTGTCTGAAGTATTCAGTAGAGTTGCAAAGCAGGAGATTATGCTCCATCACGATAATACCTACATCATATGGCATCTTCAACGTCAAGATTAATTTGCAAGTACACGCATTCCGAAAAAAGATTGGTTAGGAGCTTTTAAGGAATGAAAACTAAGAAAAATAAAGTGTGTAATTGACGAAGGAAATTATTTTTTCTGCGTCCGTCCAGAAAATCGGTTCCGATCAATTTTTAAGCTGGAAAATACATCTTTATTGGCCTAAGCCAGAAAGTAACTGGTTACCTTGATAATGAGTTGTTTTAACCGGCCTAGGACGGAAAGTAGCTGGTTGCCATGGTGATGCGTTGTGTTGTTGATTTGCGCTGTCAAACAAGCGTCATTATATCAACAAGCTAGTTTCCACCCAAAGTTTGTTAAGTTATTGTTTAATTGTGGATGGTGACTATAGTGATTTTGGTGTCAGTGGCGGACGCAGAAAAAATATTGTACTTAACATACCCGTAAAGTGCTTTTACTGGACTCGCCCAAAACTGCCTACTCAACCAGTAAAGTACCACTTTCCGGTAGGGTACCTCTATAAACAGGGTAGGGGTAGGCGCTGGACAAGTTTCTATTGTATATACGGTCGAGTTTCGCTTGCCACGAGACTGCGACCTCCAGATTTTATATAGTTTGCATGGAGATCATAGGCCGTTGTACACATTTTATTTTTTCTTGCGTGTTCAGATTGTTTAAGTGTGATCCAAGACTTTTAAAGACATTAGTGATAGTTGTGTAAGTTATTACCATACGTAAATTTCATAAGTTAAGTTAAATACAATTGGGACCAAAGTAACCGAGTTTTTCATTCTTAATAAATTGCACTAAAAGTCACTTAAATGTAAAGCGTCTAATAAAAATTGCAAAGAATTTTCAATATACTCGCCAGATTGCTTTGTCTATACTTACGATGACAACTGCTCGTAATATATAGGAATTTTTGTTAGAAAATGCTGGACAGCAATATTGGTAATCCGTGACATTTCGCCTACACGTATGAATACAAAAATTTAATTTTGAGATGTTGTTTACGAAATAGCAAAACATTTATGTAGCTGTTGTCGAAGTACTTTTTTCGCTTTAGGTATTTCGAAAAACAATTTTATAAAAGTAACAATTCAGGGAAAATTGTATCTGCAATGCTTTTATCTTTAAGAAAAATATTTATTTAAACAATTTTTTAAAAATTCTAATTTAAAAACATAATAAATATTTTGTTGTTAGCAGTCGAATTCTAAAACCTTTCACATCTCAGTAAATTACTAGGTTCTTGATTTGGTCGTAAACGATTTACAAAAATTATTTAAATTTTATATCGAAATATAATAATTTTATTTGTTCGTCCCTCTAATGAGTATCAACAAATAGTAATTATAATAATTATAGAGTTTGGCTAATCCCGAGGCGTTCAATCCGACGACCTACGTATGTATATCTGCCCCAAGAAAGTGTTTCGAAAATAAATGAAACCGTAGCAGCTATTTAAATAGTGTTTAAGTTGTTAAATTTAGATGTACCTTTCTGATAATAGTATTAATTAATATGTAAGATAAAACTAGACTAGCTTAATTGATCCACGGGTTTATCAGATCTAAGCAAAACTGAAATATATTAAAAAAGTTAAGCAAAAAACAGGAAAATAAATTTTATTTGATCTCTTCAATACTTTACTGGCTCTGTTTTGTTTGTTATTGTTATTTATGGAAATCGATTTTAATTTAAAAAGGTCTTGGTTAAAATCTACCACGATGTTCTAACAATTTTTTAAACTCTTAATTTCAATTTTAATAAAAGTATTAGCCAGCCTGTCAGGGGTCGGAAAGCGCCGGTTCCTTGTCTTTACCGTCACAAGATTTTTTATAAATGAATTTTTTTTTTTCAAAGTGTTTTAACGCAAGTAATCAACACAAACAGGGAGGTGTAAACTTGGAAAGCGAGTTTAGCGGTTCAGTGGTTTAAATTTAAAATAGCGTACCGCCATTGTTGCTATGGCAACGAGTCCACCTTAAAGTCTGTTTTATTCTATACTACTTTTTCGTTTAAGAAAATCGTATACGATTTTCTAGTATGGTGTCGATCAGAAATTAAAAATCTTGAACGAAAAAATCGTATGAAATTAGAACCTGTCCTAAATTCCATCCAATATTTAGTATACGCGCATGCGTATTTTACTGTAATTGTATCTGACCGCATGTCATTTGTGGGTTAGATTAACTGAAATAAAAATCAGTTGGTTATTGATTGTCTAATAACATTATTAATGGTACTGCAGCCATAAGTAGTAGTTTTCTATTCATTTGTAATTATGTGTAAGCACTAGGGTGCCTAGATTTCAGTTTTATGTAAACCCGTTGACGATGACGGGCTTAGGGAGATTAACAAATACACTTTAATTTTAGTTGTAGTTTTCCGGGATTTTAATTCGTAATAAAAATAAAATATGCAATGTTGAAACATAAAAAGCAAAAAAAAAGCAAATTACAACATTTTGTTATATGGATATAATACGACGTAATAAATAAATTTAAAATCAAGGCGAATTACGCGACTTCCCGGAATAAAAACATTCAGAAGCAAAGCGTGAACATAGTATTTTGAAAAAAAGGGATAGACAATACGATCGTATTTCTTGTTTTCATTGATATATCCGCTTACGGTTATATTTTGATACAATTTTTTGTTTGGGTACTGTTTTTTTCGATGAAGTTAATTTTTGGTACTATTACGAAACCAGGAGCCCAGAGAAACGATGTTAAAACTGGAAGAGTCCGGGTGAAAATCGGATACCTGGTTCTAAAACATCCTAAAAGCACCCATATGCAAATAAACATTAAAATATAAATAAAC
Organism: Elmis aenea; assembly: GCA_947652605.1. Classification (NCBI taxonomy): domain Eukaryota; kingdom Metazoa; phylum Arthropoda; class Insecta; order Coleoptera; family Elmidae; genus Elmis; species Elmis aenea. Next base: position 44,666,606 of record OX393576.1, read on the forward strand.
ATTTGACACATTTGACATGGTTACTCAAGTTGCCAACAAAATATAATAAAAGTTACTAAAAAGTAACCAAAATATGTTGGAGTTTTCGTACCAAAAAATAGTAGGTACAATGTAAATGGTTCATATTTTCCATGCTAAATTCTTGAACGAAATTTTTGTAGAAAAATCGTATACGATTTTCTTAAACGAAAAAATAGTATAGTATAAAACAGACTTAATGTGTGCTGTCTAGTGATATAAGCCCTGTAGGAGGATTGTCAGTCGACTTATTTTGCTGAACTTGTATGGGAAGCTAAAACAATGAGCTCCATAGGCGCTATGGGAAAATGTGATTTTGAAAAATTAAAACATTCTCAGTGGAACCTCTTTAATTGGAAAACACTTCCATATTTACTTATGTATATTTACTAAAAACTAGTAAATATGCAGAAAACAATAAATTATCTGCCAAAGTTTTAAATGTATTAGCGTTTTAAATAGGTACATATTTGTAGTTTTTTTAATTTTTATGTAGTTTTCTCACAAAGTCGGCAAATATTAGTAATTTTTTTAAACGGCATTCAATTTCTTTTGTAATCTTACCCAACATTCTTAATTTAACAAATTAATTTTTTTACAACAAAGTTATTTATGTAATGCGGTAGAATACAGTCTGTTCTACAAAATGAGCCCAAGACTATAGCGACTTCAATTGTGATTTAACCATCAACAAACCATATATATTATTAAATGGGACAGTCTTAGCTACAACTTGGCGAACAAATTTTTGTTTTAAACACCTTCATTTATTTGTTGTGACGTCACCGACATTTATTTTAAATTGGTTGGTATAATTTTTTTGCTGTATTCTTGTAAAGCATTTTAAGTACTTTTCAACGGTCTAGACTTTTAGTGGGGTTATACAATGAAATTTTCGTAAAAAAATGCAAAAAAAACTAGTTTGAGCTAGTAGGCCATTTAATCAAAACTTTTGTTTAAAAAAATAATTACACATAATCAAGCAACCTTAAAAACACTTGCTTAACTGTAAGTCAGTGTAATCTGAATGATTATTACACAGTTTAAACAATTTCTTTAGTCCTTTTTTGTTATACTTATAATTGTGGTATAATATCCAATAGCAGTGTTCTCATTAGTAATAATTATTCAGATTCCACTGATTTACAGTTAAGCAAGAAAGCAAGTGTTTAAAGGTTGCTTGATTAAGAGTAATTATTTTTTTTAACAAAAGTTTTTATTAAATGGCCTACTAGCTCAAACTAGATTTTTGCATTTTTTACAAAAATTTCGTAGTATAGGTAACCCAACTAAAATTCTAGACCGTTGAAAAGTACTTAAAATGCTCTACAAGAATACAGCAAAAAAATTATACCAACCAACTAAAAAAAAAATCGGTGACGTCACAACAAATAAATAAAGGTGTTTAAAACAATTTTTTTCGTCAAGTAGCTAAGACTATCCTATTTAATAAATATATAAATTTTGTCGATGGTTTAATCACAATTAAAGTCGCTATAGTCTTGGACCCACTTTGTATAATTATCCGAAAGATTCATGAATTTGAAAAACAATTCTTTAATACCATTAATTAAAAGAAATAAAGATCATATTATTATAACTACTGTTTTATTGTTTTTTTAGGTTTAATATTGTTTTAGAATTTTTTCAGCCAATGAATTTTTAAAACGCCAACGATTAAAGTAAATGATTTAATGTTACATATTTAGCAAATATTATGTAGCAAGAAATCAACGATATTTATTTTTTTTAAATAAAAACATTCACGAGTTGTTCGAATCCTTAATAACAAGACGTTTTCAAACGGGTTTAGCACTAAAACCATCAAGTAGCTAGCTATATAGTTTTAACTTTTATCTTAATTGTAGATTACAGACCAGTTAGCCATGATTGAAAAACAAAAGAGAAGCATAAATTAAAGTCAATGCAGTGTCATATTATTTATAAATCATGTCGCTGTTTTAATTTTACCGTTGCAACAGGCGACAGATAAAATAATTTATTTATCAAATTAAAACTTTATTTTTTATTGCCCTAACTGATTGTGAGATCTTGTCGAAGTAGTTATTCCAGAAGTTTTAAATAGTATTGAAATTATTAAAACCGCTGTATTTTTTGCCTTAAATTATAATGTTTGGATTATAGAAAGTTGTGTGAAATATATTTTTTTATTTAATCGTACTAATGCTGTTTGTGTCCAAAAACAAAAACCGGGGTTGTTTGTCCACTACGTTTTAAAGAATCTTTGCTGCGTTAACGTAGCTACAGTTTTAGTGAGAACAAGCAAAGCTTTGGGCCCCACAAACTGGGGGCCCTTTTGACCTTACACAAAAAAAGTTCAAAAATTTTAAAATGTACCTACATTAAATTTAAATATTTATTATTACTTCTATTAAATTATTACGTTTATTTAAAGGACTTGCAAAAAGTAAAAAACTACTTTGAATTCTCAACCCTAGAAAATAATTAAAATACCAGATTAAACTATTTATATCACGGTGATAATTATGATGCCGTCTACTACATTCTTAATAACTCGAAAATTGTTACAGATAGGTATACGAAATGCTAATACAGATTGATGCAGAATGTATTTTTGCATTAGAAAATGAAAAAAAAGTTAGAGCATTGTACTTGAAAAAACGAGTTTTAGTGGTCTGAAGTTGTATTAAAAGAAAATTCAATTTTGGACACTCTGTAACTAATGCATCGATTACAAAAATTCCAGGATGTACTCCAAGGTCTCTTCTAGGCATGGTCTAAATTTAAGCGTTTTTTCTTCAGCGTTAGACAGGGCCGTAACGAGAGCGTGGCGAGAGAGGCGCCCGCCACGGGCGCAACTAGGGTAGGGGCGCAAAACGTAAAAAATAAAAATAAATAAATAGGTATAAAAGTTCCCTATTTTATATTGTATTTTTAAAAATATGCCTGGTACGAAAGCTACTGATGATTCGTTTGCCATGAATGAAACTACATTACTAAAAACAAAAATGTGTGAAGTTTAATATCTAATACTTATACAACTCAATGATAGATTTACTTTTTTATTCTTGAGGCTTTCGCGGCCGTTATCCATAATACAATCTTGGTTTCCGGGTTTGGAACCGCGTCTTCTATATTTAGAAGTAGTTGACGTTTCGACCATTGTGTCTTGGTCTTTTTCAAAACGACCAAGATAGATTTACTTTTTTACAAGAGTGTTCTAAATGGACACGCTTTAAAAATTATGCCGCTGTATGCTAGATGATCTCAAACGATGCGCAGCTGACCTGGCATTAAAATATAAACCAAGCTTGGTGGCTGGTTGGTAAAACAACCTAACTTGTAATCGGGAGGTCCTGGGTTCGATTCCCAGGGCCGACTCATTGTAGAGGTTTCAGGTGGTTTCCTCTATGGTTGGCAAATGCTGTGGCAGTACTTCCACCTATCCTTGCCCATCCTTGATTATCCACATCCCTACCCCATTATCCTTGTACCTCTTACGACTGAAGAGGGGGTCAACCCCCCTATAGCAGTCTCTGCGCGAGCGGAAAAAACACGTGACCTTGAAATATAATAGAATTAGGCCCAGTTGCATAAAAGCTAAGCCCGGGATTTACCCTGGGTTAATCCCTGGTCCTAGGTGTTAACCTAGAGTTAACCCCTAGTTTTTAGCGTCAACCCAGGGTTAATCCCAGGTTTAGCATTTATGTAATCAGACCTTAGATGCTCCAGAATTTGTATGTGCAATTTAAAATATCAAGTCATGGAAGTTCTTGAAAATTTAGGCGTTTCGACGCTTTTCAAATCTTGCAAAAAAAACTACGAAGTCTCATTACAAAACACGTATCCAAATCTAGACAATCACAATACCAGTAACAACAGCGTCCTGCGAACGTTTGTTTAGCAAATTGAAAATTTATAATCCTACCTTCGTTCTACTATTGGACAAACGCGATTAACAAACATATCTGTAATATCAATTGAAAAAGATATTGCAAAAACATTAAATTATGACGATATAGTAGATGTTTGTAAATAAAAAAGCTAAAAAAATTACTTCATAAAATATGTTGAACTTATTTATGTTTTTATTATCTTATTTTATATTATATCTATATCGTGTATTTCTTTAATTTATTAGTCATTGAATATGAATAAAAAATTTTTTAATAGATTATTTATTTATAAAATACATAATTGGATTTACAGGCAACTCATTTTGATGGGGTTAATCTAGATATATATAAAAATGAATGTATGTATGTTTGTATGGATGTTTGTATGGATGTTTGTCCTTTATGCATTCCTATACCATTCATCCGATCCTGACCAAATTTGGCACAGACAATCTATAGGACCATGGGAAGAAGATAGGCTATATAAGAATTCCCAAAAAAATCGTCCGTAAAAAATATTGAGGAAAACGTGCCAAAATCTTGCACGCAACATTTAAATCGGGTCGTCGGGAGCGAGAATTTCGTCAAAATTTGACAATTTGACAATTTGACGTAACGTTTAAACGCTCGAACCTTCTCCGATTCGACCTTTTCGCACATGTGTCGTACCGATTCGGAATCGTCTCGCTCTCCCCGACAAGTACGTACCAAACAATCGCACTTTCGAGTTAAATTCGGACCATTAAAAATAAATTGATATGTAACCTAGAAATTGAAGTATGTCAATACTGTCAAACTGACAGCATAACTTAGAAAATGAATTATGTCAATACTGTCAAACTGACACTATAACCTAGAAATTGAAGTATGTCACTGTCAAAAGACCGTTGAACTGATGACGTATGCATTACAAACATCGTTGCTAAGATACGCTGTAAATGACAGTAAGACTGTTATTTGACAGTTCCTCTATATCTATATTTCTATATATAAAAAATCAACGCATTTTCTATTTAATTATGCCTCCCAAACGAAGAGGGATTGGTCAATCTACACCTCAAGCAAAGAAAAAAAAAGCACTACGAGCTTCAGAAGCAGATGAGCAACGGGAAGCAAGATTGGAAACGAATCGATTACGCAATGCTCAAGCCCGTTCATCTGAAACGGACGAGCAACGGGAAGCAAGATTGTAAACGAATCGATTACGCAATGCTCAAGCCCGTTCATCTGAAATAGACGAGCAAAGGGAAGCAAAATTGGAAACGAATCGATTACGCAATGCTCAAACCCGTTCATCTGAAATGGAGGAGCAACGGGAAGCAAGATTGGAAACGAATCGATTACGTAATGCTCAAGCCCGTTCATCTGAAATAGACGAGCAACGGGAAGCAAGATTGGAAACGAATCGACTACGCAATGCTCTCACTAGAAGAATAATTTGTTTTACATTAAATTTTGAGCTATTTATATCTCAGGAACGAAGTCAATTATGGACAAACGAAAGATAATTTTCTGTGCAAGAAGAAAAATACGCGCAAGGCGGTGTCTAGCGGTGAAGGAAGGAGTGTTGTGAATAAAAATTTGAGCGAATCGATTGTTCAACGACACGCTTAGCAATAATCGATATATCTAGGGAACATAGAGACATGTAACGTGCAACAAACGAAAGGTAATTTATTGCGCAAAGAGAATTTTACGCGCAAAGAGAATTCTACGCGCAAGCCGGGATCTAGCGGTGAAGGAGCCTCGAAGGGGATCCGGAATCGCTAGTACTAAATATTTAACATATTGCATAAAGTAACATTTAACTTGTTACTTTAAAATTTTTAATTTTTTTTATTAATTTTGGGTTAAGGGGGGGGGGGCGCAAGTTAGATACTTGCCACAGGCGCTTCATACCCTCGTTACGGCACTGGCGTTAGATAATACTCCTATTAAGCATCAGGATGAAAATCCAAAAAATTTCAAAAAAGACCAAATATCTAAAAAATGACTGCACTTAGGTATGGGAAATGCTAATAAAAGTCCCTCTAAAATAACGTTTTGAATCCAAAAATGCAATAAAAAATAGACTATCGTGTTTGAAATAAAAAAGTAGACGTCAACTTCCGGTATTTCCGGAAGTGTCGCCATATTGATAATATTTTCAATAAACAGATCAGACGCCATTATAGTCATAACCAAAATTTCAGATCCATACCCTTTCTCTTTCTTCATATATTTTTAAGTCCCGGTCTCAATCAATCGCCCTGTATATTTCAATAACTTCTGTATTAAAATTACCTCTGAATTTAGTGAATCTGTTAAAGCAATTGTGTTGAAATTTATCGTGGGTTTGATTTAAAACATCTAATAACTAATATATTTTTATGAAAAACCTAACTAAATTGCTTTAATTATAAGATAACATTTAATTTAATTTAATTATGTTTTACTACTAATATCGACAGAATTCGTCTGGGATCTTTGTCATTTAAAATTTGGTCCAACGTTAGATGTTAAACTTGTAATAATAGTGATAGAAATATGTGAAATAAAGATAAAGACTCTTCATGGTGTTACACAACGGCAGGATATGATAAGAATTAATCAAATATGTTAATAAAAGCGAACAGTCAGACTAATAACAGTTATGGAACTAAAATATGTAATTTCAGCTCCATATCAGTCGCCTAATAATAAGTTATGGAAGAAGTAGTTGCGGTTTATTTAAATATTGGTTACGCAAATAAAAGCCCGTATTAAAAAAGACAAATAGCGTATTATATGCGGCCAAACCTGCTTTTATTCGGATAATTTTCGAAACCGCAGGACGAAATAAAACACGTCAATTTTCCGAAATTAGATGGTATATTATTTTAAAAGCGCGATTAAATAAAATAAAACCGCAATACAGTGTGTCTTGAGTAACCAAATTAGGATATTCTCGGTTTATATACGCCAAAGTGTTCGGCGAGCTATTTATTGGTTTACTCAACCGGTTTCAGATTAAATGTAAGGCAGTAAATGTTACATTAAAAACGTTATTTATGCGGGAATGAACGTGAATTGTTGCCCGGCAATCGCACGACGTCGGGTGGAACACATAACATGTCGGTCGGTTGACCGGATCGTCGTCCTGCAGCACTTCCCATGATTTACAGTTGACAAGTAATTTATATTTGTTAGTCCCACCGTGTATACTTTATAATGATATCGACGGACTGTGCTGCGTCTAGTCGCGGAGTGAGAGAGTGGAACATAAACCGTCTGCTTTGGCAAATATACAAGCCTGTAAATCTGTGGTAGGCTATTTGGGGAGGATGTTACAGTGCCATCGCACAATAAAGATAATTCATTGAAGACTTCCCGCCGCCGCCACATGGCGTTTGCACCTATAATCATAACGATTTATTTACCGAATTCCACTCGATTCTACTTTATCTTAACGATATCTTTAATCAAGATGCGCCGAAACGAACAAGGCTGTTATTTGAACAGATAGATGCAGTATCTAAACAACCGCAAGCTGTCGTGCATAACTAAGAGACCATAAAAAGGAGAGCATGGATGCAAGAACGGCAGCACGTGGTCAGAACAGGCAACACCTCTAGGAGGCGCACGTCGTTCCGACCACGCAAACACGCGCTCATCCTGGACAATCTATTAATTCAGGTGTTAGCGTTCTTCTGACAACTTTAAACAAACTCCATACACATTATCATACATCGGTGTTAAAATCGTTAGCGGAAGGCAAACATGATGCAAATGAAAAACGAAACGGTCCTGAAATAAATGATGACTTCCATACAATTAAACGATTCGTAAAATAATTAGAAAAGTTACTAATAACTACAGGAATTTTATCTATTCTGGCGTAAGCGTTGTAAGAAAATATTGTCTTATTCAAAAAGACACAAGATATTTGAGTGAAAATATTTTACAATTTAATATAAATGAGTTTATTTAAAAATCACCTATCTTCAATTAGAAGAATCTCTTGGCGTAATGCCAGTTTTAAGACTCTTGTCTCTTCATAGATTGCAATTTTATCTAAATAGTGAAATAAATAAGACTTAAATCGATGAAGAGTCGAGAGTCTTGAAACTGGTATAGCTATATGCTAAGAGATCCTTGGAAAAAGTTAGGTGATGTTTGAAAGAACTTATATATAATAAAACATAAATTACTTAAATAACCTAACAATAATTATGCCATTTCCGAAGCATTTTTTCTTTCACTTCAATCAAATTAATCTGCTCACTACAAACACAGCTTTGAACATTTTGAATCACTTTAGATTCTCTATTAGCTAAAAATGTTGTGTGTTGCCGTTTGTAAAATGTAAAATGGTTCAATAACAATGTGGTAATTTTTTTATTGCACAAAATATTAATTTCTTCAAGTTTTAAAACTTTGAGAGTTCTAGAAATGATTAAATTAAAAAATCATAAATTTCTGAGTTGCTTTCTTTGAATAAATACAAAAATTTTAAAGTTTGGCACCAAATCTTAAATAAAAATTATCAAATATTCAAAGGATAATCGTTAATAAAATGATTTATTCAGTTTTTTGTTCTTGGGAGCACATCTTGTGTGGTCTGGATTTGTAGTATATCCATGATTGGTGCTCCTATTATCTTAAGACCCGGAAACATCTCTTTTACAACATTTGTTATAAAACCTGCTTAACGCTTAATCTTTCTAGTTATATTTCAAAGCATATGCCACGGACTTCTCTTTGTGTAGAAGAAAACCTTTGCGTTAAGAATAAAACTTTGTAAACTCTTGAAGCGCTTCGGATTTTGTGTTTTATTTTTGCTACAGTTTTGTATTGTAATATAAAGGAGTACATTTTTACTTATATGTGATTTTATTTTTCTAAAAAAGCATTGGGAGGTATGTTATAAATCATGTTTATAGTCTAGCACCTACCACCACCTGATTTTATCTTTGAAAACGTTGGAAAACGTGCTGCTATTTTTAAATTTTGAAAGAAGTATTTACTTACATTAAGCTAAACAATTGCTAATGCTCCCTTACGTGTTCTATTGTTTTGGTTTATACTGCTTTCTTTTATTGCTAATATACATTTTCGAAAAAATTGTCACCAAGTATCAACAGTGTTGTTTTCTGTTTAATTAAATAAACTTTACTGCAACTGGTACTCGATGAACTTTGTAATACCATTGGTGCCGAAGAGATTTTTATGTCTTTGAAATTCTTGGCAATCCAGGTATAATATAGATACAATCTCATTTTGTTTTATGTGCCGTAACGTTTTGATGAACTGCTACTTGATATAATCATAACTTCCATAAAAATAAATTCATATAAACTGCAATCGCTTCGGTAGAATTTGGTGGTGTTGACAATAACACGATACGAATCTGTGTGGAAAATACTCGGAATGCCACCGGACACATTCTTGCTCGACGCGAGATACTAAGACTCGTGCGCTGTAAATCAATCATTTCCTAACTGATACAAGCTGCAGAAGATATTACCAGATTTACATAATGCTTGCGAGGTGAGGTAGCGTTTGGACCCGTGTTCTGTCGCCTGGACAGCGTCATGTGCTTTTCATTTGCCTATCTGTTGCATTTTAATCTTGGGTAACCAGTGTTTTATTCATCGTGCTCTCGGTCTGTGCGTGTGTATCTTCACAACTGCGGACCAAACCAAGAATTGTTTGGCTGTGCCTGTGGTAACAAACGTTTACTCGTTGGGCGAATGGCCACCGATGTAGTAGCAACAACATAGTCGTAACTTGCAACACCACATCTGGCACTTGTCTAGTTGGCTGTGTCCTCCCTCGCTCAGTAGCTACACAAATCGCACTCCCGCACTCGTGAAATGCCACCGGACATTCTCTATCACAGCTGACGGGTTTACAACATTACTGAATCTCCTATCTGATCAATACTTTTCGCTTTAAAACGGCTAACTCGAAAGAAATATTTACCGCACGAGAAATAAACACGAATAAAGCGAGAGTTTTTTTTGCATACATTGTAATTGTTCATTCATATAACTTTCGTTATCTTACTCTTTGCAGCAATTGGTTTCCACATTATTTTTAAACAAGTCAGCATATATGGAACGTAAATCGTACCACTAATAATGTTTGTTGCGATCACGCCCGATATGGATGCAGATATAACTGGATGCGGTATATTTTTATTTTACCACGTCTGCCACGTACTAAAGTTGAAAGCGACCCCTATACACCAGCAAATTTTACTGCATACTTCAGCCACTTGTCTGCAATCAAGAATCGCTTAATTGTTATACTTATCAGATTTAAATATTCCCCGCAATATTATTCTACCCTTTTTTAGTTTAATTGCTTCGGTGGATAAAACCTTTTAAGAAAATCTGATAGAATATCATTCATAAGCGACACGTATTACTTAACAGTAACATTCCTTTTTCTATTTAAGCAAATTTTACATACTACACGTTATGAGAAAGACGTTTAATTAAAAACCGCTAATGAATTTTAGCTACGTGCATATTATATTCGTGCAAATACATGTATTTATTTTCCAACGTAATCATTTCCGAGGACAATATAGATGTGTATTTGTCCCAACGGAGCACTAAAGCGTAAATAGATGAACCACTTTCTTGACTTCATTGTCGTTTTTAAATTATTTGCGACCAACATGCTCGTCGAAAGCTTAAAAAATGTGAAAATGTAAAGGTGCTAGGTCGGGGAAATAAAATTTGGAGATCGTGGACTGTTGACACCGTCCTGCGAGGAGAATGATGATGTGCATTAATCATGCTGAAGCAAAACGTCATCGGTTAACAAACATCGGGTTTTCCAGCGAATTGCGGGTTTCAGTTGAGTACGAAAGAAGTCTTCCGGCTAACTTTACCACGGTGATGCGCCGGTTCGTATCAATTAGCCCATCAGCAGCCGCAATCATCACCGGAATAATGACTTTGTGCGCCTGGCCTAAACGGGGTGCGTTCGCCACATTACTTACAACCCTTTTTAAACTTCTTAGCCCACTCGTACACTTGCCTTATGAGTCATGCATGATAAGCTATACCGCTTTGTCATCTTACGGTAAATTTCCAATGTTTTTACATCTTCAGTAGTCGAAAATTTTATGACGAAATGTTGCTCTTCTTTCGTGTACACTTTCAAACGGGCAGCCATCTTTAACAGTTCCTCGAACCGATTTGCGGCAGCGTTTCTGTATCCATTAGCTGCTGTATCACCACCACGTAACAAACGATCGCGTTGGCCATGAAACCGTCAGAGACAAAATCGAAATTCTTTTATTTACCAATGCACGCATCCTTTGCAAGTAAAGTCGTGCAAAGTTTTTGAAAAAATCTTAAACGGTTCCGGAGAAAAACGCGAAAACCGAGGCCTTTGTAAAAACGGTTTTCCCTATGTTAAACGCCCATGCAAGTCGCATAGATATACGTAGTTATACAGATATCCCACAACTGCTCAAATCATAGCGCTTATGCAGGGGTTTCGTTTTTGACGTTTTTATCCGGAACCGTTCAAGATTTTTTCAAAATCTTTGCACCATTTTATTTGCAAAGGATGTGCGCATTGGTAAATAAAAGAATTTTGATTTTGTCTCTGACGATTTCATGGCCAACGCGATCGCAAAAATGACCTTTTTATAACAATTTTTCAGTTTTTCCTCAATTTTTGCGAAGGAAATGGCACGTATAACTCTGGAAAACATTTAGTTTTGATGTCCTTGATGCAATAAACACAGCCTTAATCAAATTCTAGCGACAACGTATCGTCACCCTCCCTTGAAAGTCTACGATGCTTATTAACACATTTGCAGTTTTCATTTAAATCCCCCTCGTACAATGTAATCTAAATTGGATTATCTCAAGACCTCCTAGAATCTCTTTTGCAGCATTTTTTATAATAATATTATTAAATTCGCCATACATTAAAGCATTAAACTACTTCTTCATATATAATAGTTTCCTTACACTATCATTAAGACGTTTATCATAACAGGACACCTTTCTCATAGAACAAAGCCGTCTGTTAAGACAGCTACTCATGCACTGCTGCATTAATTTAATCATCTTTGAAAAAACATTGGAACTTCTTCAGCAACATATGTTGTCACTTGACGCAAAATCCGAACTGTACGTAGAGTTACCAGCCAAATGACATGATTAAGGATTGAGTTTGAGCAGCAGGGTGCGTGCGTACGGTCTTTATATAATATCTTCGGCACCCAGTAAGCATAATTGCAAATGATATGTCACAATTTCTTAGAGAGCGGTGCTTGTAGTTCGCGGGAAAAGCAATTATGACGTCAGAGCAGCAGTGCAGGAATGGCTATATTCACAGGCAATCCTGTTCTTTAGAAAAGGTAGTTATAGAAAAGCTGGTTCCCTGTTTTGATAAATGTCTCAAAAATGATGAAAACCAAGGTACTGTCTCATCTATAGTTTTATTAGAATAACTAGTAGGTAGATAATTTTTTAACTACCACATATAAGATTATTAGAACATCTGTAACACCATAAAACATTAAAGATACTTGTGATGAACATAATTAAATTCTGTTGCTAGTGCCTTAAAATGTTAAACTATAAGTTTTTTTTTAATTTACAGAACTTAGATATAATCAAATTGTTGCATTTAAAGTTGTAACTGTCTAGCGAACTTTACCTTAATCACGAAGAAACTAATTAAAATGAGAACTGAGCCACAATATGAGCGCATTAATCTTATAACTTAAGGAATTATGTATAAAAGTCTATATTCGGCCGATTATTCGCTAATCGTCTGACAAGCTAACTCCAATTGATCGGTAACTTGTAACTTGTCGGTAATTATAACTCTCACACCTTTAAATACAAAATTGTGTAGTATCTTAATTAATTGGGGTTTTTGTTACATTCAACGAGAGTAGATAGCCGGATAAATATTAAGCCATTAATCCGAGATTATAGCATGTGACAACTTGCTAATATCAACTCATTCGGCAATGAGTGGTAAATGCGTAATGTTTCAGTTTATTTGTAGTGTTATAATTTTAGGGCAATTATAAAAGTACTTAGAACGAAAGAGTGCTATTTTTTTTTAGATTGTATTAGTCCTATATTATAATTAACAACATTTTCTTTTAGATACAAACCTACAAGTATTTTTTTTCTGGGAACAAATTACAAATTACTTCATTGTCTCTGGTCAATAAAATTATTTAATCAAAATAAAATAATAGGTAATTATATTGTGACATTTATTACATTCAAAATAGCCCCATTTGAATAAGTCATAAATCAGAAACTTTATTGCTTGAGTTTTGGAAATTGAATATAAATTTTATAGCATTAAAAAGAACCACATGTAATTTATATTTATCCATTGTGTTTTGCATTATATAATGATCAAACAGCTTGATAGCGGGCAGATATTTGTCTTTCTCTAAGCCAAAGAAGGAAGTCTTCGTAAATAAGCCCCAGAACATCGATTCAGGATTAAGATGACCATATTATATGGAAAATTCAATAAAAGTCCGTGTACAAGGAAGCAATAAAAATACCGTTTAACAATATAGCTGTAAATTTCGCTGTATCAAAACACCATCAAAGTCACTTCATTAAAATACGCAAACAATATTAATCGAGTTACAAAAAGGCTGAACGGACATCTGCAGAAATTTTAACGATATGAATAAATAAATTATTACTACTTTAAAATTTATAATGAACGGGGTTGCTTGCCTACATAAACCAATCCAATTAAAAATCATTTTAAAGCTGGCTCAATTCGAAAATTTACAACGTACTTATAAGCAAGTGTCTTAATTAAAACATTAAGGAGAAATGTTAGAATTATTTAAAAAAAAGTGGTTATTCACAAACAAATAAAAACCTAGCTGGTACGTTTTAAAATAACTTTGATCATTGTTGTAGTAGTTAAAAATATTTTTACAAAAATTATTTCTTAATATATTGACACAAGTTATTGTAGAATAACTGTGTTAAAAAAAAAATTAATATGATTTGCGGTAAAATTGGCCAGTAAAGTGTATAACTTCTTTAATACTTTAACAAGTATTTGGCCTGAAATCAATCCTTTAAAGCAAATGCACTTTTTAGACATTTTTTTCGCACCTGTAGAGTTTCCTTAGATCCTTAGATTAATAGAGAAAGCATGACTGATTTTGATGCATGTTCAGTAAGGTTAAGAATGCCTCGTTTTCCTAACATAAACCAAACTCCAAGATCCAATAATAATTTCATGGCTTGTTTTCGGCCATCCATCAATTTACTTTCTACTATGCTATATAAATAACGCGAAGGAAACTGTAAATCATAGAGAAGACGTTTAAAAATTCTTAATTACAGCTAGCTATCATTGCTGTTCATAATGCCTTAACTAATTACACATTAATAGGTAATTGCTTATTAACATCAACTATCAACGCATGTTGGATGGTTTACAAAAATGTAATCATTATTATCTCTGAAGAGAAATGGATAGGCTACATCTTTCAACAATCTGTGGTAATATATCCACCAATTATACAACTTTTCGACATCTCCTTTTGATTAAATGTTTGAGAAGATTCATGATTCATGAATTTAAAAGGTTTTTTTAACAGCAGATGTTTTTGAGAAGCTAAAACAATAAATTGTAATCAATGACAAACTTCGTGTTAGTCATTTGATATTAATTTCTAAAATTTTATTTTTGAAAAGCGCACTTCAGTTTTTTTTTGTTACTATGTTTAATTTTGTATTTTTTTATTTCTATTATTGTTTGACCTTTTCTCATTTCCTCTATCCTCTATCGTTTATAGTCCATGTTTGATCTTTTTCATTACAATCTCATATTAAATATTTTTTTCGATTTCAAATTCTGATTGTTATTTTTCATTTTATGGTAATTAAATTTTTAAATTTTTGGTGTCTCTGGTCTAAACGTCTTTCTTTCTTATTATTTCCTAAGTTACTTAAAGGCCATAACTCAGTGTTCTCAAACTTTTTGTATTTGCACACCCCTTTTTCAAATCAAATTTAATTACGCCCCTTTTGTCATAATAATTTTTATTGCACCCTTCTTCCAATCCTCTTGTCCTGCCAAATTCGTTTCTGGACTGAGTGTATTATTTATATTTAAATGTGTATTTTTGTTAGTACCTGTTTTTGCTAATGTGAGTTTAAAAATACATTGATATCTGGAACACCAGTTATTAGGTACACTAAGAACCTATCATTTGTGTGACTCCTGTCATTGTCAGTTTGGATTTTATTTTATTGTTTTTGTTGTTTTAATAAACAATTTTGCTTTCGATTTCTAATTTTCTTCGCGGCCTCCCTTTAAATATTTTGCGCCCTCCCTGGGAGGCGCAACCCACAGGTTGAGCATCACTGCCATACGTAAGATCTTCATAGTTTTTACCAACTCTGCTAATCAATATCAAGCAAAACTTCCAAGAATTATTTAAAGATTTGTTATATCCCTTGATTGACATTAAACTAGTATTTTAATTTCCTATTGGTATTAAAACTAAAATTTTTACCAACTTTTTTTAAATAATTGTGGGAATGCCAATAGTTATTACACAAAGTGTGGTATCATAACTATGTATAGAACTGTGCAATTAATCATACATTACGAATATGTTTATGTAAATTTGAGTGCAAAATGTATTTTAAACGTTATTGGGTAGATATACAGGGTTCTCGTTTTTCGAGGGTCACTATGGGGATCTCGTAAACGGTAACAGTTACAACTTCGGTTAAATTGGGGCAAAGTTGTATATTCAGGTGCTTAATAATTTGAAGCAAACAGAACTTATCTAGCTCTTTTAGTTTTTGAGATATAGGGAAAAAAGTAAAAAAGTGGATTTTTGTTTTTCGCCCGCAACTTTTTCATTTGATGTCGAATTTCATTTCTGTAAAAACTTTTTCATGGCCACTTTTCGCAAGGAATCAGAATCCCAAATTATATTTTCCGTGCGACGTTTCATTTTTTTAAAACAATCATCAGGTCAACTTTTTCTTATGGACGCTATATCTGATTTTAACGCCAATTTGTAGAGCTTTTTTTTCTAAATTCGACAATGTATAACACTTTGCACATTTTTGAAACAACTGTTGTTAAAAATGACAAAAACAAATATTTTATCTTAAACAAATCCTAATCGGCATGCTAAATAATTGTCTTTGTCCCTTTTTCCTTGGAAGCACGTAAGTAAACCGCATGAAATTACTATTAAAGGGATTTAATTTAAAAAATCGGTATTAATAAATATATTAGGAATGCATTAACATTGTTCACTTATTAGCAAATATTTTTAGAATATTTTCTTCAGTTAAGTAATAAATTTCTCTAAAATGTGTATTTAATCCTTATTTGGTATACAACTATTTGTAACAAAAAATAACGAGTTATGCCTTTTATCTGCGTTAATGACTTCTAATAAGCAAAAAGCGTAAACAGATTTCTGGACGTTTTTTGTAAACTATGAACACCTACATTATTTGATTACGAAAATTTTGTTACAAATAATTGTATGCCAAATAAGGATTAAATACACATTTTAGAAAATTTTATCACTTAATCAAAGAAAATATTCTAAAAATATTTGCTAATAAGTGAACAATGTTAATGCTTTCCTAACACATTTATTATTACTTATTTTTTAATTAATTCCTTTTAATAGTAATTTCATGCGGTTTTTTTACGTGCTTCCAAGGAAAAAGCGACTAAGACAATTATTTACCATGCCGATTAGGGTTTGTTTTAAATAAAATATTTGTTTTGGCCATTTTTAACAACAATTGTTTCAAAAATGTGCCAAGTGTTATACGTTTTCGAATTCAGAAAAAAATGCTCTACAAATTGGCGTTACAATCAGATATAGCGTCCATAAGAAAAAATTGACCTGATGATGGTTTTTAAAAAACGAAACGTCGCACAGAAAATTTAATTGGGGATTCTGATTCCTTGCAAAAAGTGGCCATGAAAAAGTTTTTACAGAAATGAAATTCGACATCAAATGAAAACAAAAAACAAAAATCCACTTTTTTACTTTTTTCCCTATATCTCAAAAACTAAAAGAGCTAGATAAGTTCTGTTTGCTTTAAATTATTAAGCACCTGAATATACAACTTTGCCCTAATTTCACCGGTCATAACTCTTACCGTTTACGAGATCCCCATAGTGGCCCTTGAAAAACGAGAACCCTGTATATTATACGAAATCCTGTACAGAGTTTTGCTCCGGGTAATGCAATCTCGACTGACCGGAGTTTCAGTAAAAATGTTAGTGTGCAAAGTTATTTTATTATATATAGTGCTTAAAATAAAGTTCTCTGTAGGGGAAGTTGCCCTAAGAGTGCGCACGTAAAACAATTTTACCTCCTATACAAAATGTAATCAGATTTGTTTACTCTAATCAATTTAAAAATTAAAAGTCATAATTGTTCAATGACTTTATTAAATAATTCAATTAAAAACTAGAGAAATTTTGAGTATATAACACGTTTTACAAAAAAATGCATTTGCGCACTCTTAGGAATGGATCGTCCTAAGAGTGCGCATTTTAAAACCTAATAGTGCGCACGTAAAAGAAATAGAATATTATAACTGAAGCTTAACACACAATACATTACAACAGAAAAAAGTGCGCACGTAACAGAAACAGAATAATAGTCGATACAAAAACATGACATAATACATTATAATAGAAACTTAAAACCATTTTTTGTAACAAAAGCTTGAAACATAGGCTAATACCTACTCCTATAATATGACAGGAACTCAAAACACAATAAACTGTAGAAAAAACTTAAATATCAACATAAATCACAAACATACTCTCCACCAGAATAGTAAGTGCAACTTTCGTGCCACCACATCTGACACTTTTCGCATTGTATCCAATCTTTACTGGGAGGGTCATTGTATTTTTCGTTGCATCCAGGACAGAAAAAAAAGTATTCTTCCTGTTTTTTTCCAGGAACGTTTTTTACACTTTACAGCACAAGTTTTTTGCTTTTTATTATCGTTTTTCGACTTTTGCACAGTAGAAAGTTTACTTTTATTTAAATCATTTGCTTGAGCAAATTCAAATGCAAATAATCTTAATCTTTTTTTGTAATTCCATAGAATCTGTTGTCCATTTCTCGTACATATTCAGCCAGTTCAGCTTCTAATTCGTTTGTAAATACACATTCATACCTCCCCAGTGATTTTGGAATTGTACCAGCCTTAATTCGCTTTCTTAAAGTTGATTCTGGTATATTCAGATCTTTGGCAATTTGTCTTTTTGATTTACCTGCTGCAATGTCTTTTTCAATCTGCTGCATCAGTGTCTCGTTAAAACGTAATGGTCGATGTGATTTTCTGACATAATCACCCATTTTAAGACTAACAATTAATAAAAAAAATTATTTACAGAACGAATCATAATTATTCCTAAGAGTACGCGCGCACTCTTGAGAAAATTTTAGCGCGCACTCTTAAGACGCATCTACATGTGTGCTTGTTTTACATTACTTTAACTGCAACTTATTGAAATTATAGCAAATAAATTATAAAATAGTTAAATGATACTATAATGCTTACCTCCACTATTTTGGAAACAGATTAAGACATAAACAGACTAAATTAAAGCTTATTGACAAGCACGTCAATGTTATAGTTGTGACAGGTTGATCTGCAGCAATTTAAAACTGACGGGAAAACTGACAGGAATGACATTAAGTACAGAAATTTGTATTGTCAACTAATTATTTTATACAAGTAAAGTTTAAATATGTCTACAAATTGAGTATTTCGTAACTAATTTCATACTGCGCACTCTTAGAAAATGCGCACTCTTAGGACACCTTACCCTATTTAGTAAAGAAACCTAGAAAAAAAATTGTTTTGTGTTTATAAAAGGGTAAATGATGGAAGTGTATTATACCTTTTATAATAATTATAAGTTGATGACGTAATTATACAAAAGGGCAGATATAATTACGTATGATTCGACGCCGCCAACGGCTAAGCAACGCTAAAACCTTTTTAAATTTCATTCGAACTTTAACGTTCAAGGTGTGCTATATTCAAGGCGTGTAAATAAAAATTATCATTTTGATGCATATTATCTACTTCATTTGCTCGCCTAGGGTTGGCTAAAATATTTAAGCGACATATGAACAACTCGACCATATGTATATTGTTGATATCATTACATAAATAATGGCGCGTATTAGCATAAAGATTTATTATTGTTACATAGTTGCAACATATATTTGAATCTATAAGTAATAGCAGACAGTATTTCGTTGTATCTGTCACAATAACAGATATCAATAGGGTATTTGTAAAGAATTTATTGGGTTGTTTAGATTGTCCAAATTTATTTCGTTCTATAACGGGCATCAGTGATTTAATAAAGCGATGGTTGAAGGTAATATGAAGCCAACACTGAGAGACTTCAACACTAGATCAGAACACACACGCACCTCTAGTAAATACAGGCGGATATTTTAAGTGTTTATGTTAGAGAAATGTGCATCATCACTTTGTGAGGAGTGCCTAGATATTATAGTATGAATAACACTATATAACAATCGCCCGTTTTGTTGATAGATTGCCAGCCACAGGTCGCCAAGAGAGGGCGTCAAAGATAAACAAATTCATCATTATGGAACTTATGTATCGTTCGTATCTTGAGGTTGTTAAAAAAAATAATTAATATGCCCGGGCATCACACGATCGCGTGATAAAAGAGTTATTGAATATTAAAACTATCAGCATAAAATATTCCCGTTGTAACGAGACTCATATTACAACACATAATTCGTGGTATGTAATTAAAAACAAAAATATGACGAGTGCTCTCAGACATGGAATTGTTGCATCGAAGATCCATACAGCACGTGAGCGGATGTCGAATTGCCTGAGGCTCCACAAGTTCTTGCAACAACGGATTTTCATTGACTCTCCAGCTAGGTCAAAGGCGTTGTTTGAAAGACTAGCACGAACATTGCCATTAATAAGAGGAAGACGGTAGATAGCAATAATAAAATGGCAAGAATGGGCAGACATTCAAAATTTGAAAACTACTTTATATATTTTTTCAAGTAAAATATTAAAAATATCAGTTCGCCGCAAAAATTAATCAACGAAAAGTTTACACTTTTACGGTTCACTTGGGAAAATAGGACAACCAAACAGTTTTTTTTAAATATTTTGGGAAAAAACATTACAGATATAATATCACAATAGATTTATGAACCAGCTTTAAATGTGTAGATTCTTTTACAAATCTCAGATTAAAAAGTACGTATTATTGAACTATTTATTTGATTCGTGTTAAATATTAACAAACATAAGAGCAATTAAAAATGTGTGTTTTGCTTAAATTTATTAATAAAGGAATCGGAGTATTGAAATTGGTTTAGACTATCTTTTAAAAGCGATTCTTAGTAAAAATAAGATTAGTGAAAAATGATATAATTTTTTTGACAAGCATTTTACCAAAATTTCTACTCGAATATAAATGGAATCAGTTTGAAGGTCGAATTATTGGGTTTGGCTGACTCAAAACTATTTTTGTTCAAAAATTGTATGCGACGTTAATACCACTACTATCAACCACTATGACAAAAATTTAGCGCTCCTAATGGGGGGGCGCTGTCTCTACATAACAAAGAGTTCTTATTAAGGTTTCTTATATTTGATCTTTTTGCTTATCCCGTGAATACGGGAAGAAATCAGACTACTTCCCGGGATGTAATGAATTATGTCAATATTTTTAAATAGATAACCCGAAAAAGAAGAGAGCGCTTCAGTAGCGTAGCGAGAGTAAATGGCGCCCGGGGCATAGTTTGTTTTCGCCCCTTCGTCTGTATTTTGATTCTAATTTGTGAGTTTAAAGTAAAATATTGTTGTATTATTTATTTAAATACACTGTAATGATAATCAGAACAAATTTTAATGGTATAATGGCATTTTAGTTTTCTGGCTTTAAATAAATGAAATAAACTCAAAAATATTTTGTTTTCGTGGCGCCCCCTCAATCCTGGCGCCCGAAGCATCGATACTCCTTTTGCTCCCCCGTCGCTCCGCCACCGGAGCGCTTAATTACTTAAAAACAGCTCCAAGTCATATATGTCATATATTTAATTTAAATAGTGAGAGAAATATACACTTGAGTGATATTGCTTTCTATTGCAATTTATTTTAATGAACACAATAACATAATTTAACAATGTATTTTTGTAATATGATTTAAGAAAACAAGGGTTATTTTATTTAGTGTTCTTCTTAATTTACTAACAAAAAATCCTGCTGCATAAAATCCCCTCGGTTTTTTATTATTATGAGTGGAATAGTCTTGAGAGAGCATCTAGCAGCAAAGAGGCAACATTTTTATCTATAAAATACATTTACAAGCTATTTTGCTACGAATTACTAGGCTACAAAAAATTATAATGATATAAACTTTACTTTTATTAAAAAAATCAAAAATTATTGATTTAAATTTAAAAAATCAAAAATATCAGTGTGTTAGCATATACCTACACGTCCCTTTAAATAGCCCCACAGAAAAAAAGTTAGGAGCTTGCAAATCCGGTGATCTTGGAGACCAATCAGTGTCGCCTATTAATTGACTTGGAAACATCCATCTCAATGATTCGATTGTGTCTCATGCCGTATGACTTGTGGCTCCGTCTTGTTGAAACCACATTTTTTCATGCCTGTCTGATTCATTTGATGAAACAAAAAATGTTTTATCATCTTACGGTAGCGATCGCTTATCACTGCCAAAGCAGCACCTAAAGCGCGTTCAAAGGAGTGAGGCCCAATTACCCCTCCTGACCAGATTCCACATCAAACTGTCACACGACGAAAATGCAATGGTCGTTCGTGAATTAGCAAAGGTTACTCCTCACCCCAATACCGAAAATTTTGTTTGTTAACAAATCCACTGAGGTTGAAATGGGCTTCGTCAATCATAATTATTTTTTGATGAAAATCTGGGTTGCCTTCCAATCTGTTTAGGACAAAATTACTGAAGTTACGACGACGTTCATCGTCCTGAGGTTCAAGTTTTTGAGTTAACTGAATGTTATAGGGGAAAAGACCGAGATCTTTCTTCACAATATTCTGTAGAGAGGGCCTCATAATTCCCAGACTGCCGCTTGGTAGACAATGTAGGATATTCGGCTATAATTTCACGGACACCTCCAATATTCTGCTCCGAACGAGCACTCCTAGCGCGATGAGGAACTGGTTTATCTGTTATAATGCATGCAGCTTAAATTTATCTACTAAACAAGTTATTGTTAGTCGCGAAGGTAAGTTGTTTCTACCGAAAATAGGACGTAATTTTCTAAGCGTTTCCGCAACAGAAAACTGATTTGCGTAGAACGTTTTGATAGTTAAAGCTTAAAACACGTTCCTGAAGCGAAAAAAGCTCCGTCACGAATTTGCCGAATCTACACCAATTAATTGTTATCAAACAACTGCCAAGAAGTTTGGCGTCGAAACAAAATGGCGGCAAAAAAGTTGTATACCTCTAAGTTGGCCACACGGTACCTATAGGTATATTTAATGTACTACTTCCAGTTACAGTTAAGTATTAGAAGCCGTGTTCGTAGCGCCAAAGTGCTAAAACCATCGATAAATAAATTTAGGAGTATAAAATTGGAAACTTTTACCTAACGAGGGAAGCTATAAAGATAATTTTTAGAACTCTCACAATTTAGTATTTTGGTTGTTCAACTATGTACAAACAAATTATTTGGATATAGATCTCATAAAGGACCGAAACGTTGAAACCCGTCGGTGCCACGGCAAATAGTTCAGGCTGGTCAATATACAGGGTGTTTTTGAACGATGTAGCCTAATTTCTACTGGTGAATCTTCATTGAAAAATAGGACGATTTAGCCCATCATGCCTTATAGAAAGTTGCATCGTTGCTAAGTTACAGCCCCATGAAGAGGGGATGAAAAATTGTTGTTTTATTGATAAATCAAGAACGCTTGACCTACAACATTTATATTTGGCACGTATTCTACAATAGGCAAGCGTCTTCTTATGCATAAGATTGAGCGAAATCCCACCATAGGGGGCGCTACAATCGATAATAGCAGAGAAATAACCTGCTGTATTTTTTTTGTCGATCGTAATTTCAATTTTTTATTGTAACAGTCGGATAGGTGGGTCTAAAATGTACATTTTTAGTAACTTAAAGTTTTTTGATAGTAGTCATCGTTTAGGAGAAAAACTCGATTTTATTAAAATATAACTCTGAGGTTTATTGAAAATATTTAACAAAATCGTGTTTTATACAAATAAAACTGGACATAATAAATAACTAATAAAAAACAAAGATAACTAACACAACTAAAAATGATTGTTACAATAAACGAAAATATGATATCTGACTACATTTGTTTTGTTTGTTAATTCACAGTAAACTAGTTTTTGTTAAATATTTTCAATAAATCTGAGTTATATTTTAATAAAATCGAGTTTTTCTCCAAAACGATGGCTCCTATCAAAAAACTTTAAGTTACTAAAAATGTACATTTTAGACCTACCTATCCGACTGTTACAATAAAAAATTGAAATTACGATCGACAAAAAAAAACAGCAGGTTATTTATCTGCTATTATCGATTGTAGCGCCCCCTATGGTGAGATTTCGCTCAAACTTATGCATAAGAACACGCTTGCCTATAGGAGAATACGTGCCAAATATAAATGTTGTAGGTCAATGCGTTCTTGATTTATCAATAAAACAACAATTTTTCATCCCCTCTTCATGGGGCTGTAACTTAGCAACGATGCAATTTTCTATAAGGCATTATGGGCTAAATCGTCCTATTTTTCAATGTAGATTCACCAGTAGAAATTATGCTACATCATTCAGAAACACCCTGTATAATAGTGTAAAAAAAAGTGTTATAAAAGTGATATAAAAATAGCTGCGGTTATTAAAAAACCTACGGCTATTGTGGTGGTCACGTTGTCCACGTCGTGGAGGATGCAATCACAAGGCGATGGAATTTACGACGCTGGTGCGACCTCTCCTGCTCGGCAGCCGATTGTCCGACAAGCCTGCTAACGCATTACTACAAGCTTCTGGCGGGAGGACATCAATATACCTGATATCCGATCTTGTGTCGCATATTTGCTTAAACGGTTATACAGACAGAATACGGCGTAATATAGTAGCAATCGCATAATTTTATGGTTTATAAGGAGATGTGGGTAGTTTTATTCTCTTGAGGATTTTAAGATATCTTTTTAATTACCAGCCAAAGCAGTAATTCTAAACCGGAATCGTATTTTTGTTAACTTGTTTTACTTCTCGAGTAATTATCGAAAACTGTAACTGTGTTTAAAAATTGTTCAGTTTCACATACCCCAAATTACGAAACATTATACAAAATTCTTGTTCATAACATCTTAAAAACATTACCGTTGGGTTTAAAAAGTCAATAAACAAAAAGTTAAAAAACGCCCACTTTTTGTTTTTTGTTTCCCTAGATTTTGTTACATTTCCTTTAACAGACGGCAATGATTGATAACAGTACTTTGTGCATCTATTAATAATGAGTTACTTAACAGTTTGTGGCAAAGTGTATAATTCCGGTATTCTACGGACGCCTATTAAGCGGAATGGAATTTGGCAAAATATAAAATATTAATGATCTTATATACATTAACTAGTCATTAAATGGGGTACCTAGGCATTTTATAAAACGTCAAATGTAAGTTAGCGAGAGGGTATGATAAGAAAACTTTAATAAAAATCAAAACCTTTTTATACTCTCACAAAAATTTTTAACAATTATTATAATATTCATCTTATGGGTATACTTTATTTGTTACAACGCATTAAAAAAAGATTGAAACAACTTTTTTAAACTGGCTTTTTATAACTGACCAAGCAAATGATCAGGGTCAGGTTAAAAGTTATTATTAAATACTTCGCCAAATCTTACTAACACACAGAATACCAAAGCATTTTGTAAAATACTGTATTACTCGCTTTGCCGCCAACATATTCATAAATCTGTTTAATACATATTTATAAATACTTATGCGTGTTTTATAAAAAGGTTTTTAAACAATTTTGGTAACCATTAAGTTCTTTTGTCTTTTATTTTATGGAACTTGACAACTGATTCTTTTTTTCTGTTAATTCGGACAGACAATTAAATTTTTGTTATAGAGTACTAATTTAAATTTTTTTTAAAACCTCTTATGGTTTTTTTTTAAGATATGCACATTTTTACTCCTTTATCAAAAAGTGTCTAACATTACATAGAACCATTTTTACAATATAAAAAAAGGCTACAGACCATTAGTTGTTGACTTAAAAAAAATTGAACGGTTAGTCTGTATTAGGGTTTCTTTCCCGGGATCCCGGTCCATTTTAAGCTATTTTATATTTCCCGGGAAATGATTTTTGTCCCGGGAATCCCCGGGATTTAA
Source organism: Elmis aenea (assembly GCA_947652605.1). Taxonomy (NCBI): domain Eukaryota; kingdom Metazoa; phylum Arthropoda; class Insecta; order Coleoptera; family Elmidae; genus Elmis; species Elmis aenea. Next base: position 44,691,948 of record OX393576.1, read on the forward strand.
AAAAAGTGTTGTTTTCGTTTATTTAGTGCTAAGATCTTTGTAATACTATCATAACTTATCAGAATTTTATGCTTAAAATGTCTTTACTAACAGTAAATTAAGGAAAAACCTCAAAATAATTTTTCTCTTTTTTATCTATGGCGCAAAGAAGCCCGGTCTCCATTACAAAGTTAATATCTTCAAAATACTTTTACAGTTTTATTTTTGTGTACCCTGATAATTCAAAGAAAAATAGCTTAAAAATGAAATTTTATTGATAATAACGATGTTTCTTTGCTGCTAGATGCTCTCAAGACAATTTCACCTACATAAATAGAGACTGAGAGAGCATTTTATGCAGCAGGACTTTTTGTTAATAAATTAAGAAAAAGACTAAAGCCCGGTTTTTCCGACACATCTTAAGATCTAGCTGAATCTTAAGTTCGCCTTAACGGTATAAAGTGTTGCACCAAGCAATTTTAAGAACATATTCGACTTGAGCTGAGCTCACATCTTGAGTCGCTGTTTACTAGAACTTGAGCTGGAGTACATAACCTAAAATTATCTTGTATTTGCTTTTTTTGTAGTTAAATGTTTGTTTAAATTGTGGTTTAAGTTTAAATATGGATATTGACTTTATAAATATGATAGATGATGCAGATGATGACTTGTACGACCCTGTAATTCCTCGAAGGCGATTTGTTCGCGCAAATCCATTTACGGATTTCGAATACGATCGTTTTTTTATGCGTTTTCGCCTCACAAAAGAGACAGTTATTGTGATCTTAGATCAAATTAAGCCTCAATTGGAGTATACAGGGTGTTTGAAATTCGAGTTTAAGCATGGGGATCTCGCGTATTATAATAGCTAGAGTATAGGTTTAAAATTGGCAAAGTTGCTAAATTTGGTGCTCATTAATAATCCAAAGAGAAATTGGAAATATCTCAAACAGTATCCGAGAAAATTAGGAAAAACTGGAAAATACGATTTTTAAAAATCGTTTATAACTCCTGTGGAGTTTGAAATATTTTAACTGTGTAAAAACATTGCGCAAGCAACTTTTTAAGCCGAATTGGATGGTGGTCACAAATTTTTCCTAGGTCGATTCGTTTTTGTTTTAGACAACCAACTTTGTTTTTTCTGATGGGCAGCATATCGCGTTTTTCTTCGTTATTAAAGTTCATTTTTACGACTAACAGGCCTTTAAAACTTTTAGATTGTTGGTCGGTTGTCATGGAAACAACATAAACTACAATGACCGGCCAACCTGATTTATAATGGTTATTGTTTAAAACGTATTTTTTGAAATTTGACAATAAAAGAAAAAGTAAAATACCATGTGTGATACATCAATGGATTTAGAAAAATAAATGCTATTTGATAATGTAAATAGCAAAACTTGCGCCCATAAGCAAAAACAAAGTTGGTTGTCATAAAACAAAAACGAATCGATCAAAGAAAAATTTGTGACTACCATCCGATTCGGCTTAAAAAGTTGCTTCGGCAATGTTTTTACACATTTGAAATATTTCATACTCCAAAGGAGTTATAAACGATTTTCAAAAATCGTATTTTCCAGTTTTTCCTAATTTTCTCGGACAGCGTTTGAGATATTTCCAATTTCTCTTTGTATTATTAATGAGCACCAAATTTAGCAACTTTGCCAAATTTAAACCTACCTATACTCTAGCTATTATAATAAGCGAGAACCCCATGCTTAAACTCGAATTTCAAACACCCTGTATACATAATCTATTTATTTATTTTCTTCCACCAAGCTAACTAATAATTGTTTTTCCTCCATGGTATAATTTATTCTTTTTTTTCCGCCATTTCAACACAAAATAAAATAATAAACACCGAACTGTAACTTTATATGTGACTAACAGCTGATAGCAACAACAAGATGTCACAGGGAGCCGTTTTAACAGCTGTGATGTAAATGGCCAATGAAAATTAGCCATTTCAATCTGCCGCTAAAATGTGCCGACTTCTTGCAACGTTGCCAAACCGAGTTCTAAATTAGCTGAGATGTCTAACAGATTCCGGAATATGTTTTCTGTGCAACGCATTGGTAACTTGAGACGGTCTTAAATATAAGGCGGGCTTATATAAGTTCGATCTTGAGATGTGTCGGAGAAACCGGGCATAATTGACTGAAGCACAGATCACCTTTGTTTTCTGAAATCACATTACAAAAATTCATTGTAAAAATTATATTATTGTATTCATAAATATGAAATTGCAATAGAAAGGTTATAATTCCCAAATGTATGTTTCTCTCACCAATATTATTGAATTATTTGTAATAATCATGGAGCAAAATGCATTACATACAGGTATGACTTGGAGTTGTTTTTAAGTAATAAACCGGTCCCTTAATTTTTTGGGTTATTAATTTTAAATTATTGACATAATTTATTACATCCCGGGATCCCGGGAAATCCCGGTACAAAGGCCGATTTCTCCCCGGAATTCCGGGACAAGCAAAATGGTCAAATATGAGAAACCATAGTCTGTATACAGTGTCCCAGCCAAGACGAATTATTCAATAGCTCTGTTATTAGTAATAATTTTTAAAAATATTTAAAATAAAAGTTGTTTGTAATCATTTACTACATAATCCTAAATTATTTTTAACTATACACAGTGTTTTGTTTTTTCGCACCGATACAAAACATTGTTGATATTAGCAAAATTGCATTTAACAAAATTACACAACATGAAAAATGTTATCCTGATGAACTTGAAGAAGAAAATTTTTGTCTGCTGTTTTCGATAAAGCCACGTTTCACAACAATAAAATTGCGAAGTGTAAGGGATTACGAAATCAAAAAACAAAAATTAAAACGTATTTTATAAAAATAATAACAAAAGCTACAATGCTGCAACATTAGGATCTCTTAAGTCAAGGTAGGTAGGTGGTTGTTTAAAGTTTAGTTGTTCTAGCAAACTATTTCCGTACATTATTAGGTCAATACATATCATTGCAACGTATTTTGATAAATAATAAACTGTCTAAAATAAAACACTTTTGTTTTACCAATTACCTATTTACGTGACGATAGTATAAATAAATCGAATAAAACTATTACTTTGACAATTCATACAATTTGTTTTCAATTTTCAAAGGCTGCTACCGATATTTTAGGTTAAATACTCGCATGCTGAAAAAAATGGGGTTGCGGCATGAAAAGTGCCATTATCATAACAAAATTATCTACGTAATGAGAAGATAGTTGTCATCTTGTACAGTTGATAAATTACTATTCATCACTTTTTAAATTGGCCCATTCCTTAAATTAATTCGTTTGCAAACAACATGGTCTTTCTATTTTTTTAAGTTTCAAGAGTTATGAGCCATAATCAACAAAAACTCAAAGAACAGTATTCAACCGAACGCGAACGGTTTGTAGCGATATCGATAATGCTGCAAATTTATCTCGAATAACGCAGTGGAACTTGTAGCTGCTTATGATGCAGTTGTCGTTTTGTTTCCAATATCAATAAACATTTCGTCTTTTCAATCATTACGCATACGTTATCAGCCACATATATGCAACGAATCGCGTTTAGAATGTTGTTAAAAGGTGTGGAACTGTATATAGTAACACTATAAAACGAATAATGTTAATGTTCAATTGCTAACATATACAGTTCCTACACAATAGCCATTTGTTTTGGGGTGGGGGAAGATAAATCTCAAAAGATGTGAAGTCTGATAGTGCCCTACAATTATTTATCGGCGTAGACTCGAAGACAATCAACAGCGGTTCTAAAACAATAGTAGGCGTGTCAAGCAATCAATTGTTGATACAGCTATTATTAAATACGTCCAGCAGGTATCCAAAGTTTTCTTGTAATTTTATAATTCTAATACATTGTATTCAATGGAACGGTTGATTGCAACAAATGCGATTTTGCATAACTTACAATTACGCTTGAACGCTGATATTTTTAAATGATAATATCTAAACCTATATAAAGCAAAAAGATAAATTATGTTAATGGAATCTCTTTCCTGGTACGAGAACCGCTGAATATATAGGGATTAAAAAAACTAGCATACCGTGAAACAAAAATTCGCACCTTCATATTATTATCATCATATCATTCTTGACCAACCATTTGACGTTTAATTTTCAAGTTATTTAGAACCTAGTATGTATATCAATTTCTTAAATTGATGTAAAGAATTAATTCGAAAAGATTTCTGAATACCATCAAAAGAAGACAGAACATCCACGGCTGTTAGTGAAAAAACATTGCTGCTGTTAAAATGATATTTGAAGATGACAAAGTCACCTACGCGGTAAAAGATAATCTACATAAGATTGCTGGAGCGCTGGAGCTGTTAAAACAATCCTCCACAATCACTTATATTTTTAAAAAAGTGTCAGTCATTTGGTGCCACATCAATTCTCTAAGCTCCAAAAAGCAGAGCGTTTAAAAATTTGCCATAAAAATTTAAAACTGCACTAATGGCGAACACCAATTTTTTGAGCATAGTCCGAACATAAACAAGATGAGCAAGCAATGGAAAAAATTATGTATGCAGTTTTTTTTTAAAAATAGGTCTGGACTGGTCTGTGCAGTTAATTTAGGAGCACAAAATAAATAATACAGGGTTAAGATGCTCTATTATTTTTACCTTTTTAAAACCAAAAATTCAAGAGATAAAGCTACCGTTTGAGAGAAAACATTATGGTGATGGTGCACTCTTTGAAATTCCACGGAATACTTGAGGTAAACGTTTTTTTATATACAGAGTTAGGACAAAGTCCCGGAACCACCAATTATCGTGCTTATTCTTAAACCGATTTTTAAAATTTGGTTTGGATACATTGTCAAAATTAAAGAATTTTTTGATGATATATTAATTTTTTTTTTAAATTTTTGGTTTAGCAAGAATAACCCCTACTTATTTTTTCTAAATAAAACAGCCTGTATATTTTTACAGTTTGGGAAGCAGCATAAAACACTATATTTAGAAGCAGCATTATCAAGGGTTTTAATTTAAAATAAAGTAGATAAACTAACGAAAAAAACCATGACAAAATCAAGATACAGATAACGAATGTCAGTTTGTTGTAATATTTTACTGTTGTTTATCATTACAATCTTTGATAAAGGCAGTTACAATTAAAGAATTATCAAAATTTTAGTTTTCAAACCTTTTCTTTTGGAATTTGGGTTCAATATATGGTCCAAAATAAAGAATTATTAATAACATTTTAATTTTTTTAGCAGGAAATGGCCCAACTTTTTTTTTTAAATAACACCCTGTATTATTTTATATTTTGGGAAGCAGAATAAAAACTGCATTGAGAAACTTCATTATCAAGGATTTTATTTCGTAATAAAATTAATAAAATAAATGAAAAACGCTTACAAAATCAAGAGACATGTAACAAATGTCAGTTTGTTGCAAAATTTTACGGTTGTTTATCATAAAATTTTTGATAATGACCGTTAAAGTTACAGAATCAAAACTGAAAACTTAATAATTCTGTAACTTTAGCAACCATTATCAAAGTTTCTAATGATAAACAACAATAAAATTTTACAACAAACTAACATTAGCTACCGGTATCTTGATTTTGTGATAGTTTTTTTTAGTTATTTTATTAACTTTGTTTTAAATTACAACTCTTAATAATGATGTTTCTAGATGTAGTTTTTTATTCTGCATCCGAAAATGTAAAAATATACAGGGTGTTTTATTTCACAAAAATTAAGTAAAAGTCATTTGCTGCTAAACCGGAAATGCAAAAAAAATTAAATTATCATAAAAAAAATTCTTTATTTTTGACAATGTATTCAAGCCAAATTTTAAAACTAAAGGTTTACGAATAAGCAAGAGAATCGACCGTTCCGGGACTTTGTCCTAACTCTGTATACAAAAAAACGTTTGCCTCAAGTATTCCGTGGAATTTCAGAGAATGCACCATCGCGATAATGTTTTTTCTAAAGCGGCAGCTTTATCTCTTAAATCTTTGGTTTAAAAAACAGGCAAAATTAATAGAGCATCCATCCTACTCACCTGACTAGGCAATGTGCGACTTTTAGTTATTTTTTCTAGACGATCGGAGTAATTCCAAATGCATTGTTCTTTTAATTTTTAAATAAATACATTTTTACTGTATCTTGTGCCCATTTTGACGCCTTTAAAAGAAAAGTAACCCTTTCAACTTTATCCCTAGTATAATCTTCACGACTTATTTTTTTCACATCCATCTATTTTCAACTTGATCTGACCACATACAACACAAACATTTCTTGAATATCCAAAAATAAACAAAAATATGTATTTAATAAATTGTTTGTAGCAAAATTTTAATTGTCTATATTTATAACTTTTTACGCTATAATATGCTCATATTAAAACATTGGCAGGGGCAATTTATTGTCACTAAACAAATTGTCGCCCGGGGCATTCAAAATACTTCGCGCGCAGCAATAAATAATTCAACTCACGCATACTGCACTCGTATTGCATATTGATAATACAAAAATGCTTCTTATTTATTACTTCTTTCAAAACATTAATTGCTAAAAATAATTTGATCATTTAATTTCGGTGTGAAATATAACTGTAGTCTGTCTCTACACGAACTCGCGTCAAATAAATATTTAACTAAATCGAACGCGGTCAAGTTTTTCGTTTTTGCACGCATTTATATGCACTGCACGAACGGAGTGTAAATAAACTTTTCCTTTCACGTGACAGGTGTCATATTAAAGTTATAGGCTTCATTAGTTAATTGAGAAATTTCTTGAGATAAACTGTTAGACAACATTTAATTAACAAGCGGATAGTATTGAACATTAAAAAATTAATATTAAGTTTATAAAGATATCAAATTTATTACTTTAAGCGTTCCACGCTACATTAAATTGATCATAGTAAAATGCACTCTCATATAACAAAAACATTGCTATAAAGACATTAAAATAATTTCACTTTTAAAACAAAACACAATTAGGCGCTAGTAAACCATTCAATTTTATTCACTTAATATAAGATTATTGGTACGAAAAGTTAGAAAATCAACTTTAGGCCAAACAGTAAGTAAATTATTTGAGTTGTTTATTTATGAAGATAAATAGGTTGATGTAAAATCTTTTATCTTCTGGCTTTATGAAAAATCTATTAGAAATGCTAAACCAGTTTCAAGAATCTTATAACAAACTAATGGTTTTTAGTTGAACTTATTTATATTTCAAAGATAAGTAACTTAAGTTCAAATAATGTTTACATTTTTCTCACAGAAAAGTGACATCTTGGAATTTCCTACAACTTGTAAAATTGCATTTAATTACAGTATAAATAAATAATGTGTGTTCTCTTATGTTAGCTTTATATACAGGGTGTTTCTTAACACTACGAAAAAATTTAGGAGGTGATTCCTTATCGAAAATTAAGCGGGGACTTTTATATCAAAATTTTTCCTTAGACGTCTCCTGTAGGAGTTACACCTCCCGAAAGGGGAGCGGTAAAATTGAGTTTTTATTTTATTTCTCAAATTTGGATGAATGTAGGAGAATGATATTTGGTAGATGATTTGTACTTATTAAAAGGTTTCCCATAGTAATATTTTTAATCATCTCCCACCTTCACAGGGGGCCGAAAAGTATGACCCCTGTTGGTTTTTTAATCAAAACTTTTTAGTGTATTAAAAATTTGCATTTTTTTTTTAGAAACGTTTTTTATTCTTTGTTTTTTTTCCAAAAAACCTACAGTTTTTGAGTAAAAAATAAAATGAATAAACATGCACCGTTAAGTATTCCAATAAAAAACGATTTATTTTGGTGGTTAACATGGTTTCTTTATGTTCATGTTGGATAGAATTGAGAGATGTTATTCATTTTGAAGTTTAAGAGGTGACAACATGAAAACGCCTGTAAATTCTACCCAATATGAACATAAACAAACCATGGTAACAACCAAATCGAATCGTTTTATATTGGAATATTTAATGGTGTATGTTTACTTATTTTATTTTTTACTCAAAAACTGTAGGTTTTTCAGAAAAAAATAAAGAACCAAAAAGTTCTCGTTAAAAAACCAACAGGGGTCACACTTTACAGCCCCCTGTGAAGGTTGGAGATGATTGAAAATATTACTATGGAAAACCATGGCAGTCGAAACACCATAAGCCAAAATTTAAAAAAAAAAACTTTTAATAAGTAGTACTCATCTACCAAATATCATTCTCCAACGTATATCCAAATTTGAGAAAAAAATAAAACCTAATTTTATGCTCCCTTTTAGGGGGTGTAACTCCGAAGGGAGACGTCTAAGGAAAAATTTTGATATAAAAGTCCCCCCTTAATTTTTGATAAGGTATCAACACCTAATTTTTTTCGCAATATTTAAGAAACACCCTGTATATTTGTTCCAGCAGAGATATTGATTATAAAATTGTTTATCAAATGTGCCTAATTTTTTATTTACTACACATACGCTTAAAGAGATGGTAGGCCCTAGCAGTAGAATAGTGTTTCTCAAACTTTTTGTATTTGTGCCCTCCTTTTTCATATCAAATGTGTATGCGCTTTTTAATATCAATAATTATTGCGCCCCCCTTCAAATCCTTTTGTCCTGCCGCAACACTTTATTTGTTTTTATTTCTCAACCGTCCTTTGACTGAGTGTATTATATTTAAAATGTGTTTTTTTGTATTACATTTTTTGCTAATGCTAACTTAAAATTAAAAATATATTGAAAAACGGAGTAAGTACTAGTTACAACTTACAAGGCGCCCTAAGAACTTACCATTATGTGTGACTGCTGTCTGTCATCTTTATTATGAATTTTATTTTATTGTTTTTTTGTTGATATTTATGGCGTAAACAATTTACTGACACAAATTTATTAACGATTTAAAAATGTTCATAAAGATAACCAAAAATGCAAAGGTTGTTTTCTTGCACATTTTTTAAGGAAAATTCAAAAAATATTTAATCTACATCAAAAGGCTTAAAACTTTTAACACACGTTATTTTAGCTTAAATAATAATAATTACCCTCAATTTAATAAAATAACGATTTTAAATTTGTATATGAAATGCGAAAATGGTAAGCAAAGAAAAGTCTTGGGATTTCTTTTTAATCGACAATTTTATCCAAAGTTAATAAAGCCTGTTTTTATTCGATGTTCTAAACGCATTATACATAGCTGGCTACCATCAATAATTAAGTTTATTGCACATCAGCGCAATTAATAAAGCATATTAATTAATACAGCAACTTGTAAAATATTTAATCAAATGTAATTTGAGAATCTAATTTCTACCAAAAAAAAAACTAGTTAATACCAAACAACATTGTGATCAACGCTTGATACAAACATATTTTCATAAACAAAATGCATGTCGAATTAAAAATAAAAAATTAAATTGCATCTACTAAATTGTAAAATTATATTTAGGAAATAATAATTATAATTCAACTTTTAAAAATGTAATTTAAAGAAACTGTAAATTTATCTGCTTTTAATTATTAAATCAATCATAACAACTTTTTTTTAATGTTTAAGGAAACTCGGTAGTGCTAAAACTTGATTCTTGTCTTATTCAAAATATTTCTTAAGCTTTACATGGCCAAAGTAAAAATAGATTTAGATGCCGTGCAATGAGCAAACGCAAATTTCAAGCTCTATCATATCCTATAACGCTGAAACGTCTTAATCTTGATTCATATATCAGTGTTTTAATGGAGTGAATTATTTCAGCGTTCGTGGAACTAGACTTGTTAAGTAGGAAGCAGACATACAAGGCACTTATTCATTATTTAGTAGCTTTTAGTTTTATATAATGACAGGTAATTATAATTGTAGAGCAAGAGTTGCATTTTTATTGTATGTATCTGTATAGAAGTAAATAACTCATGAGCGTGCCAAAACCAGAATTCCACTGTTCGTGCCAGTATAAACAAATTAGCTACAGGTATGCCTTCGATATTTATATAAAATGAGTCGTAGTCTACCACACATTCTTCAGACGTATTTACTTAAAAATAGGTTATTATAAATAGAAGCAAATAGTTGGTGGGACGATCTCGAAATGAAAATACAAATCTATTGACCTCATAGTGTTTAGGAAATAAATATAATGAAAACTGATTAAAATTAAACCTAATCTTGCAGTAATAATAAAGTATCGAAATAAACACATTTCAAAAACAAATACATTAACATAAATTTACGTCATGGATATTATGATTTAAACACGTTCCACGAATTTAAGACAATATGTACACATAAAAATGGTGGCATACATGTATTATCCAATACCATTGCAATAATTTTTGTTCACATACATTTAAAATAAATGTATTATTTATTTTGTCAAGTATTTCTTGTGTAAATGCAAAACCAGCTTTAAGACTCGCGTCTTTTCATCAGTTGCAGTCTTATTTTTAGTTAATTTTATTTATACGAACTATAACTTACTTATATAATCAAACAACTTATTAAATTGTATATTTTGGTTTATACACTAAATAATCAATTAAACTGTAAAAATTAAAAGTTTAGGTGATACTAAATATTGGTACAATGAATATTTGTCCAGGAGTACTAAAATATCGTGCTAAAAAGTGGCTTTACTATACTTTAATAAAACATTTGAGGCAAGTAAAGTACAAGTCGAAAAACTAAAATTAGTCAATGTTTGATACTTGCAGCTTTTGATAAAATATTATTGTTCAAAAAAATTTATACATATTTTTGTGATACGTGAAATATTTAGTTATTTGGTCACTCTTAAGTTAAATTTAAAAAATATGTTCCCAATGGAAACCCTTATTGACTTAAAAATAGTTATAAAGTTTATACTCATTACTTATTTTAATGAAAGAAAATCTTTTGATACTTTTCTCTAGAAATTAAAACTTATCAGATTAAATAAGTAAAAGATGCTCCCATTTATTATGATGTGCCATTCCATTTTGGTTTCCAATTACCTTAAAACAGCTATGACCAACACGTTACCAAATAAGGCTTTTCCGTTGCCCTTCTTAAGTTTTAATTAATACAAATTTAAATTTACTTATATCCATTAAGTTGTATGAAAAGATTAACGAGATAAAATCCAAAAACAAGCTTCACATAAAATAAAACAAAGCAAAAAATTAATATTGATTTTTTCTCCATTTTCATATGTGCGACCCACATTGGTCCAGTAGTCTTTTTATGTTTTTTCAGCCCAATAACCCATTGTGATTGGACATAGCAAATGACGTTATACAAATGACAATTTTTTAAGTAGGTTGTCAAAACAAAAAACAAAAAAGAGTAAAATCGTATAAAACACATGTGGTTCTACATCCCAACAATTATTTACAAGGGATTGAGTTTTTGTTATTTCTTTCTAAAAAGTGTGCTGACAATAATCAGTTTCCCCAAAATACAATGTTAACAGAAAAATATTGTGTATTACGCAATGGATATTTTAATTAGAAAATGATTATAACTAGGCAAACCAAAGTAAAATACAAAACCAAGGCAAATTTGGTTTAAATGTATGAAGTTGTTTGCTAAGCGACAAGATTCTAGCATATAATTTATTAAAGAAAATTCAACAGCAAACGATTAAAGGCTTATATTTGAACCTCTTTTAGATACATTCCTCTTGCAAAAGACGATTAAATTTACTTTCCCATTAAAAATTCTTTTGGTTAGTTAAGTTTCAATACATTTAGCTTCAGGCAGAGATGGGAAGAGTCATTCTGTTTGGTGAATCGATTCTTTAGATTCAGTTTACTAAACTGAATCGTTCTTAAAGAAACGATTCAGTTCACTAAACTGAATCGTTCTTAAAGAAACGATTATCCAGTTTTGATTGTATGGTACTACACGATTCGCGAATGAATAAATGAGCTATGTGAACCGGTAGGGGATTTAAGCTATAAGGCGCTTTGTTGTTTGCAACCCGTACAAATCTAACGAGCGCAGGCGAATTTATACTTTACGCGTAGAAGAATCTTGTCAGCGGGTCATTCTGAACTGGTGAATTACTCCATAAGGCACGATGTCAAGTGAAAACCATACATTTAACTGGGCGCAAGCGAATTTATCCTTTGCAAGTAATACAAAAGTAAAGGAATCGATGTACAGTTATTGTTCAGTGACGAATCGTGCAAGGGAATCGTTCAGTTTGAACGGTACATTCGTGAATTACCCATCTCTTTTTCAAAGTCGATTGTCGCAATTAAATCGTATTCATATTTTTTTACACAACTGCTGATTCTGACAATATTGTTGTTTATCTTCTATTTAAAGCCTTTTTTTTGTTTTCATTGCCTACTTTAAGTGTTTATGTAACTTTAAAAAAAATTAAAAACCTTCGTAATACGCCTATTATTAAAAGTAACTTCGTTAACCCTTACATACAGGGTGTGTAAAAATTGGCGGAAGCGCTACACGTGGCGATGTTCTTCGTAAAATTCTAAGTCGAAAATCTTTATAAAAAAATATTGTACCATGCTTCCTATGGCCTCACAAACCATTTAAAGAAAAAAAAAATTGGCAACATTGCATACATTGATTTGCGTTTGGACATTTTTTTATCAGCTATTTTTACTTAGGTATTTACAATTTTTGTTCGAACTGAAAGCCTTCAGTTCGTAAACATAGCTGCAAACTTTTAGGTATCGTAAAACACAAACTAGAAATAATTACGAGAAAAACAGAGATGACAGCTAATGACAATGTTGCCATGTGTATTATTTTCATTCAAATCAGTGATTTAAATATTTTCAACACCAATTTTTGAAAGGAAGAACACAATATCTACGAAAAAATACTATTCGAAATTTATTTTTATTCCAAATTGCAGCTTTTTTATTTGCAAGTATTAAATAATAACGCTTATTAAAGGACTAAATGTCAAAACTTTGAGGACCTCTTGCAGACACAGCAAGCATGGTACAACATTTTCGTATTAAGATTTTCGACTTAGAATTTTGCGAAGAACATCGCCACGTGTAGCGCTTCCGCCAATTTTTACACACCCTGTATATGGAATGAAAACAAAATAACGAATGCAAATAGGTCATAGTCAACTATAGCTTCCATTAAAAAAAAAAGAAGTTTTTTTTTAAAGAAACGTTTATATTGTTATCAATCTGAAAGTGGTGTACAAATCCAATATGGCGGCCATAAGGAATTAAAAAAGTTTACTATCTTAGCTTGAAATCTAGAAGACCTAGAAAACTTCTGTCCACTTAATTCAACCGAAAATGGTTAAAAACGTTTTAAAAAAGCGTCAATGGTATAAAAAATATTATTGTTTTTCTAAAATCATCTTTTTTAGTTTTTTGTTATAAATCTGGAATGAATCAAAATATCCAGGATTTTTTTTAAGTTCTCAAACTCCATGAAAATATGCAACTTTTCTCTAATTTAAGTGATCTCGTGTCTCTTACCGTTTCCAAGATGGCAATGGTGAGCATCGAAAAATTGACCATCCTGTTTACCCAACTGTACTTATTTTTATTGACATATAACATTACGAAACTATCTCAGAGATAGCTAAAATATATAGTTTTATTAAACAATAGCTATACATCACTAAAATATTCTATAATTTTTAGACTACTTGCTAAATGTACTAATATTAAATGTTTTCGGTGTCTTAATAACGGTTTTATAATGCACCAACGATATTTACATATTAGAAAATGGCTGGCACGTAATTTAAAAAAAAAAAACAAATACGTCAAGGTAAAATGCAATTAAAATATTTACTACTATCAGTTAAGCGCGTATAAATCTTACTTTATTTTTTAAAGTAAATATTAACGTGAAACTAATTACCAACACTGGAATTGGCAATATCTATAAACCTAATTTCCCCTTGTATTGGGAAAGTTCTGATAGACTTATTAACATCGCAAAAATAATCGTATCTTAGCGAATCCATTTTAAATTACTTATGAGCTATTAAAATTTTTGATTCGATAATAAATAATAAATCCTATTAAAGCAAGTACTCTTTATTAACTTTATTAACTTTATAAGTATTAATTTACTGGTAAGACTTGGCGATATCCTTGAAATGTCAGTACATGCAAATTGGTTAAGCCAATTATCAGAACGCTGACAAATAATGATAATAATAATGTAAAGTATAAATATACTAAACCAGTACTGGCAATATTGAAAAACACTTAATTAAAATTCGAAATTTCAGTAGCCGTTAACTTTTTTGTACTTTATAATGAGGCTTGACTTTGTATAACTTGCAAAATGATAAACAGATATATTTTAAGCAAAAATCACAGAAAAAACCTTTAGCACAGAGCAATTACTACGTTTACATGCGACTTTACAGTATTACAGTTATTACATAGTTAAGAATCGATCGGTGTTAATCAGCTTGATGCACCTAAACAAAATTTTTGTGTAAATTTTATCTTAAAATGCTGCGAATTTAATTCTGTCGCTTTTTTTCATTTAAACAAAGTGGACATAAAGTACCTATAATTGTAAATGAAAAATAACGCAGATAAATCTATCCATATTAGTAGCAAAACGTCACTTAATTAAACAAATCTGTGTTATCTTCTAACTAAACAAATTAATGTAAGGATTTTCTGAAAATGTGTTAATTATTATTAGATCAACTTCAATCAATCAAATTCAACACAATTATTTTAGCAAACTTACTAAAGTCAAAGGTATTTTATTTATAAAAAATATTGAACTTTACTGTAATAATCGAAATGTCTGTTTTAAATCTTTTTAAATTTGACACACAATCTAAGGCAATTAATATCTAATTTTTCTTAAAATAAAATAACACTATTTTTAAGTACGCTTACCTATATGTAGTAATAGTCTCAATTTCTTATCATTTTGGTGTTTAAATTTTCACGGTATTTTTTTACTCAATTCGGTTTAAAAGGCGTTTTTATGATGTGCACAGGGCCGTTCACAGAAAATCCGTGCCCCGGGGAAGCAATAGACGACGGGCCCCCCTTTCCTCCAAGAAAGGTGTACATTTAAGACTCGCATATTGATATGCAGGGTGATCCACATAGAAAGGTCACTATTGGGATCTTGTAAACGATAAGAGCTACAAAGAAGCTCAAATTAGACAGATTGGCAAATATTGAATGCTTTCATTTTACAGTGCGTAAAAAAATCTACAACTCTTCCCCAAAAATATTTTTGTATCAACAAGTGTAACCTAATTAATAACGATCAATAAATGCCTATTTTTAGTTTTGTTTATTATCTAGCGTACCATGGAACTTTTTTTAAAACATTAAAGTATCAATGAATAGGTCTAGGAAAAGGGAACAATTTGTTTAATTTTAACTTCTTTGTGGCTCTTACCGTTTACGAGATCCCAATAGTGGCCTGCACTTCTAAGTGGACCACCCTGTAGACTATGTAATTCTGTATAAAAATACGAAAAAGAAAATTAAAGCAACATTTTTAATATAATATAATAAGCCACGTTTCTAGAGTCCTTCGGCTTTGGCTACATCTTTTTTCTTTCTCTTTTGTCGCGAGGGTATGTGTGCCGCCCTTAGTTATATTTTCAATGCTGCCCCTTTCCGGTGTTGTCATCAAAAGTAACTAACGAACAACACATTTTCATATAGCTTTTTTATTTAAAAAAATTATAGCACAATTCTTTCAATTTTCATTTTCAATTGTGGTAATTAATAATTTTACCGCCACTACAAAGTGCTGCCATCAGGCGGTGCCCCAATTGCCTTAGTGCTAGCGAGTAGCGACGTCTCTGAACGTATTCAATTAATAATGATATTTCTTAAAAACAGAATTCACCGGGTGTATACGCAGCATAGACAACACAAATGTAAATGGGTATAAACTAAAGGTCTACCATTTTCCTAAAGTCAAACAGGGACCCGACGACCTTTTTTTTGTCACTAAGAAATTGGCACAACAAAGTGGGGAGAACGAAACAAAATGCGTGGCAGGCGACTATTTTTTAAATTTTAACAGATCAAACGAGTTTTAATGCCAAATTAGATTATCAAGAGTACATACTTTATCATCCAAAATTGCAGTTTTATAGCAAACTCTTCTGAATTTTTTTTTTATTAGATCGCCCCACACTCCTCACAAACTTATTTTTAATAAAGGTAAAAACTTTCAATAATATCTATTTAGGTAAAGGAAATATAAACATAATATTACCATAAATTATTAAAAAGCAAAACTATTTCGGTCAAAAAATTTAAAAAAAAAAACGGAAAAACATCAGCTTGTGTTTTAAATTTATTTTATTTTATTCGTCGCTGTTCTCATAAATTTTAACGGTATTTGTAAACAAAACATTGTGTATTAGCTCGAATCCGGGCCCGCTTTGCAAACACCGGGCCCCGGGAATTAGTCCCGTCTACCCCCCTTCCCCGCCCTGTGATAGGCCGTAATGTGCAAATACAAGTCAACTCCCGTTGCAGCTTAGTATTGCCAATAAATCAAACAATTTTATAAACTTTACCATTTTTATATTGCTTGCCGTGTAAAATATATTTCTTAAAGTATAATTTCTTTAAAAATCTGCAATAAGTACTGTTTTTGTATCGATTTTTGTCCAAATGACCTTTTTTGATTCTATAATCACAGGAAATAAGAATTTTCATACTTTTTTTTTCTGTTATGTTTGCCGGCTTCAAAATTTGCAACAACCAGCTTTAACACTTTACATAAAAAAAACTTAAACTTGGTGGCCTAACCTATATCGAAAGCAATTTTGGTTAAACGAGCATTAACGAACAAAATTAATATTATCAAATATTTCTATATCCAATTAACGAAATTCGAATTTAATAAACGGAATTTAAGTGGTGCTTCTAAACAGGGGTTTGGAGCGGAGCTCGGAGCTGGAGCACGGCTGTGGAGCAATGGGTTTTTCCCCGGAGCAGGAGCGGAGCCCGGAGCAAATAATTTTGATTGCTCCACTGCTCCAATTTATTATGTAAAATTTTTAAAAAAACACTTTTTTTCCCCTTTTTTTTAACGTTTGAAGATCAACAATCTGTTTTTTCAAACATTTATTTAACCACTTGTTGGTTAGGGCCAAATATTGTTATTTTTGACCAACTTATACATATCTGATAAAATTAAAACTTTGTTTTTAAAATCAATTTTTTTTTAATCAAAAAACTTTTTTAAAAAATTTTAACAATATTTGGAGCATGGAGCGGAGCTGGAGCGGAGCTGAAGCAGGCGTTGATGCCGGAGCGGAGCTGGAGCGGAGCAATTAAAAAATTGGACTGCTCCAAACCCCTGCTTGTAAACGCAGTCAATGTAAGATTTAATGAGCATTAAGTAGCTTATTAGCGACAAATTTGTCAGAGCATATTGCAAATAATTGGCAAAAAAGCGTAGAAAATAAACTGACATTGTTGTCATCGTCCCAAAGTATCTCAAATTTATTTACATAATATTTATGCACTTTTTAAATTAAGCTGTGACTCTGAGTACCTTCTAATTTCAGAAATAAAGTTGTTAGATGTCAAATTTTTACAGCAAATTTTTCATGTAAATTGATGGTTACAGTATTCAGACATAAATTAACTTGTCTTGTGTCATTTTTAACATCTGCTGTGCTGACACACATATTTTGTTTCTTACAATGATTTTATACCGACGAAATAAGCCTTTTCTATTTAATAGTACAAGCACAAATAATTTTCTATACTAAGGTTTTACTATTGTTAGTATCTACTTTTTTTACGATATTACATTACCACTCACTTCCAAAACCTGTATTTTTAGAATTGGATGCAATTCTTTATCATTGCTTCATTGCCGCTAAACTTTAATAAATCTTAAAAAATTGCTGTTACTTTCTATGTATACAACAAATATTGCAGGGTTGGGCAAAATTTGATTTTTATTTAAAAAATCAAAAATCATTTATTTTTAAAGAAACTTGCATATTTTCCCTTTTTACAATTAATTTATTCATTATTCGCCCTCCATTATATGTTCTATACAGGGACTTTCAAAAAGTATCAACAAATGAAAAAGATTTTTTTATTAAAAATTTTTCAGACACTTTTATTTCTGGTAAAAGTTAGTGGATAACCTAAACTAATTTCACAAAATGTATACGATACCAGTTTTTAGCGATTTCAGAAATATTCACAAGAGTAAAGGGGCCTTATTTTAAGAGTTACAAAAAAAACTTCATAGGGAAAGATTGGTAGGAATTCAAAATTACGACCAAAGGTGAAGAAATATGACGTTAAAATATCAATTTCTTTGAATTAATTTTAATATCTAAGAAGTGCCCTTATTTTAAGAAATTTAAAAAAGTTAAAAAAATGTTTAGAATTTAAAAATTATAGGTACTAAATTTAAAATATCGTTTTCGTTTGATTTTTTTTTACTTTTAAAATAGGAGCACTTTAATCTAGCGAATATTTCTAAAATCGCTAAAATCTAGTGCCGTATGAATTTTTATCGAGCTTTTTTGTAACTTAAAATAAGTTTTATACCATGCATCAACTTTTTTCAAGAATAAAATTTTCCGAGAAGTCGATAATAAAAAACTTTTTCATTAGTTGCGAATCTTTTGAATATTGACACTACTTACTATTAAATTCAAATATGAAATTTTAACGTCAAATTTCGTATTGGCCTATTTTTGATTTCTAAACAATTTTATCCCACTTTTTTTTTGTAAGTCCTAAAATAGGGGCACTTTACTTTTACGAATATTTTTTAAATCGCTAAAATCTAGTGTCATATAAAACTATTTTCATCTTTAAAATTACATTTAGGTCATGCATCAACTCTTATCGAGAATAAAATTTTCTGAGAAATCGATAATAAAGAACTATTCCAATTGTTGCAGACTTTTTGAATGAGGCTGTAGATCTTTTGACCCTAAAATTAAAAATTATTGTGAAAATTTACAAAGTAAATCTACCGGAATGCGTCTCTAACAAAAAAAATTTTATAGACTTTATTTCTCCCCGATCTATAAGAAGCCAAAAGGCAATATTTTCGGCATATTTTACTAGCGGTTGTTTAAACAGGTGGAAGTAAAACGTGCATTTAATTTATGTGAAGTGTGACGTTAAATCGTGAAAATATAAAGTTTGATTGAAATCATGATTTAAATCGTGATTTAAATCAATTGATTTAAATCAAGCCAACCTTGATTAATTGTACTTAGATAATTAATTAATGTACAAAATTGTAGGAGTAACTTAATTTGCAGTAATAACTGATTCATAAATTTTTCAAAAACTATAAATATTTGAAGAACTCTACATTTTGCAACATTAAAATATTTGTAGTTACATTATAGAGGCTAAATTTATGCTCATTATAAGATTATAAGACTATCTTTAGATAAGTTGAAATGATTTTTTCAAAACGAACCTGTTACGAGACGCGTAAAGAACAACATTTGCATTTATTAAAATCATAAAATAACAAGTACGAACAAGAGTACTTGTAACTTAAAAGAAAATAAACGCATTTTATAGCTACCACGAATCGGTTCTAATACAACTTTCCCACAGTTTGTAATTGTTAAATTACGAGTAAGTTTGTTAAAGAGTAATTAACCACTTAACAATTAATTGCGATCAAATTAAATTTATCTCTCGCAAAAATCTTAAGTTGTTGGAGAAAAGTTTAGCAGTTAAAATAAAGTAATATGGTGAATAAATTATTAGATTTAACTTTTCCTGCTTAACTTTATACGGTATCGCAACTATAAATCAAAAACACCAGCAGACTATTATATTTTTGTAACACCTAAGGGCGCCTAAAAACATGCATCTGTTACACAAAATAGTAAATAAAAAATACCAAATCTTACCATTTTTATAGACAAGAAAGAGTGTGATCCCAAAATGAAACATTTTTGAATAAGGTTGCATTAAGTAGAGAAATTTGTTCCTGATTTGTGGCAAAAGATAAGGTGAACAAAACATTTAATTTAATATCTCATTCCAATTCATTTTAAGAACATTGCTCCTTTATAGATATTATTGGGGTTTTGGCAATATAGCGAAAATGAGCTAGTCTAACTATCCGTTGGGTTAAACTTCCTTGCAGTTTAAATTTAGGCCAAATGTTATTAGTAAAGTTATTCAATATAAAAATTATTACCTGCATACAATTTTTTAAAGACCTAAACAAACAAGTGTTCAGTGCCATTGAAAAGTTATGGCAAATAAAATTTTTAATAATTTTGATTCCTCAACGTTTTTTAAATTAAATCCAAAATGAAAAATTAATTAGTTAAGATTAATAATTTAATTGTAATTCGAAAGTTGTCGCAATTACATGTAGCAAATTATTAAATTCGTGTTCATTACTTTATATTATATACTGTTTATTGTTCAATTACACTTCTAATAGGAAATGTTTATCTGCATCAGCAAAATATGAAACCTGAAAGACAATCAGAATCAACTGCCTCCAATCCCTGCGCTAAAATATTCACTCTAAAAACTTAAATTTTCGGATACCCCCTAATTCGTTTTCTATTTATCATATTTAATAATCGGTGTCCACATTAATCATGAATGTCTAATGTGAATTTTATTCTCGACATCCCGGACACGGCCAACTATACACTTACGTTACTGGCAGAATTTAATACTAGACTCATTATTAACGCGTGCCATCCATTTGTCTAACAAGAACAATTTTAACATTAAGCACTCTAGACGTTCCGACAGTCCGCATCTATAAAAAATATCAACATAATATGACTCATTACGACATACTAAAATCTACTAAGGCAGAGGAGACGTGAATGACAACATGCAGTGGACAGTGTTATGCAAGAAGCGAAGTAACTCTATAACAATACATCATTTATCATAAATTTGATCAATAATGCATGCAGTGCAATATGGTTTGCATAGAAAATGTATTAAAGTACTTATAAGTTATTATATTACATCTTACAAATTTTTATTCATATACATTTTATTAAATTCAGTTAAATATCAAAGTACTAAACGAATAATTTTTTTTTTAAAGAGCAAATGTGTGGTGTAAATTATTTTTTAAAGGATTTACTAATGTTTTTTTCACCATCAAAATAAATATTGTACATAACAACTTTCAAGTCATAGAAATCAGAAAAATATATTGTTTAAGGCTACAGCCAACTTTAGTTGTCAATTACAATATTCTGCTAAAAACAATTAAGGAATAATTTACATGTTCAACGCAAACTTTAAGATGATGATTTCCATAACCCAAAATATTGTTGATATGATTTAACAATTAATATTTAATATAGAAACTATGCCTGCATGCGTAAGTTATTTAAACTGTATTCCCACTTTTCCTTTGAATCAAGTTTTAATTTGTTACAACTATAGTTATATTTTAGATGTTTATTGCAAATTTTAATTGCTTTAAACTGTGTACGAATGCAAGTTCCTTATATACAGGTATGTTTTACATTATATAAAATTATAAAACCATTACCCATTCACACTTTTTTCTGACTCTCATAGTTAAGAAGACACTTGAGAATAAAATGTTTGCATTTTTTCAGTTTGCTTAAAAAATTAACAACTATGTTTAATTTTTTAAACGGGTTACAAAATTTCTGTTGTACTTTTGCTCAACATTGCTAATTTGAAGACTTTCCAAGATTATAAAAACAAATTGCCCATGTAACGCGTGCGAATAAACAATGTTTTCTTGTACAAATATGTGGGTGGAAATCTAAAACGGCTAGAAGAAGCTACGTTGTTGGCATAAACAACAACATTTCTTCATAATTCATTACATTTTCAAAATCGAGTTGCAACCGTGTACATGTATAGAGTATTTAATGGTTTCATAGCTTTTTTAAATGTAAATATGCATTACAGTTTAATCGATCTAAGTTAATCAAACTGACATATCAGATCGTTAATCTTAGCCGTAGGTTTTTCTGATACAATCTACAAATTACCCAATTTTATAGCTACTTAGAACGCTTTATATGCTTATATATGTTTTAATGTTGACTAGTTAAAACAGTTTATACCTGAATGGGCTTGTATTATTACTATTTCGTCAAAAACGTATTCACGCTATTTGTCTAACTTTTTGTTCCAATTTAAATAGAGGAATGTTTGTGAACAGTAAATAATTTTACTAAAAATCTGCATTATCTAGATCTTTTGCTCATTGAATTGTAACACTCTTTTAATGTTAAACTACAATAGGTACATAGATAGCATTCTCTAAGAGTAATCAATCCTAGGAGCAAGAGCAACTTATCTCACTAACATTTTGTTCCAGTTTTATAAATAAAGAAGTTATAGTAAATTTATAACATAAAGTTTCATTTTTCGTCTGTAATGCTAAAATTGAAAGCGATATAAAAAATCTGAGTACATAAGCGTTCTTTTCTCATAAACATAGCCCAAGATACCGATATCAGATTTTCGCTAACTGTTATGGTAACCGAGATAACCCGTTGAACATTCAAATTTTGTCCACCCTGTATATCGGTTGCATCTATTCTTTTGCATTATTTGTTTTATATCGTTCAGTCTTGGTCCCCTTAACATTTTGCTCTTTTTAATGGCGAGAAGTAACTCCTTATAACTTAAAATATGTCCAATCAAGTGATCTCTCCTTTTCTTGATGAATTTTATTATAGTTGTTGTATCTTGGAATCTGTTTCAAAGTTCTTGATTGCTAACATGATCCACCCAAGATATTTTAAAACTGTTTTATAGCACCAGCTCTCGAGCGATTCAAATTCTTCCTCTGTTGTGTTCCTAACGTTAAAGTTTCTAATCCATTTAATGCCACACTCCACACATACGTTTTTATGAGTGTCTTTCTAACTTTCCAATTTGTCGTCTTAGTTGTAAGAATGTTTTTTTTTTTTAATTAAAATGTAGAAAACGTAGATATCTTAACATCATACATCTCTAACAGACTCTACAGAATAAAACAAGAAGATGAATATTCCGACTTGAAGGAGATAAAAGCAGGCGTACCACAGGGTAGCGTCCTTGATCCTGTCCTTTATTTGTTATACACTAGTGATATACCAGTACTAGAAGAAGTTACTGTAGCTACATTTGCAGACGACACTGTACTACTTGCAGTAGGAAAGTTCAGCAAACATCCACTAGAGCAGCGGTTTCCAAACTTTATGATGCTACACCCCCTTTAAAAAAAATCTTATTTTGGCGCCCCCCTTTATTTCATAAAATAATACAGACACATGAAAAATGGTAAAAAATTTATCAAAACAAAAAAAAAAAAAAAAGCAGAAAAAACGTCAGTGTCAGAATAATAACAAGTTTTACTAAACATGTCATTTCTGTAAAACTTTTCGCGCCTCCCAGTTTGGAAATCGCTGCACTAGAGAGTTGCAAACAGCCAGTCACGTAATGCTCCACTGGACCAAACAATGGAAAATTAGGCTTAACGAGCTTAAGTCCATCCAAGTCAATTTTACAAACAAAAGGATAAGGGATCCACTGCTACTTAATATAAATGGGACTATAGTGCCATATGAAAATCAAGCGAAATATCTTGGCATGACCCTTGACGCAAAATTGCGATGGAAAGAACATGTTAAAAAGAAAAAAAAATGAACTAAATCTAAAATACAGACAGTACTTCTGGCTTCTTGGAAGCTATTCCAAATTATCAATTTATAATAAGATCCTAATATACAAACAGATCCTGAAACCGGTGTGGCTTTTTGGTATTCAACTTTGGGGTTGCACCAAAGACAGCAATATTACATCTATTCACGCTTTCCAAAACAAAGTGCTACGTAATATGGTAAACGCTCCATGGTACGTCCGCAACAGTGATCTTCATCGAGATCTAGGTATACCAATGGTTAAGGAAGAAATTAAAAGGTTTGCTGGTAAACACGAAGCCAGACTCCACCATCATGAGAATGCAGAAGCTCTTCAACTGCTAGGCAACCAACATCTTGTCCGAAGATTGAAGAGGACCAAGCCCTTTAAACTCGTGTTGTGTGTTTTGTGTAAAAAGCAGAGCATAGTGCGCGAGTGAGAGTGCATAGAATATAGTCAGAACAATCTAGAAGACATCAATGGATAGACGCTAGTCCTTAAGTATTTAGTTTTAAGATTTATTAGAAAAAAATTGATGGTTGGCTTGTTAGACCAGAATGAATAATTCAAACAACGTAGATGTTTAAAATTAAAAAAAAAAAAAATTAAAATGTAGTCAACTAAATTATAGTTTTTACTTTCATTTTGAAGCGTCCGTTTGTTTGATTATATTGCCTACCCTACACACTCAAAAATTGACTGGTGTCGGCTAGGGCAACTTGGGCAAAATTTTAATTTCCGATTGTCGTTTCCCAATTACTAAATCAAAAAATTTAAAAAAAATAAAAAAACGTTTAACGTGATTTTTTTTGCAATTCTGCTTTGTGAAATAGGTCCGTCGCTATTTTTGTATGACGAAGTTGTAAATTCAACTCTTTTTAAAATCGAAAAGTTATATATTTTGTTTCTTCTCGTTGTAATTAAAAAGTAACGGCTTTTATTAACTGCCTGAATGTTCGTGATGTTCTGTATAAGTCTGTCCAATTTAATACACCGGCGCCTTCGAATGAATGAGGGGTCACAATTAAAGTTAACTAGCGAGCATGCCACAGTCTAAGAGGATGCTCTTACTAAAACTTTAATGCTTCACACCGTATTTCCTTTTTCCTAAAAGGCAATGAACGTAGTTTCTTACAGCGTTAGATAATAGAAGAATACAGTAGCTCTTGTACTTTCGTTTAATTAATTACAAATCGGTAGCGGATTACGAGTTCCGAACTTCATTTACAATTGAAATGCGTCTTAGCTGATACAAACTGTCAATATTTAAATTATTGAAACTTGTTGTATGAAAAGGCTCAGGAAACTGAAAAAGCTACAAACTACTTTAAATAACACAGACTTTTTACTGGGCACGTTAAAATACACACCCAACGTTATTGCCATATAATTGCAATACGTAATTTGATTAGCTATAACAATTTAAAACTAAATTATGAAAAAAATAATTGAACAGGAGTTTTTTTGGTGACCAAGTGGCCTTGGAAATTAATCATTTTGGCCATATCAGTTTAAAATAATTGATTTTCAGTAAAATGAAATGAGAGGAAAAATATAGGGTAACACATTTGTCGCCATGTGGTGCCTCATGGCTTTTTCTTTTACACACAAAACCGGACCAATCGGGAAACATGGGTTGACATACAAGGGAGAGAGAACATAGGAAAATGATAGCGTATGATTCCGAGTTATAGACTTATAGATCAATATCGGAGTAATCTAAGAAGTTGTTAATCTTTATGATGGCTTGCTTACATGGTGCGCCAAAATGTTTTCCAAAGAAGTTCTTGTATTTGTCATAAAGTGTTTAAGCGTTTGTCTTTTGTTTTCGTATTTTTTTCAAAAATATGATGTACGTGGTCTGTCCCAAAAGTAATGAGAATGATTTGAAAATAATTTTTTTATTGGACATACATGCTATTACACTTTATCCCCTTTAAAATAGACTCTTTGTGATTGAATACAGCGATTCCAGCGTTGCTGCCACTCTTCATAACAGTGGAGGAAGTCTTTGCTTGAGATGCTGCTTATAGCCCTTGTCGCAGCTGCCTGGACGTTTTCAACTGTCCCAAAATGATGTCTTTTTAGGTGGGTTTTAAGCTTGGGGAATAAAAAAAAACGCACGAAGCCAAGTCAGGGCTGTACGGTGGCTGGGGAATGTGGGGAAGCGTTGTAATATTATTTTGTGCAAGCGATTGATATGTGACTTGCTTGACCAGCTTCGCACAAATTTTTCTCAAGTGCAGATCTTCAGTAATGATTCGGTGGACGTCCGTTATCGGTAGTCCTACCTCCTTTGCAATTAAACGCACATTCAAACGTAGGTCCTATCCAGAAAAACCTACACACAAGCCACATTGTTCTCAGTTCTTGAACTTGAAGGACGCCCTGCACGCTGTTCGTCCTCAACGCTTTCCCTTTCGTTCTTGAACGCCTTGTGCCACCTGAAGATTTGGGCTGAAGACAAAATAGCATCCCCATAAGCTGTTCTCAACAACTGTAACGTTACGGAACCAAATTTTCCGAGTTTCACGCAGAACTTGATCGCGTAGCGCTGCTCCAGACTGCTCTGCATTTTCGCCCCTGATAAGACACAAAAACTACTACGCACTTTGCTAATGTTCCAACTGGTAAAAAGACGCGGACTCAACCGAGTATGGTCTAACTGTATAACTGGGTTCCCCCTGCACCCGCCTCAACCGCCACTTTTCTTTCCTGGTCCTTCTAAGCTGCGTATTAAAATCATTCTCATTACTTTTGGGACAGACCCCGTATGTCTGCAATCGATATATTAACACATTCGCAGAGCGGATGGTTCTGCAAATGGATTTTATGTAAATAAGCTGGGAACTTTCCATGATTGCATCGGATTCGGCAAATTTGTACTACGGTTTTTTTTTTCAGGGATATATCTCTGACATGTTTCTGGCATTTCACAGAAGTGGTTCCTTTGTTTTTATTAGTTGTTTGATATTCTTGATCCCATAGGTAGAAGGCTCTTTTTTTATTATTGAAACACAAATCGTCTTTCCCAATTTTTGACACCAGTTCGCGAGAATTAGTAAGATTACTATCCGCTTTTTTATTGCCTGGTATCCCTGCGTGGCCTGGGATCCACAGAAAATCTATCATTTTTTTAGTTTTTTGGTGTTCGTCGATTAGTTGTATCAGACTCATTGAGGAGTTTACTGATCTCCATTTTTTGTGATTTTAAAATGTTTTGAGGCGTGATAACTATTGAGTCCGATGCTATGAGAATCCTGAGGTCATTTACTTTTAGGCTATATTCGAACGCCTTGGTAATGGCAGTTGGTTCTGTCGTGAATGTACTGCACTGATCTAGTAGTTTATATTTACCTATTGAGTTATATTTGGGACAAAAGAAACTGCACCCAGTTTTATCACTGTGATTTTTTGATTCATCTGTGTAGATTATCAGATGGTTTCTCCATTTGCAGTGAATCCTTATCAGAAATTGTTTTATTTCAAAGGTATTTTTGGCGTAGATAGGGATATGAACTATGGGTTCTATTAGGCTTAGGTGATACGGGATTCAGTCAGTTTTTTCGATTTCCACGGCACTCTATTTGCTTCAATAACGATTAGAAGAAAAACTGTCGAATATCTCGAAAAGTATGAGTTTTGGGTATAGGACATACCATACAAAAATGTAGCTCTCTTAAAGACGAATTCGATGACATAAAAAACAGGGGTGTGCATTTGAAAAAATTGAGGTACGAGCTTTTGAAAATCATGGAAGTTGCCACCTATTTATGAACACTTTGTAAGCGTGATTCAAACTTTTTCATATCGAGCGAATAAAGCAATGTTTTCTGCATGTCCTTACTAAATTACAATGCTGTACTTCGAAAAATAACTTCGGGAGAATTTTTTAAATAAAGACTTAAAACCTTGAAAATTTTTGAAAACTATTTTTTTTAGTGACAAGACCGCATAAAAACCTGTGGTATTTTATTTTGATGCAAAGCTAAAATAAAGGCGGTCATAAATATTAATTAAAAAAAGGGTTGTTGTATTTGAAATAAATAAGATGCTATTAGTTCCAGAGAGGTGACTCACCCTGTATATTTGAAAATATTTTTATCGTGTTCGGAAGAAAAAGTTGTTTTTAAAAGTGTTTGAATCAACTTTCCATCTCAAAGTGTTTAGCCACAATCGACCCTGTAGAACCTTCAAAAGTGACGATTAATATTATTATTATTATTATTAGCAATCCAATATCCAACGAAAGAAACAGTAAAATGAGCTTACAATTATTGTATAAGTTATCTACGAACATGATTCTGTTAAGAAAATTTTACTTAATTTAGGTCTGAACCTGAAAGTACCTACACCTACAACTACCTACAACACAAGTTTTCAGCGGTATAAAATCTATGTTGAAATTACTTATCTTTTAAGCAGCCAATTAAAGCATAAAAACAGCTCTAAAATACTATCGCACAATACAATCCTGCTTCGCGCGCTAACTCTAAAAAGAATGGCGAAATTGGCGGTTTTGCTAATTCGGTATTACGCGCGCCAAATTCGAATACTATGCATAATTTGGAAATAGTTATCAAAGCCCTGCAAGGTCAATTTCACGCCATTTCACGGTTCTAATAATGACAGCAATCACACATACGATAGGTTCTTGGTGAGCCTAATAACTGGTTTTCCGGATTTCAATGTATTTTTAAGTTTTTACATCAGTAAAAATACACATTTTAAAAATTTTTAGTTCTACGAAAAAACACATTTCTCTGCAAATATAACCATTCTTCCCTCTCTAACGGTATTCAAAAATCCCATGTTTTTCATATTGAAACAAACAAACAAACAAAAATCATCAATGAAATTAAAATGTAATTGATTAGTTTGACAGGTTTATTTGATTTCTTTGTCATGCTCAGCCATCTCTAACTTGTTGATAACAAAAACATAAGTACATCGTAAAAAAAAAGTGAACAACTAGGGCGGGGAGTGTCCCGATTGATATGCATAGCACTCGCCATGTTTCATACTCCCTATATGGAACAGTTCATGATTTACCTCGCGAGATATTGGGCACTTGTAAACCGTCTAGATACACCGCTTCGCTCTTTATCTTATCAGTCTGTCGAGCTGTGCCGGTGTAAAAACGACATTTGTGATGGTGACATACTCGACTTGGATATGCTGAACATACATACATACTTTAAAGACGTTATTCGTTCTTGTTATACAGATACATGACGCGTTCTATGCTAACGTCTCCATTAGGGCGTTTCAGTCAGTTTAAAACTGCAGACATTCTTTAAAATAAAAAAAAACACACCGTCATGGTTAACAAGTTTTTTTAAATAAACCCCAATGGAACCTAAATTAACTGCATCAAAGAGATTCAAACTTAAACGAGATAACGTTTTATTAACAGTAAAATTTTAAGGCGTCTTTTTTATAGCTCCTTCGACATAATACTCTTAGGAAGAATTTTGTTCACATAAATTAAAACGGACGAGCAACACAATAAAAATTTGACAAATCGTTTACAAAATAGTTTAACTGTTATAGTGATTTAATTAACATAAAATATTTGACTCGTGAGCTGAAGACGATGGTGTGAATGCACGTTAAACTGGATTTAAAAACAATAACGCGATCCATAAATACCACATTTTAAGACGTTGAATACCTTTGATATTTACGAGAGATCATAATCAGTACGTGTTGAAAGTCCTGCAGTAATTTTGTGCAACATTTACACTTTTATTTTCAGCTCTGTTGCACTTTCAACTGCCTGGTGTCGATTAATTTACAGCTATGATCTATGATGCACGTATCTTGCTTTTAATTGCCGTCACCTTTTAAACATCTGCACCGATTGACATTCTAATCATACCAGTAACTATTTTTACCCAACATATTTCAAACTGGAAAGACTAATTATTACACTATATCTTCTCCGCAGTAATTAATTATTACTTAGGAATTGGGAAAGAGAAAGATCCACGACTTACTCGTTATTCATACTTATGTGCAAGATTAAATCGCTTTACTGCTAATTATCTTTTTTTCATTTTCTATTTGATCTCGTTAGTTCACAAAAAGTTATATTTTTGATTGAAATCACATTTAGAAACATTACCTAGGTTGTGCTTCCAGCGACCATCGACTAAATAGCTTTCGATAAAACATTTAAAGGAAAATAAAATTATAAGGGCCAATACACGGACCTTATAAACTAATATTACTCAGCCTATTTTTGAACCAGTTTCAGAACCTATTTTTCCTTATATAAGTCTTGCCGAATTTGAAAAGTAATCAACCTCTTAACCATTTTCAAACCGTATTAATACTTCACGTTAGAGGGACATAGGTTGAAATAGATTGATAGCTTCAAATAGGAGTGATCATCGATATTAATAACGAGACGGACGAGGAAATACTCAAAAGAACAGGAAAAACTAAAAGAATATTTAACAGCTTAACAACAACATTTTTTGGAAACAGAGAAATCGTGATAGGAACAAAAGTAGAAGTAGTAACAAAACTAAAGTAAAACATGAACACTTTTAAACAAAAATAATAGTCGTGTGAATTCAGAAGAAATAAGATTTCTAAAAACAATCGAGAGAAGAACAAAAAAAAATCTGAAATGAAACATATGGAGAACAATTATTAAAGATGAATTCTGTTAAAACAAAATACAAGAAAGACAGCTGGGTTGATTGGGTCAGATTTATGGCATGAAAGAAGAAAGGTTAAGCAGAAAACCCTATGAAGCAAGGTCACAAAGATATAACAAAAGTGGTAGATTAAAAAAATCTGGCAAGATCAACTTAAAAATGTAGCAACGGATAGAAACATCAAATGGGAAGAGGTAAAAAAATTAGCACATGACAGAAAAAAGTGGAAAAATTCAGAATAACTCAACACTCTAACACAGTGGTTCCCAACCTGTGGGGAGCGCCCCCCTAGGGGGGCGCGAGACTATTGCAAGGAGGGCGCGCAGCTATGACTAACATACTATTTTTGAATACAAACAAACAAAAAGAAGTTTACTTATACAGAATATAGTATATAGTATTTATGAAATTAGATTGTCACGAAAAGGGAGGGGGGCGCAAAAATTTTTTCATAAAAAAAGGGGGCGGTGGTACAAAAAGGTTGGAAACCACTGCTCTAACACGTAACAGTAGGACTTAGAACTAAATAAAATATTTAATACTCCTAATTATTACAGCTGAAAAATTTATCATTTTAATGTATGAAAGCTTGTTGAAAGAGAGTTAAGGTTTTCTCGATCGTGTTCAGTTTTGTTACACTTAACATAAAACAAATTCATTTGCCATAATATACCTACGTTTGTTTGCTGTGATTTTTTTGTCACCAAAATAAACGTTATTTTCATCTTGTTAGTTCCAAACTCACCATTAGCTTCTAAGTAATTTCATGAAAATAAACTATTGTTCTCACTATGGCAGCGTATTCTTGAAGATGAAACATCTGGATATGCCGAGACGTCGTTTCTTATACGTTTTGTTGTAAAACTGAAGAATGTAAGTGAATTACATTAAAACACAAGAGAATAAGCTGCTGAACATCACATTCCAGCTAAAATTATGAATGGTGATGTGGGTACAGCACGTAAAAAAGCCGTTTATATAATAAATTTGATCTAAACGTCAGTGTTAATTAAAACCCATTGCGTAGCTCATCGAGGTCCGCATGAATAACTCGAACAGCTGCAACTTGCAATTAAGATAAGTGTAGTCCTATTACAGAAGCTACCAGCGTGATTGATTCTCGGGATCAAAGATCAGCCTTGTAATAATTTCATCTACCGGGCTTCGCAGTCCGGACATCGCATTAAAACACTCGTTCCGACATATCACAAGTGCCGACTCTGCGTGACGACATCCCAGTATGGGACGCTTCGGTATTCCATGAGATTTTTAACGAAGGACGTGCCCGGAGCACATTCTGAACGAGTTACCCTATTGTTTCCGCACAAAGCTCTTTGCATACGGTACTCGCAACCGTGTATTGTTACCCACTAAGAAGAAGAATGGGACATAAATTAACAAGTTTGTAATCGAGTCGCAAATCGATTTAAACGTACAATCAGTTTGAAATAATAAGCTTTAAGTAGCTTGCAAGTAATCTAAAAGTTTTAACGAAGTTCTTCCACTTATAACCATAAGCAATGCCTAAAACATAAGTTATTAAATAATGTGTAGGTGCAGTGAAACAAATATCTACTTACATCAAACAACGAAACACTTTCAAAACAGTGAAATGTCTTGGATTTTTACTGACTCTTGGCGCGGCCACAATATTCTAAGTTGACCAATCTGTATGCAATGCAGATTAATTTTATGCACTAATATATCCTTTTCTAGGTAAATTGGCAACGATTTCTAATTTTTTTTTCATTACAGTGAGCTTAAGTTTATACAGGGTGTCCCAAATTCGAGTAAATGCATGGGTATCTCGCTTATCTTAAGAGCTACGAGGTCGATTAAATTAGGGCGCTCTTGCGCCTGTGCGATAATCCGTCACTGGATGCAAAAATAAACACGTAACGTCTTTTTTGATAAAATTTTTTCGTTAAATCGGTATTTTAGAAGATATGCGTTAAATTATTGACCCTGTATAATGAGATAATTTATGTTTTTTTTCGCATTTTTACTTACAGATCAATTATTGATAAACAAAAGTTACCCAATACTAAAATAAAAAATTTAATTGAGTCAGCAGTCGATGACGGCTTCGATGCAAATCTGTTTACGTACGGTAGGTAACGTTGAAGAGTTGTATTGACGTAAGAGCTACCTAAATTTACAACAAAAATAGTAACCACACGTCAGATGACAACCTGTTACGAGGCATTGGTATTAGTATCAATTAATTCGAACGACTTCGCCTGTTTCACGAACCGTTCCAGCGCGAACCGCTTGGGGTGACAGGGTCATGATTAGATGAGCGGCCTGGCCGTAACAACCAACGTCCATGCCCGCTAATGGCAAACTTGTAGCACCTGGAAAAAATATTAATTGCGGCGGCCGCAACAAGCATGCATTTATAATACATTCTTGATCCGCTCGGCTCGCTATTATATGCATCATATGTCGAGAATTTATTGTGAAGATTTTAATTTATTCATATGGTTTCGGGCTAAATAGGAAAACATCTCATATGCTCGTCCGACACCGTAACATTTATAAATAAAAAACGAATTATAAACATAATTACTTTTTGATGGAATGAACCCAACTAATCTGTGATAAAATCGGTGCGCACCCATACGCGCCAAGGGATTATCGATAACAGTATTATCGCTACTCGGCGACAGAACCGGTGTTGAATGCATAGCTTTTCACGCCCAAATGTCACTTTCAGATCACAGCGAATGAATTAATTTTGAAGCTGTTGAATTGTGTTTCATTCTAACAACTTATTTATCCAGATGGATGACCAGTAACAATGGATACGTGACGAGACTACGTGCTTCGAGGAAGCAGCAAAAGGCACGTGCTTATCGATTGTGCAAATCTGAAGTCTCTATTATAATTAAATGATGCAGCGATTAAATATACATTGTAAATGAAGCAAAACACACGTGGAAACATCATTATTCTACTTCCTTTTAACATATCCCATCAAAAAGGCAAAAAACAGTGCAAAGCAACAAGTACATTTGCTTTGCTTATAAAATTAAAAAAATAAAAAACAAGCAACCCAGGGTGACCAGATAAAAACTCCTTTATTTGAAGATATAGAACTTGGGTCTTTTTAAACAAATATTTTGAGAGTCGCGAGTCCTTTTAAAATGTGTTATATTTTCAAATATATAATTAAACTGTCTTCAAATTCCCCATCACTTAATAAATAACTTAACTAAATTACAAAATCCCTAATGAAATATTAAATAATCATATGCTAGTTGGCAACAGTTTGATGATGACGAAGGAGATCTTAATGAAGTTCTAATGGAAATAAAGAATTGTCTCTACAAGCACAAATACATTTATACGTAACAGAAAGCGTGACAGAGGTAACATCTGGTGTTACTGTAAAATATTACACAAGAATATCATATATTGTAAACAACGGCTACAAAAACAACAAATTTGAAACAACTTAGAGATGCTTATACAGAGTGTCCCAGATAACATTTCCAGCATGGAGATCTCGCTTATTATAAGAGTACATGTTTGCTTAAGTTAGATTAATTATTCACAAGTGTAAGAGAAACTTCAATAAATTTTTAAAAGTACCAAATTCTTTGTACCTACTACAGATGTTACAGCAAAAAATATGAATATGTTGAATTTCTTTTTTCTCTCATAACGTTTTCGTCTTTATCAATAAATCAATATTATTAATAGTTTCTTAAAGTATTTTTTAATAGAGAATGTAACTTTTATTTTAGATTTTTTTTATCACTTACAATTTTTGATATACCACGTGATTCAGTTTGACTGTCGCACCCCTATAACTTTGTTAGTATTGAGAATAACCCCAACAACCCTTATATATTTGAAATCAGCGAGAAATTCTCTATTAAGTGATGTTTTTGTTACCTCTACGATGACGTATGTCAAATCCGCGATAGGCAACTGTTTTTTTTTAAATTACATAGTATACATTTTTTTGTTGATTCGGATAGAGAATTTAATTCTGAATCCGACCATGTACTCAAAAAGTAGGCATACATTAAAAAAATTCGAGAAAAATCAGCAGTGGCGGCCATTTTGAATACATTAAAATCTAATTTTTTATGTCGGCGTTTATTATTTGTTTTTATTTTTATTAAAAATTAATTTTTAATACATTTTCATTGATATTTACCGTATAATTTTTAAGATTTGATCGTTTTTTGTTATGTTAAATAGACTGTTTGCTATAATTTGAATAAACTTTGAACTGATTTTTCTCGAAAATTTTCTTATGTATGCCTACTTTTTGAGTACATGGTTGGATTCAGAATTAAATTCTCTATCCGAATCAACAAAAAAATGTATACTAAGTAATTTAAAAAAAATACAGTTGCCTATCGCGGATTTGACATACGTCATCGTAGAGGTAACAAAAACATCACTTAATAGAGAATTTCTCGCTGATTTCAAATATATAAGGGTTGTTGGGGTTATTCTCAATACTTACAAAGTTATAGGGGTGCGACAGTCAAACTGAATCACCCGGTATACCTACCTACCCCTAACTATATTTTTTCTTATGGGGTGCGAAGTTGGCTATGGAACAGTTAAACGAGCTTTTTCACAAAATCAAGAAGAATCGTATTTTACCAATCACTTATCAAGCTATCTATGAAAACGAAAACTAAAATAAAACTAATTAAATGTCAAATGACAGAATCAATTGTCTGCGGTATCATTTATTAGAAATGTATAGTATTTTTGTGTAACCAATTGTCTTTGTAGTAATTGTTATAATTATGACTATACGTTTAACAATAACGAAAAATTTGACATGTTGAGATGCTACATTCTTTGCCACTAAAACTGTGTAGAAGCTTGTACTTGGAGCTGTATCCCGAAATAAAGCAACGAAGTGCTCGTGATTACAGAAATTTGGAAATAAATTTAAAAGAATACGGTTTCTTCGAGAAACCAACCAAAAATCCAAAACAAATCAATCTAGAATTAGAATTATCTGTTTTTACACAGTTTCTATGACAAAGAATGTAGCATATCAACATGTCAAATTTTTCATTAGTTGTAAATTTGTCCATAATTATATGATAACAAATTTGCTACAAAGACTATCGAATTACACAACAATACCATAAAATTCTAATAAATGATACCGCAAACAAATGGTAGGTAACTGTTATTAATTTAACATTTAATTTTTTGATGCTTTTATCATAAATAGCTTGATTTGTAAAATACGATTTTTCTTGATTTTGTGACTTATTTATAAAAATAAATTCAACTAGCAAGTAATATCTCATTAAAAACAGAGAAACAAGTAAACCTATTATTCCATAGCCAACTTCGCAGCCCATAAGTAAAATTTAAGATAGGGGTAATATTTCGAAAATGGTAAGTGATAAAAAAATCTAAAATGACTGTCACATTCCATATTAAAAAGTACCTAAAGAAAACACTCATAAAATTGATCCAATAAATAAATAAAAACTTATTAGAGAAAAAGAAATTCAACATTTACATATTGTTTGCGATAAAATCTGGAGCACGAGAAATTTCGTACTTTTAAAAATTAGTTGTAGCTTCTCTCATACTTGGGAATAATTCATCTAATCCAAGCAAACCTGTAACTCTCATAATAAGCGAGATCCCCATGCTGGAAATGTAATCTGGGACACCCTGTATAAAGTCTAAATATACATAAAATAAGCGTAATTGTTTTATTGCTAACGATTTTGTTACGAACAAAAGAAATCGGTTGTCCAAAAAGTACTATTTTGAATGCGCTGCTTATTTTGTGAAGCACATTAAACGCATTAATTTTTTTTGTTGTAATCATTTTGCTATCTACATATTATATTTTGTATTAAAGTAAATAATAAAATATTTGAGTTCAGTATTAAAGAGTGATATTTCATTTTTATATTTACCTTTTAAACTGAATTTAAGTAGGCAAATATTATTTATATATTACTGTATGTGAGAACTCTCGAGATTTATCGGGAAATGGGCGGTATACTTATTTCTCGACAAATTAAAACTATCGACAAATCTTAAACAATACTTATTTATATATTAACTTTAAGAT
The DNA here is from genome assembly GCA_947652605.1 of Elmis aenea. NCBI lineage: Eukaryota > Metazoa > Arthropoda > Insecta > Coleoptera > Elmidae > Elmis > Elmis aenea. Next base: position 44,728,253 of record OX393576.1, read on the forward strand.
GTATCCAAAAATTAACGGTAATGATAATTTTATTCGTTTCTGTTACTTATCTGTGTGGTACTTCCATTCCTAAAGATTAGTCAAAGGCTTCAATTAAAAGTAATTACTTGTAACTATTTTGTATTTTATCTCTGATTGATCTGTTTCCTATGATCATAAAAAAATCGAAAATAATTAAATTATGTACAATGTACTTAATACGAACTTTAGGGAACCTCAAAGCCTTAAAAATTATGTATTTTAAAATGTTAGGTGACTTATTTTACGTTGGTCAAAACATGAAAAGTTTGATTGGTGTGTGTAAAAGTTCTAGTGCTATATATTTTCTCTAATTTAATTGTTTTGCATCTATTGTTTTAGAGGTAATCATCGATTTTTTCTAAGTGAAGCAATTTTGCAACAAGTGCATGATAATATGTCATCAAACATTACAGTTGTGGCTGCAGGTAGCCTTCTTCGCAATGTGTACATATTTATTGCTGATATCCTTTTCGCCCGTTGTACATAACCTGTTTTTTAAAACGTATTCACAGAACGACCTTTTGCGGCAGAGAAATTGAAAACGAAAAGGAAAGATTATGCTCATTTGTATGTTTGTGCGAATTATTGCCGCAATTTCAAAGCCACTTTATAAAAAGATGTATAATTTTGCATGCACATTAAGTAAGAGCAGAGATGCCCTAAAACACAAAGAACCGTCGCGTTTTAAGAGACTAGGCACTAGACTAGATTTAAATCAGCAATGTCCAAATTATTTATTGGGCTGAAATAAATATTACTTATCAAATGTAGGCAATACATAAAAATACACAACAAAAAACTAATAACAAGATAGATAATTGCACACTTGGATGATTTCTAATATCTGTTTATACGTCTCATTAAACAATATACAATTGAGACTTTTACGTATGTTCGTTACAGGTTTTAAAATTTGAAATTTAAAACTGAATGATTTGACCAATTCTATTTACAAAAGTATACAAAAGTTATAGCCTAGGTACGTTTATTATAAAAAATTTGTAGGTGGGTATCCGGGTACCCGGTCATTGAACAACGTTGTGAATTTTGGTTATTGACAAAGGGTTAAAAAAACTAATAATCAATGTACGACAAAAATAATTATTTATCAATGGACCACTATTAGACAATCAAAAGCAGTAGAGGTGCGTCAAAAGCAAATGTCAGAAACACGTGTTTCATTGGTTAGAGTGTTTTTTTTAATATCCGGCGATCGGAAGATGGTATCCAAAATTTGATGAGGGTACTCATTAGTCACGAAAAATCGAAACTTTTTTTAAAGCTGACTTTGCATCTGTTATGATTATCGAGATGCCCTTGCTGTGGACGCACTTTATAAAAATGCATAGTTGTCCAACACGTTTATAAATAATATTGGTCATAAGTATCTTTGTACACTTTGGAAGATTCAATGGTCAATGTAATTTTGTTACAGTCGTAATTCGTAGATAAATAAATATAGAGCCATTGTAAACAATTTCTATTAAGATCATTTAAAATTATAGGTACATGATTCATGACATGTTAGTACCATATTTGAAATTTAGGAAACCTTAATTACTAACAATTAAAAAATATATAGCTCATTAATCTTTTATGCATCAAGATTTGCTTTTTAATGCCCAACAAGACCTTGATCTTTCAGATTTTTGCCACCACCTCCCACAATATGACATTATACGATGAATATTATAATAAACGTAATATCTCCTAAATTTCTAACCTAATTATGCAAAAAAAAAACTCATGTGAACAGCTTTAAAAATCCGTTGATTTTGTAAAGCGATTCTATATACATAAAGCGTATCATAGTTAGAGCAAACGGGTTAATACTATTATTGTAGACTTGTTAAACAAATAGTTTTAAGTACTCCTGTTACCGGAAACGTACTATCCATTTTCGTTTGTTTAATCGTATTGATTTTTGAAACCTGGCCAGTTGTAATGAATTATCTACAGTTTAGCAATGTAACATGAGTATTTATACATACTTCCAATTACATAAGAGTATAGTTCAAACACGAAATAATACCAATTAGGACCCACCAGATTGACTATATTTGCTTGTTGGCAAACTTACGTCCAAAATATTAAAAAAAAAAAAAGATTTTTTACCAGCTATAGTTTTGTTTAATAAATAGCATAATTTTAATTTAAATACGTTTTTTTACAAGCTTTATAAGTTTTTAGGATAGTTTGTCAAAAGTGTATGAGTTGAAAATATAAGCTGCCGCGAACAAAATTAGGTTTCTTATGGTCGACTGGCGAGTGTCGTTCTTCGATAGGTTGAGTTATCCTGGCGGTGACCGCAGACAAACGATATCTCCTACTTTATGTTGAGGTTTATCCCTACCGAATATGCGCCAAGTAAATTAAGACGAATGAGAATATTCATGCAGAAAATATCAGAACATTGTTGACAAAATACATTTATTGTTCCAAGTACTGGATTTGCTTATGTTATAGTAGAAGAAGAGTAATAAAATACTATGTTTGTGTTACAATTTTAATAAACTAATTAGCAACATTATGTTTTAAGTTTTGCTAAATAATATTTAAAAAGTTGTCGATTACATGTTGTGTTTGAATGATCTTGATCGCTAAGGAACAAATGATTCAGTTTAAAAAGCAGTTGCAGGAAATCGTTTTCATTAAATAAAAATGCTAGTGGATCGGCCAGCTAAAAAATTAACTGTTTGTGGAGATAACAACACAGATTAACAAAATTATTCGATTTTTTTTTCAAAATTAGTTTAATTAACATGCTGTAGATTAACATTTCTATAATTAGTAATGTGATTAAACTCCTGTTTTCCATCTTGGTTTGCTTTTAAAAATTAGGAAACTAAAACGAGTTTTTTTAATTTATTATTGAAAGTCATATTTTTCTCAATACTCTTTTTATAGGCCAATTGGCCTACGTTCCTCGCAACCTGGATTCTATTGTATTCTGTCTATACATCATTATCATTTAAGTTTTTTTGCAAACATTGCTTCTTGCTCTTATGCTTTTAATTATTTTTTGGCATAGCTCCTCGTTTTCCCTGTGGCGGCAACTATTTCCATATCTTTTTGCGTCATCGGTTTTTCGTCATCCGTTGGAGATGCCCATACCATCGGTGTTTTTAACGTTTTTTTTTTTATAATATATATCTACACACATTTTATCCTATATCTTGTTTGGTAAATGGTCCGTTCTTATATTACCTATCCCCGCATCGGCGCAAGTAGTCCATCTCCATTGCTTTAATTGAGTAATTTCCCAAAGCTCTGCCTAATATGTACCAAAATTTCGGTTATAGTCTGTCCAGCGAGTAAAGAGGGCTATCGGATTAACTGACTAATGCATAAATTTAAGTACGTAAGCGGTATGTTTCGTGTTTAAGTGCTTAGAACTCGATGACACAGAAAAAGACAGAATGCATGTATGTATTTCGTTGCCGTCTTACTGCCCTAATTCGATAGCCCTCTTTACTCGCTGGACAGACTTTACTTGTAATTTTTGATTTTCACTTTTTTTGTACAATTTTCTCAATACCTTTTTAGCAAAGTTTTAAATCTGAAATGTTTTATTTTGCTATGTTTATCAAGATTTCACATAGTAATCATTTAATTCAAAAAACAGGTCGCAATAAAGCTGTCGACATTAAAAGAGGTCCATAATATTTCAAATTTGAGCCTGTGTGGATCATTTCAAGAATTCCTAGAATTATCTTATCAGTGATTTACAGTGTATTGTCGAGGAGTGCACCAAAAATACTAGCAATTTTTAAATACGGACGATAATCAAGACAAACTAGGCCATTCATAAATCGTTATTAAAGCCAATACGCAACGGTAAAATTAAACAAACAGCGTTTCTAACGTAAATTTATATATTTAGAATTAATTTATGGGGACGTGTGACAGGAATGTGGACTGCATTTTAATAGGTGTTATGTGGCTGTCCTGTAAATGTACGGCGCTAAGTGTGCATTGTGTTGAGGCAGCGTCTTTGCTTCGAAACGGGTAAACGTATTTATAGGATTGCAGAGTTTAATGAGCACTAGCGAGCAAAGCCGGACTGGTTTTCTCACAATAGCTCCCCGCAGTTCATACGTTTAGTAGACCAGCAGGAAGTATGCACAGACATACTTAATCTCCACGTCTAATGATTGATTGCCACAGATTGCACACAACAGTAACAGCTTGGCTTGGTGATCAACTATACACACAAATATATAGAATTATTTTTAAAAAAACATGCGCAGATTTCAAAACACCTCGGCCAACAACTGAGCTATTAGTCATTGTGTGCATTTATTATCCTAAATTATCAAAAATTAATAATCAGCACTCGACTGCGTTTCTTTTCAAGCTTCCTATACAATTAGTTTTCATTTTTAATCTTTGGAAGTACCCTAAAGTTATAGTTTACGGCGATTACAGTTTTTTCTCATCGATTATTTTACACAATAGACACATTTATTAATAAAAATAAGCCAAATTAAAAATCACTTATTTATTTCAAAATAATCTCTTCCCGAAATGCAATACCAGTGTCAAGACTCTTGTCTCTATATCATTGGCTGCCTTATTTATTTGATGATAATAAATAAGGCCGCAATTGATGAAGAGACAAGAGTCTTGACACTAGTCACATTCTAAGAAATTGTTCAAAACAAGTGAAGGTTATTTTTATTAAGTCTATTTATATTAACAAATGAATCACCTTAATAATCCAACAATTTATCAGACACTTTTGTGTTTATATGTAAGCATGCAATGTTTTTTTCCTTAGCAAATATTTTAAAATGATTAAATAATATTCCAAAAGTGTAGTAATTTTAGATATTTTTACGACTCTAGAGAAAATAATCTAACGCTGTGATCATGACACTGAGCAAACAATTTGTTTAGATTAACCTAATTAATTTTTTTTCTATAGATATTGTAACCGTACCATAATGTACTGAATTGACCCTTTTAAATAAATTTTTTATGTATTTATGTTGGATTTTTCTTATATTAACAAAGTCAAAAATAATTTTTTGTATTGTGTAGGTATAGGTTCAACTGAAGGTAATAAGTGTTAAACGCATGTGGTGTTGACCAAGTCTATTGGATTTATAGACAGGCTTTGTTATTTTCTCATACAATGAAATATGTACATACATGTTATAGCATATTGTCCATAATATTTTTTGTTGTTTTTCGCAATAGTTCGTTAAATTATGGAATTGAAACTTGTTTTTTTAACGAACGGGTGCTATAGCAAATGAGGTTCTGTAACCAATGAATTAGTTATAGCGCACCCCACTGTATTTATCCGTACACATTGATTTAAAATATTGATTTTATTTATTTAGTCATGAGTCCTTCTATTGTTAGGTGTAGGACTGTTGAGTTGTGTTGTGCTAACTTTTTTTATGATTTTCTGTCTTGTGCTAGCCTTTTTATGTCTTTCCATTTGATGTTTCTATCCGCTGTTGCTTTTTTGACTACGTCTTGACGGGTTTTTCTGGGTCTACCTCTTTTGTTTTTCCCGAGATCTTGCTTCATAGGCTTTTCTGGTCAACCTTTCTTGTTTCATCCTATAAATGTGACCCAACCATCCCAGCTGTCTTTCTTGTATTTTTGTTTCAACTGATTTTATCTTTAATTGTTCTCTATCTGTTTCATTTTTGATTCTATCTTTTTTGGTTTTTCCTTGGATTTTTCTTAGAAATCTCATTTCAGCTGCATTCACTCGGCTACTATTTTTATTTGTGAGTGTCCACGTTTCACTTCCGTATAAAAGTGCCGGAGTTACTATCTTTTTGACCACTTCCACTTTTGTTCGTTTTGGGACTTCTCTATTTCCAAAAACTTTGTTCTTTAATTTTTTTCAATTCCTGGTTAAGAGTTTCTGGATTATGTTGCAGATGGAGGTCTGATGCTTCTGGGGAAAACCAAAACCCAATTAATGATCACCAGATTATAAACTACTACTAATGTGAATTATACACAAATATTAAAATATTGATAATTGAAAATTAACTTGAAAAATTTTAAATTGGAGTCGCTTGTTCAAATTCCAGAGGAAATTTGTTAAAAATCTAGAGCCTTTTGTAGTACAAGGCATTCTGTGTATTTTTTTCCGTTAATTTCGGTAGAGGTTTTGATCCTAGTCTGATATTCGTGAATGTTACAGTTTTGTGTTAAATTTTTAGTCATATCGCCTGGTAAAAAAAAGTTATTGCACAACGTGTCGGAACCCAAACATACATTGGTTAATTCCAGATTTAAAACTTTCAATATACAGGGTGTAGACTCGGATCACGCAACATAGCGATTTCAATGGTAAAATTTTAAAAGTCGAATTCTTGCTCCGCTAATTATTTTAGAAAAAAAGTGCAAATACGTTTTTTGTAGAGAAAAAAATTCTGTATCCATAAATGTAATCAATATTACTTTTTCGTTTTCCAATAACTGAAAATTAAGCAAATTAAAAAACGCGTTTTCGCTAAAATCTGTAGTGCCTTGGAATTATGCTGTGACAACTGCCCAGCCTAATGTCACTTATACTGTCACTTTGACGCGAAATTCATTCTTAATTATACTTTATATTTTATCAAACATTTATTTTACACAATTAGTTATGTTTTCATTGCAAGATATAATAAAAATGATAATTAAGAATAAACTTCAAACGTCAAAGTGACAGTAAGTGTTAGTAAGATGGGCAGTTGTCGTAGCATAATTCCAAGGCACTACAGATTTTCGCGAAAACGCGTATTTTAATTTGCTTAATTTTCAGTTTTTTTAAAACGAAAAAGTAATATTGATTACATTTATGGATACAGAATTTTTTTCTCTACAAAAAACGTATTTGCACTTTTTTTCTAAAATAATTAGCGGAGCAAGAATTCGACTTTTAAAATTTTACCATTGAAATTGCTATGTTGCGTGATCCGAGTCTACACCCTGTATTGTAATTAATCTCTTTGTTTAATCCTTTGCGTTCCCGAAATTTCATTAATTTTTATATTCAATTGTATCTTAGATAAATTTGCTAATATCAATGGTAGGGAATAAAATATTTTTAAGTTACACTAAATTTCAACTGGACAACTTTTTTACTTGCCACGGTTAGTGTGTTTTCAAAACGTTGATGAAAAATCCAAGGGAAATTAATGCGATCAATTATTTTGTTAACTGATATAGCATCACAAATAAATAATCATTTGAAATAAATGAACGGTATGCTAATCAGCCGTAATAACAGTAGCATTTAAATGCAGGGAATAAAACGCGTTCAGTTGTTTATTAAAACAAATGAGTTCAATCAGGATAATTACGCTTTTAAAGAAATGTTATCTTATTTTGGTAGAATTGTAAATAGAGTTATGTTAAGTTTCCGTTTTTTGTATATAAACAACACTTAAAGTTAAATTAATTTAAATGAGACGATGTTGTTTTACCTGCTGAAACATTCCATCCGCAACAAGATGGTTTTTTTCAATGAATCGTCTTAGCTCTTGAAAACAGGTTAAAGAAGCAACGATGGCACATTATCAGGTTAGATGATTGATGTTAAAATAGTTTAGTCGAGCTATACGTTAACTTGGTCTCATCGTTCCACAGGTTATTTCAATGGATATTTCGTATCCTGTTATAAACATCGTCCAGAAAAAATGACTACAATAAATGTATGCCTTAAAAGGTTCGATATCATAAGACATAGATAATCTGAAACAGGTTTTACACTATTGGGCAGTAATTAATTAAATCGAGGGCGAGCGATGTGTCGTGGCTCTCTGGCAGGCGATTGCATCAAACCAGTCCATGAGGAGATGCGATCTACGATAAATGTCCGAGATAACTGATCACCATGCTATGCGTTTAAACTTTTTGGTATTTAATTAAGGCAATTAAGTGTCTCATATACAACAACCCCTTGAGATTAAAATCAAGATTCGATAAGCGACAGTTAAGGTGTCTATAGCGTTGAGTTATGTCAATAAAACGTTCCAATGCGGTAATGAGGTGGGATCACGATGAGTTTTGCTTTATCCTGATGATTATCGGCACTTGATGACAAAACGTTGCGTGATTTTTGACGGTAATTGCTATGAATTATTTTGTTTATATTTCCATCTAGAAAAAATTAATTTAGGTCGTTTCAATTAAAAAGTTTACGCGCTAATTTAAAAAAAGAACACTCCAATTCAATAACAAATTCAAAAACAAAACTATAGACTCTAAAAATAACTTAACAACGTAACCCATTTTAATTTAGATCACTTTGATGATCACACTTATTATACAAGATATAGATTCGATTAAATTAGCAAAACGTTGCAAATAATACAGATCAGTTTGTAAGAAAATTTAAATATTAAAAAAGGTCTGAATTATGTTTTATTGCATATATAATAGGGTGTTTCACTTTTCGATGATTGGTTAACTAGGACAAAAGTAATACTTTAGAGTGTGTTTTAAACATGATCTTGTTTTGTTTAAAAATCCATGGCTCGCGTTTTGTTTGTTATAAAATGCGAATAGCCAAACTGTAAATTACTTCAAAAATAAAAATTGAAATTTTAAGGTATTTTTGATATATAAACAATCTTTTCTTCTGTAGTTTTTTTTTTGTAACTCTTAAAATAAGGCCACTTTACTCTTGTGAATATTTCTTAAATCGCTAAAATCTGGTATCGTATACATTTTTGTGACATTTTTTCATCTTAAAACTTTATCAGGAATAAAAGTTTCTAAAAAACTTTCAGTAAACAACTTTTTCATTTGTTGAACCTTTATGAATGACGCTGTATAGAAGTTATAATGTAGGGTAAATAATGAATAAATTAGTTGTAAAAAGGTAAAATTAGTCAAGGTTCTAAAAAAAAATTTAAACCAATGATTTTTGATTTTTTAAATAAAAATCAAATTTTGCCCAACCCTGTATGTGATGACTTAGATAAAAAGAATATTTTTTCTCTATGCAATGCCCTTATATTTTGTGTTTATTTACAAAAGTAATAAGTGAGAAAAAAAATGCAAAATCTAAGATGAAAATCAACATAGTCATGCAAAAACAATATCCGACTTAATTTTTTTTTCGACCCTTGCTTATCTATCCCGACACTCTTTAGAGGGTGATATTAAAAATCTATGAGAAATTAAAAATCGCAATTTTTTTCAGATATTAAAACTCTTCGTTGCACTTGCTCGTACAAAAATTTACTACAAAAAAAAAGTTGTACACACTTTGATAAACTATAAGATATCTACATTAATTTATACAGGGTGCACCACGACCCTGAGATTCTTCGATAGCTCCTTTATTAATGAAAATATCAAAAAATGTTTAATACAAATATTGTGCGAACCTATTTTCTACATAACCTAAAATTATTTTCAAATATACAGGGTGTTTCATTGGACCAGCACATAAAAAAGTTTAATTTTTTTAAATAGAACACCCTGTATATTTTTACATTTTTGGATTCCTCTTAAACTTTACTTTAAAAAATTTAAAAGGTTATATGGGTCTTAAGTCAACCGTTTTCGTAAAATTTACATTTTTGTGAAAATTTTGAGCGATACAGCACTTTCAATTTTTTTTTACATTAAAGTTATTAAAAAAAGCGGTAAAATTTCGTTTAAAATTTAGATTGACAATAGATTAATTAACACTTTGCGCTAGCTACATTTTAAAAATATTATACAGGGTGTTTTTTACGCTTGGTCAAACTTGTGAAACTTTAAACTGTATATTTTTACATTTTCTTGTAGATAATTTAATTGTCTTTCGAAATTATTAAGCATGTCCTATACCTAAAGTTAATATTTTTAGAGCTATTTCGATTTTTATTAGTATTACTAAGGCAATTAAAATATTTTAAAGTCGGCCATGGACGTAACTCGTAATTTTTCAAAGAATTTTTAAACAAAAGAATAAAAAGAGCTCCAACTTTAATTTTAGTCCAATAATGTACCCCTTTTCCCCGAAATGTATCCTATAAATTGTTTAAAATTATATCCTTGTTCATGTTCTACGCACAGCCGTAGATGTTGTCTCAAAGACTCTAGCACTCTTGATAACATTTCGGGGGTTATATCATTAAAAGCAACACAGCAAGTAATGCAGTTGCCGAACACAGAATATCCTAATAGATGGATAGGGCGAGGTAGACCAATCTCCTGGCCACCTAGGTCACCTGATCTTACCCCTATAGATTTATTTTTGTGGGGACCCATAAAACAGGTGTATCAAGACCCCCCAACAACTGCCGAAGATGTGCAGAACAGGATTCGTGTTGCTTTTGATGGTATAACCCCCGAAATGTTATAAAGGGAGCTAGAGTCTTTCAGACAAGGTCTACGGCTGTGTGTAGAACAAGGACATAATCTTGAACAATTTATACGATAACTTTCGGTAAAATGGGGTACATTTTTAGCCTAAAATTAAAGTTGCAGCTCTTTTTATTCTTTTGTTTAAAAATTCTTTGAAAAATTACGACTTACGTCCATGGCCGACTTTAAAATATTTTAATTGCCTTAGTAATAATAATAAAAATCGAAATAGCTCTAAAAATATTAACTTTAGGTATAGGACATGCTTAATAATTTCGAAAGACAATTAAATTCTCTACAAGAAAATGTAAAAATATACAGGGTGTTGCATTTAAGAAAAATGACTTATCGATGTCACAAGTTTGACCAAGCGTAAAAAACACCCTGTATTATTTTTTAAATGTAGCTAGCGCAAAGTGTTAATTAATCTATTGTCAATCTAAATTTTAAACGAAATTTTACCGCTTTTTTAAATAACTTAAATGTAAAAAAAAATGAAAGTGCTGTATCGCTCAAAATTTTCACAAAAATGTAAATTTTACGAAAACGGTTGACTTAAGACCCATATAACCTTAAACATTTTTTAAAGTAAAGTTTAAGAGGAATCCAAAAATGTAAAAATATACTCATTTTTTTAATGTGCTGGTCAAACGAAACACTCTGTATATTTGAAAATAATTTTAGGTTATGTAGACAATAGGTTCGCACAATATTTGTATTAAACATTTTTTGATATTTTCAATAATAAAGGAGCTATCGAAGAATCTCAGGGTCGTGGTGCACCCTGTATAACTATTTCAGATTATATGGTAAATGAAAAACTTGCATTTTTTTATATGAAAACCGTAATTGACTTTGTCATCGTTAAAAACTTATTTTTAACTCTTTTTAAAAACTTATAGAATTGCATTTTACTTTAAATTTTTTTCGTCAAATTTATAAAATTGCTTAAGTGCCTCATGACAGAAAATATCTAAGAATTGTAATTTTAATATCATAATAACATGTTAAAAATAATTTAAAAAGTACAGAAGGAACAATTAATTTATTAATATTTTCCAGTTTCATATTCACCTTTAAACAAAAATTACGAAATATAATAGATAATAATAAGACTAGAAAAACAAATTACGGTTTTCTCTTTTTCCCGTTAGGTTGGCACATCTTTATCAAAAAACGGGTTGTTAAAGACCGTCATCAATTAAAAATCATTATGATCTCTACAATTTAACACCTTACTTAGCTAATATTAAAGGAAAAAAGCAATTAAAACAATCCCTACAAAAATAAACGCCATACTTACTCACTTGCGACATTCAAATATCGAATTTCCGAACGAAATAACAATCGCCATTACTTCTTGTTACTGCAAAAAAGTGTCACAATGCTTTTTAATAAATCAATAAACCTATCAAACTCGTGATTGTAAAGTGGTCTCACCTCGACTATAACTCTAAATACTATTCATCAAGTTACCTTAAGAGCAAGATTAATTATTTAGTAATGCAATCCAATCAAGACACATTCAAGCGTCAATTTAATGGAATGAAAAATGTGTGAACGAAATTACTAAACGGTACAGTGTAGAAATGAGATAGTTGGAGTGAGTTATGTCACTGAATGCCTTCATGGCACGCGACCATCCATCTCAACCGGTAATGAACATGACAAGCACGTCAGACCCGTGGACCGATGATGTGTACCTGTACTCAATCAATTACATACATCAAGTTTTTGTCGATACCGCCGGTATCACGCAATCATAAAGTTATGTTGTTAGTTCAGGTTATTTACTACACTTTTTCTTGCTATTAGATTTCAGGCTTATTATACAAGTAGACTTATATTAAAGATTAGGAAATATTTACAGAATGTTAAAATAAATTTTTCAGTGCCATCCTTTATTAATTAGTTTAACTTTGAATTTTCATACAGTTAGGTTAAGAAGTTTGCATTTGACGTGAAAGTATTTTTTGGTTAACCATCTTGAAAAAGATAAAACAACAAATGGACAGCACTGTGAAATATTGATTGAACAGCTGTACCAGAAAATTCAAGAGGAACATTAGCGATTATTTGATTAAAAAATTGGACAAAATAAGTTTTTCTCAAAATTTCGTGGTAAAATATCATTTTAGATATTAAGTGTCATATATCATTGTACACAGAATTGCAAGACAGAGGTTTCAAGATACTAGACGTTGCAAACAAAATCAAGAAAACGAGGGTAAACGAACAAGTAGTGGCAACCCCTTTGCCATTGTTCATGCTGACATTTCATAACGAGGAGGACATAAAAAAAATCTTCGAGATACAATATATTTGTCATTTAAAAGTCAAGATCGAAGCACTGAGAAATAATAAACTAATCCCTCAGTGCAAAAGATGTCAAAGGTACGGACACACTCAAAAATTCTGCAACCGTACAGCTACATGCGTCAAATGCGCTGGTAATCATTTAACCGTTGAGTGTAACAAATCTAGAGATACTCCACCGAAATGTTCCAACTGTGCTGAAGCGCATCCTGCAAACTACCGTGGATGCCTTGTAGCAAAGGAACTACAGGTAAGAAGAAATAACATATCTAAAGATAAGAAAGCACCAAACGCGCAAAATACACAACAACCGAGACAATTTAGACAATCGAGAAAGATAACAAATAATTTCACATATGGCCAAGCAGTACAGAGTAACAAAAATCCGCAAGAACAAAATAATCACACTGAGCAACAAACTATTATGAAAATGCTACAAAACATAATAACTAGACTTGAGAATCTGGAAGAGAGAAACACAGGGGCGGTTCCCCGCAACAACAAATAATGGACCAAAAGGACCTTAGGATAGCTACCTGTAATGCAAATGGACTCCTTAATAGAAAACAAGAATTATAAGTATTTTTAAGTACACAAAATATAGACGTATGTCTTATTGCAGAGACACATTTTACGAACCAATCTTATTTAAAAATAAGAGGGTACAAAGTATACCATACGATCCACCCCGAAAACCAGGCAAAGGGTGGTAGCGCAGTCGTAATAAAGGAAAATATTAATCACTATGAAGAACAACATCTTCAACGTGAAGAATCACAGCTGACTATGATCGGTATCACATCAACTAAACAAAACTTAATAGCTGGTGCACTATATTGCCCCCCCAAGCATAATCTCAAGAAAGAAGACTACAAAACGATCTTACAACACTCTGGCGATAGATTCATAATAGGTGGAGATTTTAATGCCAAACACAACTAACTTCATAGATGTTGAAGAAAACTTTGATTTAAGCTCGGATCACTCAGCAGTAATATTAACACTGAGTGAGAGAATAATTAAAAAGAAAAGTAGACCGACCCTTGTTAACAAAACAACCAACTGGGAGAGCTTCAAAATAGAACTAGACAACGCAATTAATCTTAATGTACAACTACGGACGATTGAGCAACTGGAAAAAGAAGCTGAAAAGTTCACCAGTACCATACAAAATGTAGCATGGAACAACACCAGAACAAGCACTGTCAAAACTATTGGAATTAACTATCCAAAGGAAATCAGGGAACTGGTTAAAGAGAAGAGAAAAGCAAGACGGCAATGGCAACAAACCAGAGATCCTACTTATAAAACCATACTTTACAACAAAGCTCAACAGCTAAAAAGAAACATATTAAAATTAAAGGAAGAGTCAATTAACATTTATCTAAGAGGCCTAACAGCAGGTGAAGACACTGAATACACCCTGTGGAAAACCACCAAAAAATTAAAAAGACCTATAGCACAAGTGCCGCCATTAAGAAAACCAGACGGACAGTGGGCAAGAGATAACAAAAAAAAATCTGAGGTATTTGCAGTGATGCCAAATCAATACATGCCTGCCAACTGTAGCACGCGACAAAATTTAGTTGACATGCGGCAAATCTTCGAATAACTTTTTTTATTAGCTTTAAATTTAGTTTTATTACATTTTAATTTCATTTTACTGGGTTTTAATTTTTATGCTAATAAAATTTGTCCTTATTTGCTTATAAATTAATATTTTTACAGATACGACATTAAACTCAAATATTTAAATAAATAAAATAAATATCCTACTAGGATGTGAAGAAGGTATTTCTAGTATTTAAAAAAAATTAAAGCTTTAGAGTTGAAACAAATCAAAATTTCGAAAATTTTGCCAAAAAACCGCTGCAACATACAGTTTTTAAAATTACTGTTATTGAAATTAATCACAAAATAAAATTCTGTTTGTTTGAATTTCTCAAATTTGTGAACGATCGGAAGGCAGCCAATTAATTTCCATATCAAATTTTAAAAGCAACTATGTTAGGTTATCAATAATGTTCTGATTAAAGTTTTTTCATCTATATGTTTTGACAAAAATAACAAGTAAGAGATATGGAAAAGTCACTACTAATTTTAGTGCTTGGTTTCGTAAAAGAATAAAAATATTTAAATATATTAAACAAGAAATTTTTTATACTGCTTCTGGTAAAAAAAATAACAAAGCGTATTTTTTGCTCGTTAAAAACAAAAGTTAATTAATTCAAGCTCCGACCAATATATGCAAACTCTTTTTACATGCGACGAATTACTAATCGATCAATAAAAACAGCAAATTTGTTTTTATATTGCGTTTATGTCATTTTCCAGTATATAAATAGAAATTTTATCCAACTATAGACCATATATGGTAAACTTCATTTAAATTATGGATATTTATGGTAAATATATGGATACGGTTAATCACGGAGATTTAAATAATTTGTTCAGCTCAAACCAAAACAGAAACTGATTAATCTATTTAATAATTTGATCCTTGTGCGTGTAAGTTATTATACTTTCAAATTTTCTTCTAATACAATAATTACGATATTTTTTACTATGGTTTGTAGTTTTTAATCCTCTTGATCGTGTTTATCACTGTAATTCTGTATCGAAACACAGTAGTTATTATTCTGAACGCTAAACTGACAGTTATTTATCTTTTACAATTAAATATGCATCACGCGTTGTGGAAGAGAGAAGTCGCTCCCGACTATTTTTAAATTCCTAGTAGAGAAAAGATTATAAACAAAAACAATCTGTGTCATTTAAATGTTAATAAATGCGTTGTTTTATCTTTGTAATTTTATCGACTTTTTAGCTAGGTTGACTAATTTGTAAAATACTTCCTGAATTACAAGCGACTGACGGTTTAAAAAATAAACCAATAGTTTAATATTTATTGGTAAATTATTTAAAAATACAGTAGCTGTAAGTTTCAACAAAGAAGTTTAAATTAGACAATTTTTTTCCATTTTTGAGACCTTTTTAATGATTTTTTAATTTTTATTTTTAGTTTCATGGCACGCTATATAAACAAAAATGACCTTTTTCCAAAATCGTTAATAACTCGGTTATACTTGATGGTACAAAAATATCTTTAGGGAGAAAGCTTTTTTTCGCGCTGTAAAATAACAACATTCATTTGTTTCAATATTGTTTAAATTGTTAGATAAATTACAAACTTGCATTTTTTTTAATGGAAACCATATAACCTTATTGAAACGCGTTTTTTTTCTTATTTAATAACATAAGGTTTAATGTATTTGTTTTGATATTTAGGCAGAAAACAAACAAAGTTTATCAAATATTTCTATGAAGCTATAGAGTGCCATGAATTTAAACAATATTGAAACAAATGAATGTTTTCATTTTATTGTGTGTAAAAAATCCACAACTTTTTTTACCAAAAATATATTCTTAATTTGCATAAAAGCGTCCAATTATAAAATTAAAAATTTGTTTTTTGCAATAATATTTGATTTTCAAATAAAACAAAAGGAATAAAAAATCACTTAGTTATTTAAAAATAACTTAATGGAATTGGTTTTTATTTGTTTTTTAATGCAACCGGTTTTATCAATATAAAGAAGGATAAAAATTAATTATCTTTTAATGTCATATTGAGATTAATTTATGTCAATTTCCATATTCTATAAGTCTTATTAATACTAAGCAAATATTCCGCTGTATTGTAGATTACATAAAGATTAACGAAATCTGTCTAGCGTATAATATGCAAATTCGCATATTGATTACATGTTCCCATATGAGATATAGATATGTTAATCCATCAAACAAAAATTACGTAATTTAAATTACTATTTACACTTTATCGCTGAAATTAAATTCGCGTGTCCGTTAAATGAGCATAATAAAATTAAATCAATGGGCAGTAGTAATTTGTTTACTATAAATTATTTAATTATTTAAACAATAAATTAAAGCAGCAGGAATCAGGACGGAAACCACGTGTTATACTCGAATGATTTTATGGCTTTCTTTAAAATTAATTAATTTGTATACAAAATAGGAATTTGTTATACATGATACTGATATATGAGATATTTGGTTTCTACATTAAAAAAATTTAGATAACGTTATTGCGTAAGATAGTGGTGTTTAAAATTATTCGTGGTGTTCATATACAACAAGAAAGGCTAGTAAGATCGGATACTAGTAAAACACATCGACCCATGATTGTTCTATGGATAACTTAAATTAATATGAGCGATTTCCCGATTTCATTCACTCGCTTCATATCAACCCTAAAATCCTGTTTTTTGAGTAATTGAAAGCTTAATTAAATTCTGACACTGGTTCGAAAGTTATTCATGAAAAAACAAAAATATTGCTTTATTTTATAGATTTTTAGGAATGTCAAGAAACAAAAACTATTGTATTGGTTTGTGACGCTTTTTGTTTCTTTTCGGTTTTGCTTTCTTATATTTTTTTTTTTTTTTTTTTTTTAACTTAATCTTTCTCGGGCGCCAAATTTGTTGTAGGGGTTGTTTCCTCTATTCTTGTAGCTCTGTTGGAGAATGTAGATTCCAGGGGTCTCTCGTTGAATAAAACTTGGACGGTTTAAAATGGTTATCTTTATTATGGTTTCTTTATTTACATAATATACAATAATTGGTATAAAACAAATAATTAATACTCAAAAGATAATTGTAAAGCAGTTAATAATAATGGGGCCAGTATTTGTTTAATACAATTAGGGTTCAAATAAATTTAGATTCTCATTCTGATTTTGATTCTGAAGTCCGGACACGGGGTTACGGTATTGGTGAAATAATTAAAAAGTTGAAATTCGGACTTGGCTCTTTTAATCGTGTCGCACCTCCGCTCAAAAGAGACCAAGTACGGACTCAGGGTATGCTACGATATAAGTAAAATAATTCAAAGGCAGGAATTCGGACTTAGCTATTTTGGTCGTGTCGCACCTCCGCCCAAACTAGACTAAGTTCAAATACTCGGACTTAGCTCTTTTAATCGTGTCACACCTCCGCTTAAAAGAGACTAAGTACGGACTCAGGGTATGCTACCATATCTGTAAAATAAATTCAAAGACGGGAATTCGGACTTAGCTATTTTGATCGTGTCACACCTCCGTTCAAACTAGTCTAAGTTCAAATACTCGGACTTAGCTCTTTTAATCGTGTCACACCTCCGCTTAAAAGAGACTAAGTACGGACTCAGGGTATGCTACCATATCTGTAAAATAATTTCACAGGAATTCGGACTTAGCTATTTTGATCGTGTCACACCTCCGCTCAAACTAGTCTAAGTTCAAATACTCGGACTTAGCTCTTTTAATCGTGTCACACCTCCGCTTAAAAGAGACTAAGTACGGACTCAGGGTATGCTTTCATATGTGTAAAATAATTCAAAGACGGGAATTCGGACTTAGCTATTTTGATCGTGTCGCACCTCCGCTCAAAATAGTCTAAGTTCAATTATTCGGACTTAGCTCTTTTAATCGTGTCACACCTCCGCTTAAAAGAGACTAAGTTCGGAAATCGGATCGGGACTTAGAAAACTCTTGGTCGTGTCGCACCACCGCCCAAGAGGTCTAACGGAAGGATTTTCTTACCTAGGTTTTACCCGCTCGTCTGTGAAAAAGAGGGCTCTATATAATTTGTACCGGCGTTTTATACCCAAAATTTGTGGTGTAGGTAGGAGAGATGGTAACAGAGTAGGAAGATGATAACTCCCTACTTTGCGGCAGTGACGTCGAAACGTTATCGAAATATTTGTTTGGGGCGGTTTATCGGAATTTCGTTACATCCCCCTCTTTCTTCGGGAAAAAAAAAAGATTTTTTTTTTCTTAAAGGCATTACGGCCATCACGGTAATGTGCAAAATTAATAATCAAAAGTTACGGTTAACTGAATATCTCAAAACCCAAAAATAAAGTAAAATAAAATAAACCTGTAACAACCCTTGGTAACAAAATGAACTTTAGATACTCGGTAATAAAATAAATAAACAAATAACATTTCAAATATAAATATCCGGTAATATAGTAAATAAATAAATAAATCACACTTCTTAAAATTACTATATACCGTTATTAAAAGAAATGCTCTAAAATTGAAGCTTCTGGGCGTAATTGGTAACGCCGGTGGTGTGCCAGGTATTGGGGACGTATCGAGCCATTGTATAGGACTGCTATCGTCATCCCGTGGTTTGACGGCCTCGGGATGGTGGTCTGCTGGCGTTCCCGGCAGTGGGGAGCGCGGCGTCGGTGATGGCGTCCGTGGAGGTTCCATATTGCGTCTCTGGACAAAAAAAATAATGTTAGCGTTTCGGAATTATGTAGGGAGCGGGGAGTTAGATGGCGGGTTTTAAGTCCTTGATGTGGACTCGCTGCAGACGACGACCAGTGTGGTCGCGAAGATCGTATACCAGTGGAGATATCACCCTTGCAACGGTGTGGGGACCGGAATATCGTGGGGCTAGCTTGGCTGCGAAACCTTTTGCGGCAGACGATAAGTGGCGTTCGACCTTCATCACTTTATCTCCCAGCTTGCATCTCCAGTCGCGTCGGCGTAGATTGTAATGTCGACTTTGGGACTGGAAGGCCTTTGCGAGGTTAAGTCGTACCAGGTCAAAAATTTCGTCTAGTTTCTGTAGCCTATGGTTCCGCTCTTGAATATCGGGTCCTTTCGGAATATCGTCTGGGTCTTCATCGTGTCCGCGCTCTTGGAGCCCGTTCGGTATTTCTAGTTCTCGGCCGAAGTTAAGGAAGGCTGGAGTAAAACCGGTTGATTCATGCCGAGCGGTATTCATAGCCAGTGTAAATTCAGGAATGTATTGGTCCCACTTCCTTTGGTCGGCCTCACAATATTGTGCTACCATAGTCTTGAGGGTTCGATTGACACGCTCCACGGGGTTGGCTTGTGGCGTATATGGCGGCGTAAATCGGTGTCGGATTCCAAATTCGGCCAGTAAGGAACGAAACAGGCGGCTATCGAACTGTACTCCATTATCGGTTATCACTGTGCGTGGACATCCAAATCGCATAATCACCAGCTCTCTTAAGGCTTGGGTGACGGTGCTAGCGGTGGCTTTTCTTAACGGACGACATTCCACCCATTTGGTGAAGCGGTCTTGAAGCACGAAGAGGTAGTTATGGCCTTTGGCGGAGCGTGGGAGCGGGCCCACTAGGTCGGCGCTAACTGTTTCCCAAGGGCTATGGATCTTAGGAGGGTACATTTGTCCAGGAGTTTGTCGTTGCGACGGTTTATATCTTTGACATTGATTACAGCGGCGTACGTAGTTAGCAATATCTTTAAACATTCGAGGCCAGTAGTAATTTTGTGCGATTCGCGTAATCGTTTTTGCAATTCCCATGTGCCCAGCTGTAGGAGCGTCATGATGTTCGCGTAGTATTGCCTCACGGTCGGGTTCAGGGACGCACAGTTTCCAAGGCTTAGCCATATCCGCTTCACGGAGGTCTGTTGGTTCCCAAAAGTGCCGATGCAGCCGGTCGTCGATTAGTTTATAGTCTGGCGTCTCCTCAGGATGACGTTTAACTTCATTTACCTTCTGGGTATACCATGGACACTGGGGTACATTCGTAATAGCGCATAGCTCGCCGGCGTATGTTGGTTGCATATCTGGCAGCGGCTGTCGAGACAATGCGTCGGCCACCCGGTTAAGTACTCCACGTCGATATTTAATATCGAAATCAAATTGTTGCAAATAAACGGCCCATCGCGCCAGTCGTCCACTCGGATTGCGTATGGAATTTAGCCATTTTAAGGACTGATGATCGGTTATTACGGTGAAGTGGTATCCTTCTAGATAGGGTCGCATCTTCTGGATACCCCATACTATGGCTAGGCACTCTTTTTCGGTAACAGAATAGTTTTTCTCTGCAGGATTGAGAGATCGGCTCGCATATGCTACTACATGGTCTGCATTGTCATCGTTTTGTATTAAGGCGGCTCCAAGACCTTTTTCTGAGGCGTCGGTTTGCAAAATGAATGGCTTGGTAAAATTGGGACAGGACAGGACTGGGGCACACGTCAATTTTGTTTTAAGCGTCTGGAAGGCCTCTTGTTGCTCGGTACCCCATAACCAACGACTTCCCTTCCGTAGTAGTTTAGTTAACGCAGCTGTAACATGTGAGAACGATGAAATGAATCGTCGATACCAGGAGGCGATGCCCAGGAACCGGCGGAGATCGCGTACATTCTTGGGTGCGGGAATTTGTAGAATGGCAGCTACGGTATCCGGGTCGGTGTGAATGCCTTCAGCTGTCACTACGTGGCCTAAGTACTTCAGTGTTCGTCGGCAGAAGTGGCATTTATCGGGGTTTAGTTGTAGATTAGCTTTACGAAGGCGATCGAACACTTCTCGTAGATTATTTAAGTGTTCTGTGAACGTCCTACCTAGAACTATGATGTCGTCTAGATAGGCAAAGGCCTTGGGCTCCATGTCGGGTCCAATTATTGAATCTAAGAGGCGCTGGAACGTGGCAGGAGCTGCATGTAATCCAAAGGGCATAACCTTGAACTGATACAAACCGCGGCCAGGGACGGTAAAGGCTGTAACGGGTTTGCTTGCCGTGGTAAGCGGTATCTGCCAGTACCCTTGCTTCAGGTCCAGGCTAGAGATGTAACGGGCTTCGCGGAGTTTGTCTAAGATAGCACTGATGTAGGGTAATGGATATGCATCTTTTATCGATACTTCATTAACTTTACGAAAATCTACGCAGAATCTCGGTTGCCCATCTTTTTTACGGACGATTACAACAGGCGAGCTCCAGGGGCTGTTAGACGGTTCAATAATATTTTCAGCGAGCATTTTGTCCACTTCTTCGTTTATAGTTTGCTGCATTACTGGATTTTGGGGTCGGTAGCGTTGCTTAATAGGGGTCGGATCGGAGAGTCGGATTTCGTGTTCCACTAGGTCTGTAGTTCCTTTTGCACTCGCAAATCGAGGTAGTTCTTGTGCCAAGAAATGTTGGAGATGCTCTTGTTCGACGGGCGATAATTGATCTTTATTATCGACGAATACAGAAGCATTTTGTAACGGCTGTTCGGTTGTATGTCCGCCATTCGGTTTAACGGACCGGCTAGTAATATTAATTACTGTTTGACGCTTGCTTAATACGTCCATACCCAATACCATGTCTTGTACTAGCGTCGGAAGGTACAGAAAGGTGTCGGTTACCCATTCTGCGTTCATATTGTAACAAATTCGGTACATCTGGTCGACGCGTTGCGTAGAACCATTCGCTAGCTGGACCTGGTGCTCTTTTAGTTGACTTACTGAGGGATCGTGCAGGTTACAATATTCGGCTACACGTCGACTGATGAAGGAACAGGTGGATCCGGTGTCAACTAGAGCTCGGAAGGATTGATTTTTAATGTGAATTGGAATAAAAAGGCGGTTATCGGATTCTTGGCAACTAGTGGAAGCGAGGGTGGAGTTCTTAAGGATTATTGCGGAGGGTTGTTTGTAGCGGGCCTTGGGGTGCAAAGATTGGCGAGGCCCGGTGGGTTGCCAATCTTGACGGCGTTTCCCGGTGCTTGCGTTACGCCACAACAGTTCCTCGTGAGTACGCCTGGTTGCCCACATCTCGAACAGAAAAGTTTTGGAGGTAGTCGGCAGTTGAACCGCAGATGGCCTGACTGACCACAGTTCCAGCAGCACCGCTCGCGGCTATAATTGGGACTTTGCCTTAGGGGCGTGGCAAACGATGCGTGGCCAACATTATCTTTTGCAGCCGCGTTTTGGCTATCTGACAGCGCTGCAAGTTTAATAGGACGGTACTGGATTTTATCGGCGGCTTCCGTTCGCTTTGAAGTTTGAGCGGCCAATTCTTTTTGTAGTTGCTCGTGCTCTTCGATTTTTCTTAACAATTCAGGTATTGTGTTAAAGTCGGATTGACGTATATATTGACGATATTGGGGCAGGAGATTTTTATATAAACGGTTTAATATTTGTTGCGGTGTCAACAGGCCTTGACGTCTTATTAATGTTTGTAGAGCGAGAAGGTATTCCTTACCAGTCTCGTGCAGGCGTTGGCATCTTCGGCTGATTTGCTCATCTAAGTTCAGCCTGTAGTCGGATGGTAAGAAAAAACCCTCGAAGTCGTTTAAAAAGTGGTTCCAGGTACGCCAGGACTGTTTATTGTTTCTAAACCATAGCAGGGCATCGTTGCGGAATAGTTCGGGCAGCGCGTGAAGAAGTTGGCGGTCGGTATAGCCGTAGCATTCTCGTAGTTCTTCTACACGCTCCAGGAAAAGGACAGCGTCCGTCTTGCCGTCAAAATGGACGTTCCATTTTCGTATTTGATCACATGCGTTGGCCACAGTTTCGGTAGCGGTGGATAGGACCTGGGGCTTGGTGGACTCTTTGTCATTCTCGCCGGTTCGTAGGAACAAACTAAGCCGTTGTCTCATCTCTTCGACGCGACCATTAGGATCCAGGTTGAACTTTTTCAATTCGTTGCTAAGTTCGTCCTTGCGTAGTTTATAGAGCCAGCCCACCTTAGTGTCGGCACTCTCTAGGCCATAGCCTTCGCCTTCGGAATCGCTGGCTACGGATTTTGTCTTTGAATGTGTCATTATTGTACCTACTATTAATTTATCGTACGGTGCGTTCAGAATCTAACCGGCCCTTGCCCCTGTTCGTCGGTATGTACCGTACGGAATTTGAGTCCCTGCTCGGGCGCCAAAATGTGACGCTTTTTGTTTCTTTTCGGTTTTGCTTTCTTATATTTTTTTTTTTTTTTTTTTTTAACTTAATCTTTCTCGGGCGCCAAATTTGTTGTAGGGGTTGTTTCCTCTATTCTTGTAGCTCTGTTGGAGAATGTAGATTCCAGGGGTCTCTCGTTGAATAAAACTTGGACGGTTTAAAATGGTTATCTTTATTATGGTTTCTTTATTTACATAATATACAATAATTGGTATAAAACAAATAATTAATACTCAAAAGATAATTGTAAAGCAGTTAATAATAATGGGGCCAGTATTTGTTTAATACAATTAGGGTTCAAATAAATTTAGATTCTCATTCTGATTTTGATTCTGAAGTCCGGACACGGGGTTACGGTATTGGTGAAATAATTAAAAAGTTGAAATTCGGACTTGGCTCTTTTAATCGTGTCGCACCTCCGCTCAAAAGAGACCAAGTACGGACTCAGGGTATGCTACGATATAAGTAAAATAATTCAAAGGCAGGAATTCGGACTTAGCTATTTTGGTCGTGTCGCACCTCCGCCCAAACTAGACTAAGTTCAAATACTCGGACTTAGCTCTTTTAATCGTGTCACACCTCCGCTTAAAAGAGACTAAGTACGGACTCAGGGTATGCTACCATATCTGTAAAATAAATTCAAAGACGGGAATTCGGACTTAGCTATTTTGATCGTGTCACACCTCCGTTCAAACTAGTCTAAGTTCAAATACTCGGACTTAGCTCTTTTAATCGTGTCACACCTCCGCTTAAAAGAGACTAAGTACGGACTCAGGGTATGCTACCATATCTGTAAAATAATTTCACAGGAATTCGGACTTAGCTATTTTGATCGTGTCACACCTCCGCTCAAACTAGTCTAAGTTCAAATACTCGGACTTAGCTCTTTTAATCGTGTCACACCTCCGCTTAAAAGAGACTAAGTACGGACTCAGGGTATGCTTTCATATGTGTAAAATAATTCAAAGACGGGAATTCGGACTTAGCTATTTTGATCGTGTCGCACCTCCGCTCAAAATAGTCTAAGTTCAATTATTCGGACTTAGCTCTTTTAATCGTGTCACACCTCCGCTTAAAAGAGACTAAGTTCGGAAATCGGATCGGGACTTAGAAAACTCTTGGTCGTGTCGCACCACCGCCCAAGAGGTCTAACGGAAGGATTTTCTTACCTAGGTTTTACCCGCTCGTCTGTGAAAAAGAGGGCTCTATATAATTTGTACCGGCGTTTTATACCCAAAATTTGTGGTGTAGGTAGGAGAGATGGTAACAGAGTAGGAAGATGATAACTCCCTACTTTGCGGCAGTGACGTCGAAACGTTATCGAAATATTTGTTTGGGGCGGTTTATCGGAATTTCGTTACAGGTTTTTTATTTAATTGGATTTTGTATCAAATGGTTAATCTTATTTGGACCATCATCAACCTTACTCTTTTTGTTAGAAACTATAGGATCTTTGCATTATAAAACTTGTGCTAAATATTTTTAATCGAAAGATGGCATAAAACAGAAAATATTTCAGAAATAACCGCTAATATTCGAAAATTGCTGTTTTCGTAATATCAAGATTGCCAAAAATGTATACAAATTGTAACTCATTGGTTATTATATCAAATAATGATAAAAGTGGAAAAGAAAAGAAAATTGGTGTGTTGTTTATGATTTAGAAATTTAGATCAATTTTTTTTTATCTGTATGACGAGGATTTTTAGGTTAGGCTGTTGCTTAAAAAACAATTAAATCAATACAATATTAAATAATTTTGCTATTTATAATAGAGTGACATACATTATTAACAAAAATCAAACAAAATTCTAAACATTTTTAAAATAGTTGCAATATTTGACAAATTTTAAAATTTGTTATATTTTCAAAAATGGTTTTGATTTTCATGGCAATACTGATTTCTTATTGCGTTTATTAAATTGTTACCTGTTGTCTGAGGTATCATTTATTAGAATTTCATATTATTGTTGTGTAATTCGATAGTCATTGTAGTAATTGTTATAATGACGGCTACATTTAAAAATAGCGAAAAATTTTACATGTTGAGATGCTACATTCTTTGCCATAAAAACTGTGTAGAAGCTGAGCGAATATACGAGGGCGTATTGAAAAGTAAGGTCTCCAACGATGCCATTTCCGAACGCGAGTTGCTAGGCAAAATTTGACAACAGCGCTGCATTCCTTGGTTCCCCCACCACAGTGTTGAACCATCCGCGAGACCATGGGACGCTCAATCGCTGCGTAGCAGTCGTTTAGGTTGGGGCTTCCGCTTAGCTCGCCCGCCAGGTGCGAACTGCGCTCAGTCATTCGATTTTTGAATGCAAGAAAGGTCTCTCCGATAGACATTCATCGCCAGTTAGTGGAAGTGTACAGGATAAGGGAAGGTCTTAATGAAGAGTGTGGCTACTTCTCATGAAGAGTTATTCTCCGGTTATTGCGCACCATCTCGTCGATTCGAGCCGCCGTTGATTCCGGCAAACTCGGCCGCCCCGACCGCTGTTCATCGTGGACGTTTTCCCGGCCCTCAGAAAACTCCCGGTACCTTTTCCGCACGTTTTTTATGTCCATACAATTCGCACCGTATACTTCCACTAACTGGCGATGAATGTCTATCGGAGAAACCTTTTTTGCTTCAAAAATCGAATGACTGAGCGCAGTTCGCACCTGGCGGGCGAGCTAAGCGGGAGCCCCAACCTAAACGACTGCTAAGCAGCGACCTAGCGTTCCAAGGTCTCGCGGATGGTTCTACACTGTGGTGGGGGAACCAAGGAATGCAGCGCTGTTGTCAAATTTCGCCTAGCAACTCGCGTGCGGAAATGGCATCGTTAGAGACCTTACTTTTCAATACGCCCTCGTACTTAGAGCTATATCCCGAGAAAAGGCAAATAATGATGTGTAATTACAAAACTTTGGAAATAAATTTAAAAAAGAATTTGGTTTTTCCGACAAACCATCAAAAATCCAAAACAAATCAATAATTAATTAAAATTATTTATTTTACACAGTTTCTATTGCATATAATGTAGCATTTCAACATAAAAAAAATTTAATTAGTTGTAAATGTGCCCATAATTATATGAAAACGAATTTGCTACAAAGACTATCGAATTACACAACAATTCTAATAAATGATTCCGCACAAATATCATTTGACATTTAATTAGTTGTTTTTTTGTTTTTATTTTCGTAGATAGCTTGATAAGTGATGGATAAAATACGATTTTTCTTGATTTTGTGACTTATTTACAAAAATAGATGTAGCAAGTAATATCTCATTTTAAAGAGAAAAAAAGCACATTCAACTATTTCATATCCAACTTCGCGGCCTATAAGAAAAAATGAAGTTGGGGGTAATATCCCGAAAAAGGTACGTGTTAAAAAAAATCTAAAATAACAGTTTCATTATCCATTAAAAAGTACCTTAAGAAAGTACAAATAAAATTGTTCTAATGATTAAGACATAAAAGTTATGAGAGAAAAAAGAAATTAAACATTTTCATATTTTTTGCTATAACATATAGAGAACGAGGAATTTTGTACTTTAAAAATTACTTGTGGCTCCTCTCATACTAAGGAATAATTTATCTAATTTAAACAAACCTGTATCTCTTATAATAAGCGAGATCCCCATGCTGGAAATGTAATCTGGGACACCCTGTATAATATAAGGAATATAATTATTTAAAAAAAAAAAGGAGAAGAACTGTATATTAAATATTATGCATACCATTCACATTATTAACAACATTATGGCTTACAAATACCCTGTATGTTTTCCGGCTTCCAATGTTCCATTCATCTTTTTATTATGCGAATTAAAATTTTAATTCGGTAAATAGATCGACTATTTTTAACGTTTTTGCTTTGTCTGTTCGTAATTTTTTAAAAAAAGATAATTGAATCTAGCAAATAAATAATCCGCTTTTAAATCCGTACCTATGCGATTAAAACCTAAACACACAAGTTCGCGTCCAGAATCGTTTTTCCCTAAGGTGTTTTACAGCCAAACAAGCGAGGTGGAACACATTAAACCCACACAAAGTTCTTTCCACAGCTACCGCAATGTTTTAACTATCATCGTACATCATAATCTCAAGCCGAGATTCTTATTGGAAGCAGTTCAATATGCCCACCGGTATTATCCTGATACAGTTTTGACTGTTCAACATATCTTACCATTTGTGTAACATGATTTACGACTGTTTTTCAAGTGCGTTGAATTTACGATATTAAATTACTAAATGATCCTTTAAGAGCCGAGTTACATTCTTTGTCTATATAACAAAAAAAAAATTAAAAACCGGTTGCTGATCGAGAGCTTGAAGATTGCTTTCAATAAATTATGAAAAAAAATTGACTTTCGCTCATAGACATTAAACTTATTTATAACAGCGGCATTGCGTTTATTCTTATTTCGTTGTCCATAAAAGTTCTGACGCAAGCGACAACATTTTAGGCGCCAGAACTATCTTCATAATAAAAATCGAGGTAGATATCACACGTAAAGTGCTTGTATTTTATAATTTAATGTTACTTACACACAGTAGGTGGTTCCGGTTAAGATTTAATAATTTACAACTCCATATACGAAAGTATATTAACCAAAATTGTTATTCAAATGCGAAGCTTGCTAAATAAATATATCTCCACGAATTTTAATTGTTATCTTTTTTAATGAAGACAACCTTGTTTGCTTTAATTTAGCTTCAAAAAATAATCATAACTTTCAAGAATATTCGACTTACAGGATGTGTTTTTAAATCCTAAACGCACACAAAAATTCTTAGGCACGCTCATAAAAACACTGGCACGCGACAAATCGTTATAATTTTTTTAAAAGGATTTGCTGTTTTATTAAATTTAAATACTCGATCAATATTTAAATATAAGAGCAAAAAATCGTTTAAGTATAAAAATCTAAACGAATATTTTAGACTCTACTTTTAATCATGGACCCGAACCGAACCGGAACAGAAACAAAAACCGGAACGAACCAGTGCTTTTTTCATGAACCGGAAACCAGAACTTAACCTTTTAATTAAAAAATCACAAAACCGCAAAATAAAACCAAACCGACTGGTCTGAACCGGTTCAAACCGCTTCAACCGGTTCACACAACGGTTCGTACTATTTTGTTTTAAAGACATTGTAATTTTTTTATTTGATTACATTTTACCAAAACTGGAATAATTCCAGACAGTTCAATTTATAAATATGCATTGTCATCATAATTTGGATTTGACCCGAACCGGAACTGAACTGTTGCCGCTGAACCGGTCACGGAATCATTATAAAATATGAACCGGTGGTTCGGAACGTAAACCGGAAAGTTAAATTGTATCGAACCGATATTCTGTGCGGTTCGGGTCCCTGCTTATAATACATACAGAATGTTTCAGCAAGAATTCCCCAGAGCTGTGATTTCTTTCTTGGTAAAAAAAAAACACTTGTGTTTGCTAAAAAATATTTAAATATGTGCCTTAAATATGAGGCGCCGTTTGTGTCAAAAAGAAATTTGTAAAGTAAATAAAATTTCGTACATAAATTTACAAATAAAAAAATATTTAGTCAATTTCACATTAATATTTTTTAATATTTTTTTTCTGACCGGTAATAATTTATTTTTCAAGAAAATATTTTTATTTATTTTGTGTAAATTTTTTTTTTTTTTTTTTTTTTTTTTTTTTATTATTATCGGTAATAATTTATTTTTTAAGAAAATATTTTTATTTATTAGCGCATCAATTTTTATTTTTTTTTTCATTGCAATTATGTACGCTATTATACAACAGATGGCGCGCTACCCAACCTTTGTGTTTAATTTTGAAGTGCTGCGAGCAAATGAACTACATTTGACGTTTGAGACTTCAACTTTAAAGTAAGTACTTATGCTTGTAAGTACATGACTTACGGAATTAAAAATGGTATGGTGTTTGGTTGTGCATAAATGTTTACAGATATAATTATATATTTTTTTTTTTGTACCAGTTTGTGTACATCAAACCATTATATTTTTAATAAAATCTACAAATTCATAAGATTTTTTTTTTATAGAATTCATTATTGTGATGTTTTTTTAATATTTTTACCATAATTTTGATATGTTGTATGTAGGAGAATTAATGCAGCTAATAATAGGTCCAAGTGGTTTACTCTTTACTGCCATTTATGTAATTTTATAAGGGCATAACATTTTCGTAAGATACTATTATAAGATTTGAGTTCATTTTGTTGGTCAGTGATATGTTTATTTTGGTGTAACAGTTTTATCAAAAAATTATTTTTGTTTTGTAATGTTTGTAAAGGAATGTGAAATTTGCTTATGGTTTTGTATGTTAATATAAGTGTATTATAAAAGATATTTTTGAAAAAATTCAAATTTGACTTTTGATTATGGGATATTATAGTCCCAATAGGTATTTTAAATGGGGTTATATATCATATATCCAAACAATTGTGAAGTTTATCAGAAAGTAAACCAGAAATACAGCAAAAGAAAATTTATTAAATCCAAATAAACAAAAACGGCAAAACATATACTGCTGTACGTACACCGTATACATGATAAAGGGTAAAGCATTAGTTGCAGAGTCCAACTGCACAGGTAGTTCCTTTCTCTACTTTGTTTTGTGAGCGTCTGATACATCACTTTCTTTGTTTTTGAACAACCGGCATATGATCACCAATATATATAAAACTACGTTGTTTTTTTGACGGACGGCTATGTGGAAAAAATAGTTACAATTACCTTAAAAAATTACAAAACAGTATAAGTATACGTACTTACTTTGAACTGGAAGACTCGAACGTCAAATGTAGTTCATTTCACATTTTCACGCAATAGTTCATTTGCTCGCAGCACTTCAAAATTAAACACAAAGGTTGGGTAGCGCGCCATCTGTTGTATAATAGCGTACATAATTGCAGTAAAAAAAAAAAAAAAATTTTTGGTGCGCTAATAAATAAAAATATTTTCTTAAAAAATAAATTATTACCGATAATAATTGAAAAAAAAAAAAAAAAAAAAAAAAAAAAAAAATTTACACAAAATAAATAAAAATATTTTCTTGAAAAATAAATTATTACCGGTCAGAAAAAAAAATTAAAAAATATTAATGTGAAATTGACTAAATATTTTTTTATTTGTAAATTTATGTACGAAATTTTATTTACTTTACAAATTTCTTTTTGACACAAACGGCGCCTCATACTTAAATGTGGCATAACATTGTACATGCAATCAAATGTTTTTAAATTATTCCATTTAAAAAAATGTATTTTCCAGTTATTCTTTTTAATTTTTTCAAAGATATTAAGTTAAAATAGCAAACATTCAATCAATCAATGTAGCTTTTGCAAGGAGCCTTCAATAATTGCTATATACCAAAATTAAAGACAAAAGCATAAATTAAACAAAAGTCCTTTTTATTGGAGATAGTCAATTTTTAAAATTTTTATTTTATAGTTTATCATATTTTTTAAAGACTTTCTTTATTTTTTAATACATCAAAAACATTACACAAACCAAAGTAGCATATGAAAAAATAACAAACACAAAAAAATTAAGTTTTTGATAAATTGTTACTGATTAAAATAATGTGCATGCAGATAATGAAAAAAACCAATAACTACATAAATTATCAAATGAGCCGTTTATTTTGAAAGTCGCATAAGGCACTTTTAAAATGTTTTTTTGAGATAATAAATGTTTTGCGTTTTAATGTGGGTAGAAATATTTATAACTATAGAGAAATTTCACTTCTATTGGTTATGTCGGTTACTTATATTTTTCTCAGTATACATAATTTCGCACAGTCGTTAACAAATCGCCATTTTTTATTACTGTAAAGTGTCTTAACCCTTTCGCGCCTACTTTTTTCTCGGTAGAATTTAGCATTTTTAAGTAAATTATTATGTTTATAAACATGAATATTGTTTGTTTTCAAAATTTTAAATTTTTTTTGTGTTCGGTTTTGAAATTAGGGCCCATGGGATAAATGAGTCCCAATAGGCACGTAACTGCTTCAAATATTTTATTACAATTACAACTACAGAACAACATAATTTATTTATTTTTATAATTATTATGTAACTAGCAGTTAGCCCGTCCTAGGACATATTTGCTCAACTGCCTCCCTCAATTCCGCCTCAGTTAGTTTTCTCTTCCTGTTGAATTGCAAATTATTCATTACTAAAGGGATACATATATCCCACCAAAAATGCCTAGAGGGACACATATGTCCCATGCGTCATCATGCTCTGAAACGACTAGAATACGAGTGGGACATTTAATAATAATTTTATTATGTGTTTACAACGTTTCAGTAATTGTTGAAAATTTCATGGGACACATATAACCCATTAGGCGCTTTACTGAAGTGATGTCATTTACACAGACAGTCATTTAAGAAAATTGATGAGTAAATAATATAATATAAGGGATTTATATATTGTATTTCATTAAAAGTTTATTATTATTGTTTTCTTTTTATCATCATTAATGTTCATAAAATACGTAAGTAATAAGTAAAGCCATCAGTACATTTTGAAACAGTAGTATAAGTAATTTATGTAACGAATTTCATATTTTTAAAATAAATGTATTTGCACTTCTTTTTAACAATAAAATTTCTATCGACAAAAATAGTTATTTAAAAAAAAATGCAAATAAAATATTTAAAGATAAAAGTACCATACATTTATGTAATTGTAAACAGCTTTAACAATCTTTTTCGCAAAAAGTGTCTTATGCCACTTTGAAAAAAAACTGCTCAAATCATAATTCAATAACTATAAAAAGTTGGACTTTTCAAATCTAATTAACACTTAATAAATAATTATTCCCTAATTTGTGTGCGACAAATTTTAATAGGACATTTGTGCTAAGATTCACTTCAACATTTTTTATTTTAACTATTACCTAAAAAGGTTAAGATCTTGTTAAACGATTACAGAATTTTTTGTAGGGGGGTTGTTTACCAAATGTAATAATTTTTTATACAGGGTGACAATAATCTTCATGTGTTGTATGAGTAACTTTGTTATTATAAAAGTTACATAGTCAGTTAAATTGGCATATTTGAGCAGAAGATTACGACTAATTTAATGCCATTTTGACATTTGAGCTACACATTTGACCTACACATTCAACTTTTTTAAATATTTTGACAAAACTAAAAACAGACGACTTTTCTACTGGTTAATAATTCCCAGTTAAAATCATAATGTAAAATATTTCCCGTAGATATTTTTATGAAAAATTAGAAAAAAATATCCAAAAGAAATGACTCTTAATTTTTAAGATATAAGCCAAACTTGACTTTTTAAATGGCGACCATAGTTGGCTATGGGCTCTTTAAAAAGAGTTTTTTCTCGTTTTATTAATGTACGGATTGTTAGGTTTCTTTATCTTTAAAAATAAGCAAGTTATAAAAATATTATAGTATTAATTAAGTTTAATCTATCTACGTGGCCATTAAAAAAAAAGCATCACATGATTAAGCTAGCTTTACGTAATTAAACACAAAAATTTAAAACTTAAATAATTGTCGTGTGACGTTACAGCTCACAGCCGTTTTGCCGCTAAATTGTTAATCGTTTTTAAGAGACCCCTTTTAAAATGAAACCTGAGTACACACCTAAACACCCCCTTAGCTAGGCCATTGACGAGACATGCAACGCTCTTTAATTTATTTTCCTCGCCAACACTTTTTCTATTAAGGAAAAATCAGTAAAATTTGCAAATCGTTGATGTGAAGTCAAAACAATTAATCTTGTCAACTAAACTTCTTACGGAAAGGACGTGAAGCTTAACCAAAATACTTTAATGTCAACCAGAAAGAAAATCCCTTAAAATACAAACTTTAACCTTGTCTAGATCAAAAACCTTTGACTTTGTCAAGATCGAAAACCAAACAACATGTCCTTTTTTAAAATCGGTAGTTTAGCAAATTCGGCATAAAATAAAAGATGGTCTAACTTGCTTGCACTCCTAAATCAATTTCGTGAAAATTAATATCGCCCACTTGGTATACATTATTCATTCATCCAAACCAAAAGTTTTGGTTGAAAATGTCGCTAATTAAGCAAATGATATGTTATAATCACTCTCAATGTAATTTACGTCACTCATTATTATAGAGAAATCACAATTAATATTTTTTATGTCTTGTACGACTGACTTTATGGTGTATATATCACATTAACTAAACACATTAAACGGTCAAGTATCTCTCATACCAAATTTGGTTCTAGATACGGTGGGCCAATAAAATCAGAATGTAGACATCCTCTAGGTAAATTATCTACTGTTTCACAATAACAGTTTTGTAAATAAGTTATTGACAATAGCAAATATTTGGCTCTCGTGGAGTTTCAAATTCTACACATCAGCTGCAGCTCATTTTAGAAAGCTAAATTAGTAACAATAAGCTTCTTTCATGAATCTATTTTAACGTTGATCTTAGCACGGATATTATTCATACTGAGTGACTAGATAATTCGTGCATTAACTGTTTAGTAGTTCTTGAAGTTAACTGGTTCCGTACGTGTTTTGCTTTTGTTATGCGCTATAAATTTAAAATGGACAATAAACTTTATGTTGCTTTAGTTGTTAAAGACACTGAATTTTTTTAGCTCCAACAAAATAAATCACTTACCCAAAAACAAATAACATGCGTCACCAAACATTATAAATTAGGTTTTTGCTTCACCAATACACGATTTAGTAGTTTATATTTAAAATGTATTTAATAATAAATTACTTGATTTAAGCAAAATCAAATCTACATGAGTATTTTTCTATTTGTCCGATACATTTCGTTATCATAGCAACATAGACCATAGAGAATCAATTTAAATAGCAAAATAGGACAAAGTTAAATAGTTAAATAAAAACTCCAACAGGCCATTGCAACTCCACGTTTTAATCAAAACTGTAATAAACAAATATTTGTAAATTTCCCTTTGCATTTTGTAGATTTATGAAAATTGGTTTGATCATTCTTGAACTGATGGAATATGTCCTAAATTGCGTAAGAACATATTAATAAAATAATCCCTGAATTTTAACAATTGCTAAAACAGTACTGCCTAAACACTAACAAAATATAATTCTAAACGTAATTGCTTTAGCATAATTAGGGTTGCCAACAATGTCACTTTAACCCAAAGACTTCGGATTTGCTTTCCAGTTGTCAATTCAATTATTCGGGTTAACTCCAGAGTTGGTAGAAAGTGCCCAGTGACAAATATAATTTAAAACTTTTTTACATACAAGTTAAGTTTCTGACTAGTCTACTTAGCCTACCTTCCAAGACAGATTTTTTATAAATTTTATGTTTTAAAATATTACAAATATAATAAATTGTTTTGTAAAATTAATTATTTTTAAAGAACGTTATCTGTTAATAGTCTACCATTTTCAAAGACTTAAAATTTTCAAGCTTTTATTTTATTTATGATTGTTAAACAACAGACATAAAGTATTGGATGCCTTGTAGAGGTGTGTTTTCCAAAGAAAGTTTTGCCTTTTGATTCCCATATTGACAAAGGTCGAAAAATATGCTATGATATTAAAAAAATTCTAAAAGTACCGCGAACAGAGAGGCCCCGCACTTTAAAATTTTCAAGAAAATTTGATAATAGAATTATTATTATAATTAAAAAGTTATTTGATTTTTGATAAAATAATTCTGTTTTCAAATATTTTGGGGCACCACTACTCACTTTTTTCCGAGGCCCCGCAAAACCTTTAGCCGGTGCTGTGTCGAGACCACCGCTTCAACTCTCATACATTAACCAATCATTTAAATTTGTGTAAAAGTAATAAATATGTAGTATAGAAAATAACCGTAAAATCATGTGAAACTACGTTTCGTGATTCATTAACCAATAATCTGCCCCATCTTTTAATCAGATATTGTTAAATGATATCCCGCAGCGGTTATTACTATAATTACTTAATTTTTAGCTTATCGAAAAATTCTTATAAACTTGAAATTTATGGCATTCATAAATTTTACGTGAACCTTTTTTCTTGTGCTCACAAAAAGTTTACTATAATATATTGATAAAATTCTACTACAACTTTTCAACATTATTTTCATTGTTTCTAATAAACTAAATATGAATCTACAAAATAAAATTTATAAGTCAACGACTAATTAAATTTTCACTTCATTCTCGTAGTCAGTGTTTGTATCTCGAAGTGTATGGTTGTGTTCAACGCGCTCTGTACCTGTGAGATATCAAGTGACCGTGTGATATCCTTGGCACTTTTTAGTGCCATAAGTTTATTATCATCTGACCTGATACAGCAATTAGTACGTTGTATGGTAAAAACAAAATATTATTAAGTGTTCGGGCACAATGACCCAAACTAACGCCTACAACTATAATATAGGTGTACAGCCAAACCCAAATACTACTTTGAACTATGATGACCAATGGGAACAAGTGACAAATAAGAGAAAAAGTGTAAAAAGTCCGGAAGAGGTAGCTAAACTCAAAAAACAGGCTAAAATCAGTGATTACTGGCTAGGCAGTACACCTACAAGTAACAGATTTAATAGCCTCTTAAAAGAAGGGGACACAGAACCCGACGAAGAAACAATAGAAATAAAGAATGAACCTAAACCGCCGCCAATATTTGTAGCAGATGTGAAGAATATCAATCCACTAACAAAATTGCTGGACGAAATAGCTAAAGATAAGTACATCATAAAAGCTTTACACAACGAGCAAGTGAAAATTCAACCTAAAGAAAGCGAAGTATACAGAATCATTATTAAAGCATTAAAGGAAAAAAACACGCAATACCACACGTATAAACCCAAACAGGATAAGAGTTTCCGAGTTGTTTTAAAAAATATTCACCCCTCCACAGAAACAGCCCTAATAAAAAAAAACATCCAAGACCTAGGACATGAAGTCACAAACGTATGGAATATAAGACAACAAGGAACAAACAACCCTCTACCAATGTTCTTTATTGATTTAAGACAAAAAGAAAATAATAAAGACATCTATAAAGTCAAATTATTTATGAATTCGAGCGTACAGGTTGAGGCACCTCACGTAAAAAGGGAAATCCCACAATGTACTCGATGCCAGAGATTTGGGCACACAAAAAACTTTTGTAACAAGAGCCCACGCTGTGTTAAATGCACAGAAAACCACCTTACCAAAGATTGTACCAGGAACACAAACAATAACGAAGTAAAATGCGTTAATTGTAACGAAAACCACCCAGCTAATTACAGAGGGTGCATCGTGCATAAACAATTACAACAAAAAATGTACCCAAAGCTTAGAGAAAAAACATTTGGTCAAAAGGTGCAACCAGGTATTTCATACACACAAGTAACGCAACAGAATCAGCAACAATCACTACTGAACAATACTGAAAATAAACCAATCCCAGCAAATAATACCCAACAAACAAACGATATCATGGAACTGAAGAACATGATGAAAGATCTAATAAACCAAATGGGGATAATGATGAATCTTATTACTACACTAGTCAATAAAATGCCATATGGCTCAGCTTCTTAAAATAGGAGTATGGAACGCCAACGGCTTGTGCCAACATACACAAGAAATAAAATCCTTTTTAGTAAGCAACGAAATCGACGTAATGTTAATAGCAGAGACACATTTCACCAACAAAAGTTACATGAAAATACCCAGATATCAAATCTATAATACTAATCACCCGGATGGAACAGCGCATGGTGGTACTGCCATTATAGTCAGAAATGGCATTAAGCATTACGAACTATGCAAATACGATCAAGAACATTTGCAAGCTACAAGTGTTGCAGTCGAAGAAACAACTGGTACGCTGAGATTATCAGCAATCTACTGTCCACCTAAATACAATAATAAGAAGAAAGACTTTGAGCAATTCTTTAAGACACTTGGTAATAAATTTATTGCTGGAGGGGATTATAACGCCAAGCATACCCAATGGGGTTCGAGGATAATAACTACCAAGGGCAGGGAACTATTAGCAGCAATGACTGGTAGCAACTTAACCCACCTATCGACAGGTCAACCTACATATTGGCCCACTGACAAAAGGAAAATCCCCGACTTATTAGACTTCTGTGTCGCAAAAGGAGTAAACACTGCCCAATTTAAAATCAATTCAAGCCTAGACCTCTCATCGGATCATTCACCGATTATTATTACTATGTATTCCCATGTTCTGCAAATACATAAAAATCCAATGCTCTTTAGTAAAAAAACTGATTGGGAAGCTTTTAAAGAAAAACTAGAT
The DNA here is from genome assembly GCA_947652605.1 of Elmis aenea. NCBI lineage: Eukaryota > Metazoa > Arthropoda > Insecta > Coleoptera > Elmidae > Elmis > Elmis aenea. The sequence continues at coordinate 44,765,918 of OX393576.1, forward strand.
GAACTTATTGTTCTAAAAATTCCACTCAAAACGACTGAAGACGTTGATGAAGCAGTCACTAAATTAACTAAAACCATACAGGCTGCAGCGTGGATGGTTACACCTGAACAGAACAGTCTACAGAAAAAGAATGAATGTCCCATAATAGTTAAACAAAAAATTGCGGATAAACGAAAACTAAGAAGGCGATGGCAGATAACAAGGTCAGAAGAGGATAAGAAAAATTTTAACAAAGCCGCAAAAGACTTAAAAAAACTGCTACTACACCTGAAAAACCAATCCATTCAAAAATATCTTAGTGAATTGACGGACTCGGAGACAACAGATTATTCATTATGGAAGGCTACAAAACAATTAAAAAGACCGCAGCAATTCATTCCACCCATTAAACACCGAGATGGTGAGTGGGCTAGAAACGATAAGGAAAAAGCGACCGCATTTGCTGACCACCTGAAAAATGTATTCAAACCCTTTACATCGGAATCAATCCCCGAAGATGAAGCTGAAATTAAAGAATTCTTAGCAGCACCGTATCAGATGGATATGCCTATTGCAAAAGTGAAGGCGAGGGAAGTGAAATACACGATACAAAAGGAAATTAACCCCAAAAAGGCACCAGGATTCGACCTAATAACGGGAAAAGTGTTGCAGGAAATGACTGATAAAGGCATAAAAGCTATAGTACAAATCTTTAACTCGGCTATAAGATTAGGATACTTCCCTAATCTCTGGAAAATAGCACAGATAATCATGTTGCCTAAACCGGGCAAAAAACCTGAAGAGATAACGTCGTACAGGCCCATAAGTCTCCTGCCAACGCTTTCAAAGGTATTTGAGAAAATCCTACTAAAAAGAATGCAGCCAATACTTGAAGAGAAACAATTAATACCCAATCACCAATTCGGATTCCGAAATAAACATGGCACGATCGAACAAATACATAGAGTAGTCAACAAAATCAACAATGCTCTTGAAACAAAAAAGTTCTGTTCTGCCGCCTTCCTAGATTTAAGCCAGGCTTTTGACAAAGTCTGGCATGAGGGCTTGTGCTATAAACTCAAGAAGGACCTGCCGCACCAATTATACGAAGTACTAAAATCTTATTTAACAGAACGCCATTACCTTGTCAAGTACAAAGAAGAATACACTGAACTGCAAAACATACTATCTGGTGTACCGCAAGGAAGTGTGCTGGGACCTGTATTATACCTGTTATATACAGCTGACCTTCCAACAACTCGGCTAACTACTGTAGTGACCTTTGCGGACGATACTGCTGTACTAGCAACACATCCTAACCCTGCAGCAGCCACGAAAAACCTACAAACCAACCTCAATAAAATCCAGCTGTGGCTTAAAAAATGGAAAATGAAAGTTAACGAAGACAAATCAGTACACGTGACGTACACTATGAAAAAAGATAATTGCCCACCCGTTATACTAAATGGACGACAATTACAACATTTAGATAATGTAAAATATCTCGGCCTGCATCTAGACCGCAGAATGAATTGGCAAAAACATATATTCACTAAGAGAAAGCAACTTGGTATGAAACTGCGGCAAATGTACTGGATGATTGGTAGACAATCACAGCTAACATTAGAGAACAAACTATTAATTTATAAAGTAATACTAAAGCCCATATGGAGTTATGGTATCCAGCTTTGGGGCTCAGCCAGCAACACCAACATTGACATAATACAACGATTTCAGAATAAAGTTCTTCGAACCATAGTGAACGCACCTTGGTATGTACCCAACGCAGTAATACAATGTGATCTGTGCGTGCCTTCAGTGAAAGAAGAAATAAAAAAGTTTAGTTCCAGATACAGTGAACGAGTAAAAGTCCACCCTAACAAGTTAGCAAACAATCTCATGGACAAAGAGTGCGAAACTAGGCGGCTAAAAAGGTTCAAGCCATCAGACCTCACAACCCGGTTTGATTAGCATTGCTAGACTAAAAATTAGAATTAGAAACCTCTTTTAAGTTAATTATTTGTTACGTAGGTAAGATTTGTTACTTAGGTAAGATTTGTTACTTAGGCAAAAAAGGGACTATCCACTGGGATAAGCCCTACAAGTCAATTAATTATTTTTAATTTTTTCAATTAATTATTTTTAATTTTAATTTCACAAAAACACTTATTGTCCGTCTCTAGGACAGATTGTGTAAAATGTAATGAAAAAAAAAAAACTTCATTCTCGTAATACTTGCAATATTTTTGCTTATTTATATGCACCAAGGTATGTGTGCAATAAACTTCTATAGCTATTGAAAATGTTATTGCATAAGATTTTAATATTCGAAAATAATTTATAATCAGATAATAAGGGATATAATAACAAACATTTCTCATAACTATTACTAATTGAAACAACGGACCTAATTACATTTACATTGCCACATACATTATTTAAATCTTAATCAGCATTAACTTTTAATAATGAGATAATATCAAAACGATCTTTTAAAATACGTCTTCATTGTTTTTGAATTAAATCAATTAGTCATATCTTAAACAATACTCACACAAAATCGTTGTAGGTGGTCTACAATTAACTATTATCAGATATAATATTTAAAAAATCTTCCAGTTCTACATAATAACCTATAATCATTTTTAAAGATGTTATTTTCCCATGTATAATATTAAACAATGCCGGTGTATGTGGTTTAATTCCATGTTTTGACCCGTGCGGTTTTTTTGTTTATAATATGGCCTGTCGCTAATCGAGTTGCAATTTGTACATGTGAAAGACTTAACCAAACAGGACGACTTGGATCGTTTAAGTGCAAGTGAAAAACAAAATGTGGTAAGTTTATTTCGCTTTGTATTTTTTTATCAATTCGTAAAATAAAATCAAATGCTCAAAAAAATACCTTAAAAAATACAAATTCTTAGCTATAAGAAAACTTAATTTTTTACATGCATAAAAAGTAAAAACAAAATATAAAATTTAAGCAATAATTTATAGTTTAGACTAAGAAATAACTTGTAAACATTTAGTTCATAAATATCAAACTATAGTAAAGTGTACGATATCGTAATAAAAGTCTACATCCAAAACAATTTTAGCTTCGTAATAAATAATATTATGTAAATTCAATGTATTTTATCACTAAAAACAAAATTTTGCCTTTTTTTACAATGTTTTAAAATTTTATTGTAGAGGTTAAAACAAGGATGCAACTTAATTAATTAGAAAAATTGTTGACTGCAAAATGTATCTATACAGGGTGGTGCTTTTTTCGATGCTCACCATTGCTATCTTGGAAACGGTAAGAGATACAAGGTCGGTTAAATTAGAGAAAAATTGCACATTTTTATGGCGATTAAGAATCTGAAAAGAAATCCTGGATATTTTGATTCGTTTTTGATTTATTACAAAAAAACTGAAAAATGTGATTTTAGAAAAATATTATTATCTTCCCTACCATTGACGCTATTTCATTTAAACTTGGTAACTGTATGTTTTTGACCGTCCTGGGTTTGATGACGTCAACAGAAATTTTCTAAGCCTGCTAGATTTCAAGTTGCGATACTCAACTTTTTTATTACTTATGGCCGCCATATTGGATTTTTACACCATCAGACAGACAAAAACATTAGCTTTTCAGATTGGTAACCAACATGCCTTTTTTCTTTTAAAAAACTTGTTGAAATTTGAGAATTTGTGTAAATAATTCGTAAAATCGAGAATGCTCTGAAAAACAATTGAAACTATGATATAAATAAAAGTTACAGAACTTTTTATTGGTCTAATGATAACGAAATTAAGATTGTTAGAAACATATTTAGAAGATATGTTAGGCGAATTGCCATTATTAACAATTCAAAATCATCAGTAGTTTCAGCAAGAAGGAGAGGGTCCTCACAACGCCCGCATTGTAAAAGGATGTTAATTTAGATGTACGCTTTCAAAATTCATGACTTGGTACGTTTGGTCCTGTTCATTGGCCTCCACGATCGCCATGTTTAACGCCTATAGATTACTTTTACTTTGATCTTGTTTATGCAACCTTAACGGAAAATATTGAATATCTTCGCCGTAAAATCAAAAATGCTTTCGACTATATTTCGAGACAAACTATACGACGAATTGAATTTGATGACTAATCACTACATCATACATAACGGTGCGCACTTTAAACAATTTAAATAATTATTTATCTGGTGTTTTAAATTTATTGTCATTTCGTTATTTTATTAGACCTATAAAATGTTGTGTCACTTTTATTTATATTATAATTTCAATTGTTTTTCAGAACATTCTCGATTTTATGAATTATTTACACAAATTTTCAAATTTCAACAAGTTTTTTGAAAGAAAAAAGGTATGTTGGTTACCAATCTAAAAAGCTAATTTTTTTGTCCGTCTGATAGTTTCAAAATCCAATATGGTGGCCATAAGAAATAAAAAAGTTGACTATCGCAACTTGAAATCTAGAAGGCTTAGAATATTTCTGTTGACGTCATCAAACCCAGGACGGTCAAAAACATAAAGTTACCAAGTTTAAATGAACAAGCGTCAATGGTAGGGAAGATAATAATATTTTTCTAAAATCACATTTTTCAGTTTTTTGTAATAAATCAAAAACGAACCAAAATATCCAGGATTTCTTTTCAGATTCTTAATCGCCATAAAAATGTGCAACTTTTCTCTAATTTAACCGACCTTGTATCTATTACCGTTTCCAAGATAGCAATGGTGAGCATCGAAAAAAGCACCACCCTGTATACTACAACCCCGCTTTTCTGGCAACTGATGGTTGGGCACCTCCTTTAATTCGGACAACATTAAGAGAAGGAATTTTTATATCCCGCCACCATCAGACTACTTTACTAGGCGGCCACAGATGATGCTGTGTGTTGGGCACGCTAATTTACATTATATTTACACTGCACTTGTCGGTAGTAAAACCGCAATTTTGTGAGATTCTTAATATATTTTGCTTAAATTTAACTCTAGCCATGGCTTTTCGGTTGCTCCGGCGAAATGCTTAATCCGGTCAAGCTTTGAAATGAAACAGAGAGTGCCAAAAAATCGGTGTTAAACATGGGTAGGTTAAATCTGCCTGCATGCAATGTACAGTGAATTTAAGAGTTGATTAAGGAGACACGGAAGTCTATCATTTGCTGTTGCAATCCTTTAATAGTCTATTGAGAACAAAATATAATTTAATGCGAGGGTCATAAGTAAGTTTCCCTATTTTTTTTCTCCCGACTAACGACATTTCGCGGACCCTGCGAGCGCTTAAAACTTATTAGACTTTTCTGGTAAGGCTCTGCAAGTTAGGTTAGGATACGCCATCGCAGCTTTTAGTAGACACTGCTAACGAAATTAGAACACTATGGTATACGAGGAACCGCCCATAACCTTATAAAATCTTATCTTTCGGAAAGAAACCAATATGTTGCCGGAAAAGACTCGTCAGGTACATTTCTAAAATCCAACAAAAAGAAAATCTAAAAAGGAGTCCCGCAAGGATCAATCTTAAGCCCCCTGTTATACAACCAGAGTGAAACTGACGGCCAGTTCCAGCGGCCACTTGGGTAGCGTAGCGTAGCGTAACGTCAGCCTTAGAATTTAACTACGCCCACCTAGTACTATACTCTTCCCACCTACTAGGGAGCGATAGCGCCGTCATTCTCGATTCGAAACGGTCCGCGCGCTTCTGTTATAATTAATATTATTAAATTCATAGCTTTTCTCCTACAGATTGCCTCAGAAAAATCTTTTCAGAAATGACTTTATCATACTTACATCCATCTACAAAACAAGTTTCAGATAGAATTATTATTCGGCGGCGAAGTTATTGAATTAAAATCGCCCACGCTATTATAGGTAACTTATTAAAAAAAAATCATAACTAGTCTGATAAAGATTGCCTCAGAAAAATCTTTTCAGAAATGACTTTATCATACTTACATCCATCTACAAAACAAGTTTCAGATAGAATTATTATTCGGCGGCGAAGTTATTGAATTAAAATCGCCCACGCTATTATAGGTAACTTATTTAAAAAAATCATAACTAGTCTGATAAAGATTGCCTCAGAAAAATCTTTTCAGAAATGACTTTATCATACTTACATCCATCTACAAAACAAGTTTCAGATAGAATTATTATTCGGCGGCGAAGTTATTGAATTAAAATCGCCCACGCTATTATAGGTAACTTATTTAAAAAAATCATAACTAGTCTGATAAAGATTGCCTCAGAAAAATCTTTTCAGAAATGACTTTATCATACCTACATTCATCTACAAAACAAGTTTCAGATAGAATTATTATTCGGCGGCGAAGTTATTGAATTAAAATCGCCTACGCTATTATAGGTAACTTATTTAAAAAAATCATAACTAGTCTGATAAAGATTGCCTCAGAAAAATCTTTTCAGAAATGACTTTATCATACTTACATCCATCTACAAAACAAGTTTCAGATAGAATTATTATTCGGCGGCGAAGTTATTGAATTAAAATCGCCCACGCTATTATAGGTAACTTATTTAAAAAAATCATAACTAGTCTGATAAAGATTGCCTCAGAAAAATCTTTTCAGAAATGACTTTATCATACTTACATCCATCTACAAAACAAGTTTCAGATAGAATTATTATTCGGCGGCGAAGTTATTGAATTAAAATCGCCCACGCTATTATAGGTAACTTATTAAAAAAAAATCATAACTAGTCTGATAAAGATTGCCTCAGAAAAATCTTTTCAGAAATGACTTTATCATACTTACATCCATCTACAAAACAAGTTTCAGATAGAATTATTATTCGGCGGCGAAGTTATTGAATTAAAATCGCCCACGCTATTATAGGTAACTTATTTAAAAAAATCATAACTAGTCTGATAAAGATTGCCTCAGAAAAATCTTTTCAGAAATGACTTTATCATACCGACATCCATCTACAAAACAAGTTTCAGATAGAATTATTATTCGGCGGCGAAGTTATTGAATTAAAATCGCCCACGCTATTATAGGTAACTTATTTAAAAAAATCATAACTAGTCTGATAAAGATTGCCTCAGAAAAATCTTTTCAGAAATGACTTTATCATACTTACATCCATCTACAAAACAAGTTTCAGATAGAATTATTATTCGGCGGCGAAGTTATTGAATTAAAATCGCCCACGCTATTATAGGTAACTTATTAAAAAAAATCATAACTAGTCTGATAAAGATTGCCTCAGAAAAATCTTTTCAGAAATGACTTTATCATACTTACATCATCTACAAAACAAGTTTCAGATAGAATTATTAACCGGTAGAGTGGAGTCATTAAATTAAAATCGCCCACGCTATTAGTATAACTTATCTTTAAAAAATGCATAACATTTTTCCTACAGCTTGCTCCAGCAAAATCATTTAAAAAATGGCTAACTGAATGTACAAAAATATATGAATATTGGCTGAGGGATATTTCATTCACCATGCACAACTTTTGATCGCTTTCGTTGTTTTGTCATTAACACGTAACCGTATGATACAATGTGTATACATGAACAAAACCTAAATTTTGCTAGCATTTTGTGGAATTAGCTGACGCTATTATAATTAAGTAAGATATACACTAGCAAAATCAATA